>BSBK01013101.1:957500-1407500 GCA_027943335.1 Chamaecyparis obtusa
ATTCTCGAGGAAACCCTAGCCAAGGGATAACCCTGGTGGGGATGATACACACAATGATCCACTAATCAAAAGTATCTGGTTAAGGATGTTGACCCTGTTAGGAGCCTATTACATGCATATAGTGTCTCAGTCCTGATTAAGGGACTTTAGGCCTTGCTAGAAGCCTCAACCCTGCTAAGAGTTGGTAGTACAAATAAAATGATTACAAGATGAGTTCACTGCCCAAACATGTAATGTACAATAATTTTTTATTACAAAAGGATAAGGTATAACCTTTCACTGCTGCTGAATAACTTCAGCTTCTTCGCTGTCAATATCTGCTTTCTTTACAACATATATCTTTGCATCAATATCTTTCGCATGTATATGTCACACTTCTTTCTTTGCATTACATATGTCTTACATTTATACAAGTTATTAAGAATAATAACATTTACAGTCAGCTTTACAAAGCATAAAGCACCTTACAAAATACATATTAACTTGTGCTGCCCAAGGGTTAACATCTAGGATGTTGTCCCTTATGTGATTAAGTTATTATTTTGATAAACAAAATAATCCCTTAACTATTTACTTGTTCTGTCTTCTTTCTTTATCTTGTCGGCTTCAACTTTGTCTTCGATAATACTGCCATAACTTCTTCCGTACATGCCGTATAGACTTGCGCTCTCAGGTGAGTCTTCAATATACATCAAAGTATCCATGTTCAAGTGCGCAAGCACTGAACTTACTTCTATCGACATCTCTATCCAAAACTGTATTTGGTTAGACTTAGAAATTACTCCTTACAGTTAGACAATTTTACTTTGCGCTCTGTCTTAACTGCTTTCTATCATATGCGGTCTTCATATAGATTATATGTTGCCATAATGACAACAACTTGATATCTAACTCAGCCAAATTGCCAACACTTCCCTATTGCAAAAACTACCTCATAATGTCAACTCCACTCTAAAACCTAACATGTCTTCCAATTGAAGTGTAATTTCTTGACTTTGTGTGACATTCTTTTTGAATATTACATTTGATGGATCATTTGACAAAACAACACCAATGATATCAACTATAAAATTGCTTTACATGCCATCAACTTCACTTATTGTCTATTTTATGATTTTATCTATATGGCAAAATAAAAAATATTTTTAATTTTTATTAAAAATTATTAAATTTATATATAATAATTATTTTTAATTTTAGTTTTTAGAAAAATAGAATAACATAATTATACTTACTCATTTTAAAAGACCAAATTTAACTAAAAATATAAAATATGTTTATTATAAATTTATTTGAATTTTTAATACTTCTAAAATGTTATCTTTTATAAATAAAAATAAATAAAGAATTCAAAAATCAATATATTATCATTAAATCATAGTTATATAATGATTAAATTTAACTAAAATATAAAATACTATAAAATAAGTTTATTATAAATTTATTTGAATTTTTAATATTTCTAAAATATTATTTTTTTTAATTAAAAAATATGATTATTAAAACAATAGAAAAAGTTCAAAAGTCAATATATATCACTAAATCATACTTTTAAAATATTATTTAAGAAAAAATTATAATGTAAACATATAATTATTAAATTAAATTTGTTTTATATTAAATAATTCTCAAAATAATTATGGTAGGGTAATAGAGGAATCTAGTATTAAAATTTTTAACATATAATTAAAGAGTAACAAGAATGTGATAAATCACCATTAAAATTCCTCAAAATGTCAAAATCGGCATGTTTAATAATGTGGTTGATAGTGTTGTGGATATCCTTGATATACTAAAAATTGGCATATCTTGGTTAGTCACTAGCACTTGTAGATACTCTTATATTTGTTGAACATGTTTAAGCAAATTGATATGTATTCTAATTACAAGAATTACCTTTAAGAAGTAAGTTTTGGCAAATGGAAGGAGAAGTTAGAATTTTTAAGCTCTGGAAGAAAATTAGATTAAGAAACACAAATCCATTTATTCTTTGAAATGAAATATGTACTCATTTTCTCATATGTTTTAAATACAATTAATAGAAAGATCATAACAATATATAACTTTCCAAAATAAAATTTAGGTAAATGGGATAAACAAAAAGTCAAAGATGGTAGACCAAATTGTGTTACATGTAGGAGAAATAATAAAATGAGTGTTTGATGTGTTCCTTCCTTAAAAAGGGACATAGGAGAGGACCATTGTAGAAAAAGTAGATATGATTACCAAAAGAGAGCTATTAAGGGTGTTTTGACATGTTGGTCCTCAAAATAGAAAATGACTACCTAGAGTTCTTGTAGCTAGGTCTTGGCATATGAGATAGTTAAATTGTTCATTGTGATTGTTTCTAACACAAAGAGGCTTACAAAATAAATTGTTCTATTAGAATCTTTAAATTGGTGTAAGATGTAGAATTTTACAGTATTCTCAATCTAAAAATTGTTTCCTGATCTTATAATTTTAAAAATGATTTCTATTTAAAACAATGCTTGTTCATCAAATGTCTAATGTTTTTGGTGTTGGCTCATAACCACTAGTTATAAAGAAAGAATAGCAAACGAAAGGACGAGAAAGATAAAAGTTTCATGAAATATCCCTTCTTTAATGATTCTTCTAAAAATTAATTAAATGATTTTTATTGTTTAATTAATCTCTTTCTCACTTCTAGTTAAATAATTTTAATTATTTAATTAAATTAATTCTTATTGTGTTTGTTAGTACAATCAAATAGCTATTTTAATTATTTCATTTTCTAACTACGTCTTCTAAAATTAAATAAATTATTTAATTATTCTACTTTTCCAATGTCAATTGATTCTTCTAAAAATAAATAACACACACACACACACACAGATATATATATATATATATATATATATATATATATATATATATATATATATATATATATATATATATATATATATATATATATATATATATATATATATATATATATATATATATATATATATATATATATATATATATATAATTTATTCTTTCTCGTGCATAATTAAGGAATTTTTTTAATACTAATTATATTCTTCAGTTCCACCCCTTTTACTCCCATTGACTAACAATTCCTCTTTTCAATCAAGTCAGTCTTCTAATTAGTGTAATCAGTTACATATTCAGTCTTCAATCTTGTAGTTAGTTTTTTGTTAATTAGCCAAGTTATATATTCAATCAACTCTGTTATACAACAAATCAATTGTCAACCTATCTCAGTCGTTTGTCTAATCTATAACGCTCTGCCATGGAACCTGAGAGGACAACATATAAATGCTAAAGAACATGGCAAGTTTGATTTTGAACATTAATTACAATTAACACACTGATACAACAAAATAAAACCAATTAAATGATGCAATATATTAATAACATGCATAAGTGCTATAAATTTAAACATTACACTACATCCTCTTAGGTTCCCTATTATTGCTACTAAGCAATGTATAATCTTATGATCATATCAATAAAAATATGATTAATCAATGCACCAGATTTACATCAATAATCTATATTCATACAACCCTCAAATACAAATGTTACTAATCCATAACATGATAATATACAAGTACATAATCAAACTCTAACTATTACACCTCAATAAATAATAAGTGCATGTTTTGATTACGTAAAATCAGGTTTTGAAAGGACCTGAAACCTTGTACAAGAGCATTAAAAAAATATGGCAATAAAAGAACAATACAATTGTGGTGCCTCACCAAACAAACCAAAGGAACCAACCATAGTTCCTACCAAGTGAAACAACAAAATCAAACAAAGGGCAATCAAGATTTCTATTTTTGCCCATCCTTATGAGAACGTAAATTCATATCAAAAGAAGGCGTGAAAGATTTAAATTTCTTTCCCTAATTGTTGTCCATCCATCCTCCACCATTCCAACAGCCTTCCGCCAAGCCATAGTATCCACAATAGGGACATGAATAGCACCACTAACATTCCCCTAAACACTCCCAAGAGAAGCCTGGACAAGAGATTGCACAACCCCAGTAGTCAGGACAACATCTGAACTAGAGACAACAAGAGAAGCAACAGAACCAGAGACACCAACAATAGTCCGGTCAGGAACATCACCAGAAGGGACAGTAGCCACAATGCATGCTTATAATACATTTACAATCATTTTCAAGAGCTTAAATTTACAAACCCAAGATTCATAATACATCATATGTTACAAAATAAAATTGTAATCTTCTATCATGAAGCTGAAATAAAGGTACAATGAAGATGTAGAAATCTATCCAATGGGCCACGAATCAATCAATGCATAGATCGAAAGAATATTTTCCACCCAACCATGTCGAACACTAAAGCCCACTCCCCTGAGTTAAGAGATAACACAAGGCCCCACTAACAACAATCAACACAACAAGGCTGACACATAATAGGAAAACACAAGAAAATCAAAGTATGGCATAACAGATACCCAAGGGACACAAATGGGATAACATAAGGATACACACAAGGGATATTAGAGGTGAACCAAAATTCTAACTTGAGGGAGTCCTAAGACACATGCAAGATATTTTCATCACATATCTCCCACTCCTAAGTTATTTTGGTAGTCTCTCTAGACCCCAAACCCTAGGTGGAACTCATGTGGAACCGAAAACCTCTCACAAGAAAAAATATGTCAATTTGTTAGATCAACACCCCATGGATGACCATACATTTTCCAACCCATCCTTAGTCTATACAAGCACTCAAGGCCATGGATAAGGTATCTCATTTATCTTGTTTAATTTTTAACCCAACCTAGTTCATTTTATTTATTTTTTCACTTGATTACAACTCCACAATGGGTTATCCTAGATTGACCACTTAGGGCCTTGAACCTCATTGCAAGTCACTCTCCTATAAATACTCCTATAAAACCTTCCCCTATGGTCCAAAAACAAAATTCAAAAGGCATAACCAATCATACAATCACCAAGGAAAATTCAAAGATTTCATCAAATTCAAAGGAACCACAAAATTGAGTTTGGAGCATAATAAATGAAATCTCAAGTCAACATTAGGATCCACATTTTCCAACCTCTATATGGACATCAAATAAACCAAAAAAATCATCAATAGCTCTCGTATGCCCTTCATCCTCAAATGGATTCCAAAGAAATAATCATATGTGTATCCCACAACAAATCCTTTAGGAAAACCAAAATGTTTCAAGGCATAATCCAAAACCAAAGTCCACATAATTAATAGAATCCAATACACCAACTATAACTAGAAACAAAACAAAATTCGTATGTAACCTTTAACACCCTTCCAAACTCAATGGTCACCAAACCATAACATGGATCCACTAAAAAATTGAATAACAAAGGTCACCACTAATACATTGAAATATAACCATGAAAACAACAATAGTATCAATAGTATAGAGAAAATTTTCAACACAATATAAATTAAAAATAAATTCTATATATATATTATGAATGAATAAAATCTCTTACAACTTTGTTTAAGATAGATTTTTGTTTTTGAATGTTCAAAGAACCTCTTCGACTAAGAGAGGGTTTTCCATTCTACTAAAATCCATCTGGGACACGATCCCAGTTTCATCCCTTATGGTGTCGAAGCCTTTGCACTCAACAAGACTTGATCCTTGGTGGGCTCATTTAGAACCAAACAACTTCACCAACAGACCAAGTGCCCATTGACAACAACATTATTTTGCAAGATAACAAGCTATTGATTTCATAAAAAATTGGAAGCCTCCAAAGAAAAATTAAACATCTAAGCTCTATAATATATATTTCAAATTTAAAGATTTAATACAATCATTAAATAAATGTACATTCTTGCAGCTAGAAAGAGTAATATTGTATTTAAAATTTTATTTGTAGTTATAGTAAATTGGTGTATAACAAAAATGATAAAATCAATTTAAAAAAATAATGGAAAATGACTCTAACTACGAATTCAAGAAGGAAAATCTCTCTTTTCCATAGAGAAAACTATTTGAGAATAATTCTACTACAATAGAATGCAGAACTTCATGGAGAAATGACAATCAATTTTTTGTGCTCAATTCGTGGTATATCTACAATATGGAGGGAAACAATAGAAACAACCTGAACTATGGTAAAAATACATCCATTGCTCTCAGTTCCAAACATGAAGGAACTTCTACATTTTTAAGATCTAGGGTTCCAAGAAACCCTTTAGCCTGATTTAATCACCCATCAAGTAATATAAATCACATGGCTCCACTTCTTTTGGTGGAGCGTTTAGGATGGAGAGTGGGCAATGGACCCTAGATCCACCATGGATAGGGAAAATAGAGAAGAAAACATTAACAAAGGTTGGCAAATGGTGAGAAGGTGAAGGGGAAAACAAGAAGAGAAATCTAGGGTTTCAATAAATAAGACAAGGAATGGTAATGGTGGCTTATGGATTATTCCTTTATCCAATAATATTATGGAGGTTTCTTCTAGAGCTAAACAAATGTCTCTAGGAAAGAGATTGGTCCAGTAAACCCTAAAATTTCAAACCTTGTTATAAACCATTAGGCCTCTCTTCGTAATATGTCAACTAAATCTTATCGGCCCCAAAAGATGCCAATGGAAACCAGAGGTCATGTGTCACTCAATTCTATGATGATCAAACCCAGGCATATGATGAATCACCTGAACAGACAATCCAATAGGAATTTTGTGATGGAAACAAGTGTTTGGCATACTAGAGTGCTTAGAGAGAACCCTAAACTAGAGACCTATAAAATCTTCAATCTGGAAATCAGAGAGGAAAGATTTGCTAAGGGTTTGGGGGACCACTTTAGAAAATTTGGTCTTTTTTCCAAATTGTGTGGAAGCAGAAAGCCTATTGGAGAGATTGTCGACTGGTAGATGCAAGCCTATGCTGACCAAGTAAGTATAACAATACTTTCTAATGACTTTATCTATATTGATTACAACGAGAAAATTCTGAAACGTGAATTGTTGAAAGGAGATTTTTTTTTTTATCATGGTAACAACTTCCTATTTACTGATTGGCAACCAAACTTCGACACTAGTTTATACAAATTTAAGAAAATATCTAAATGGATTAGATTATGTTACTATAATCATTAATATTTTTTAATTACATCTAATAATTGTAAATTCCAAGATTACACAACTCATTTAAAAAAACTTTATTATTAACATGGATGCACATTTAAAACCTAACTATATATATAATTCCAAGGAAAGAAATTTCATTGCATGTTGAATCAACATTAAAGATAGAATGCATATAAGAACCAATGAGATGTGTGATACATGTCAATAGGACACTATCCTACGATCTCTTGTTGATGTCGACGCGTATTTGATTATTCTTATATTCTTAGTTAGATAGCTAATTCTCAATAGGTCTGAAGACAACCTTAATAACATTGGCATTTTTCACCAAATTTTTTTTTTTGGCAAAAGTGGACAAGCCACTGAATATAGTTATTATATAAAAAAACTAATTCAAAAGCTCAATTGGGAAAGAATCAGTAAGAAAACCTGGAATCATCGCTAAATACAAAAATTTGAAACATCGACATTTACAACAATACCCATTTCGAGGATACATAAGTACCCTATTTACAATTTGGAGATAATACTTCCTCCAATTAAGAAACCGATCTTTGAATGACCAAAATTTAAAAAATTGTACTATCCTTAGCAAAATGTGAAAATCATTCCTCCATTTCTGCACACTCAGCCACACCAAGGGAGTTCGATCCACTCGAGTTTCAAGGTACACTTTCCCAGCTAGTAACTGGTTGGGGCAATGGTGATGATCCCCAACCTAACCTAGGACCCGCTCTCCAAATTGGAGGAAACACTGCAGAAGTCACCATGTCCCAACCGCAATCCTGATCTCCATGCAGGGGCAGATACCAACCCGAACCAGCAACATCATCAGACTGCATATTAGCCTGCAAGCTCAAGGCCTCTTGATCTTAAAATTGTGATGGTGTTGTAACCTTTACCTTCCAAGCATCTGTCACATCTTATGAGCCATAAGCTGACCAATTTGGAGGCTTGTGACTAGGTTGCAATGTATAAATTTTGTTTGGTAACCCAAGAAGATCCAACAGGGCATGCCTAGTTCTCTTTACTCTCTCTTCTAGCTAGAAGCCAAGAGCCCTCACAGTGACTTGCAGGGTGAATTTAATGAAATGAGGGTTTTGCTTATCAAATGATCTTTGAAGTGCTTCAAATGTAGCCATGAACTCATGCTTCTGAAGCAATTGGGACCACGAGAATAGGCCCCCCACCAAAGCATGACCAACCCATAGGTCATAATGTTGCATTGCCACTTTAGGCTTGTTTTCATTCCAAAAATGTTGTTGGACAAATTTTGATGCAAGAATCTCCATAAGTTGAACTAATTATAATAAATCCATAGCATTTGATAGAAAAATCAACACCGGATTTGACGGGAAAAGGAAATTCTTTGAAGAAGGGGAGAGAATATCATCCCCAATTACTTGCCTTATTGTGCGTCGAATAGAAGGAGAATGGACACAAAACATCTCATCCATGGAAGCATCATCTACTTGCAGTGGGATAACATTCTCTTCCACCCTCAGATGAAGCCAAATCCAATAGTTTTTAAGCAAAATCACCCTATGAAAATTAGAACAGGAATCACACTTGACGCAGACCTCTGCTGAGTTCGACATCTTCAAGTAAACAAATTTTTAAATGCACAGTGTCCACTATCTTGAAGGGTATAAATGTACCTGAAGAATTCTAATTTAATGCCATATCATGCATGAATTTAGTGCAAATAGATGTGAATTTGCGCTGAAGATTTGAGGGATACAACGACCATGTGAAAATAATACTTGAATAGACGTAACCGTAGTATCATAGCGTGTGACCCACACCACACGTCCCTGCAAGAACTTGACGTACATATGTGACACCCAATGGATAGTAAACTTAGTGGCTACAAATAAGAGAGCATAATCAATATTCATCACAAGCTTTACAACTGCAGTCATGTCAAGAAAACCCATATGAAGAATAATTAAGACTGGAAATCCTCTATATCTTTTTTTGATCAATATTTGGAGCTCCTCGTTAGGATCAATGAATAGATGTGGTAGAAAGGTTGATATCACAATGCCATCACATCCTAAATTTGAAAGAAAATCAGCCACTTTATTTCCTTCCCTGAGAGTATGTGATATACATACGCCATGGCATTGGTCTAACAAATTCCATATCTAGTGAAGAATATATTTAAGCTACCAGGAGTATGTCTGTCTTTTAATGCAGGTATTGATAATTACCCGAGAGTCTCCTTCAATGTGTACTCGATGATAGTCCCCTTTTTTGGCAAGGATTAATCCTGCAAATAAGGCTTGAGCTTCTGCTATATTATTTGTTCCATCCAGAAGGGAGGCAATTGTAATTGCAAACACTTTCCCATTACAATCTCTAATACATGCCTCTTATCCTGAATTACCTAGATTTCCTCTAGATGCTCCATCAAATTTGAGCTTCACATATCCTGCAATGGGAGGATGCCAGTGCACAACAAACCGATCTACTTTAATTAGCATTTTACTGACTAATCCCCATCCTGATAGAATAAATAGTGTTTTCCATTCTCGAAGAATCCTGCCATCCCATGAGGTAATAACATGATTGATGTTGCATCTACTAAGACTCACATTAGTTACTTCCTCTATTGACCTTTCAATACCTTCTAACACTTTATCAATAAAAGAAAATTCTTTTCTAAATATTTGTTTATTTCTTTCCCACCAAATAGCCCATATGACTATTGTCGAAGCACACTTCCATAAGACAGAAAACAAGGCCCGTGGAAAAAGGATCGGCCATGCTTGGAAAAGATCCCAAATGTTATTATGAAGAGGATTACTATAGTTTAATTTTATGAGAACTAACATCCAGCATTGATGTGTAAAAGGACAACTCACAAAAAGATGATCACCTGTTTCATAATCTACATCACATAATACACATTTGAAAGCTGGAGCAATATGCAATCTTTCCAACCTATCACTTGTTAGGATCCTATGCTTGATTTCAAGCCATGTGAAGCACCTTGCTTTTGGTAGGACAACATGGTTCCAACAAAAAGAGTATGCTCATGATGGATTTTTTCCCGAGGCAATTCTTTGGATAAGCTTATATCCCTCTTTAATTGAATAATTGCCATCCTTGGCTGGAGCCCACAACAATTTTTCTTCACTATTCGATAGGAATACTTGTTTCTTTTCTAATATGGCTCAAAAATAATCTTTGTCCTGATGAGATAGTGGAAGTTGGTCTGGATCCTTCCAGATGACTTTCCTTGAAAAAAAGCAGATTGCAGATATGAAATGATTGACTTGTGTCCCCCATAAAGATTCTGAGGTTGAAATAATATCCTGTGTGTTTTGCAATGTGATTAAGGGAGGTTGACCATTCGAGGAGTCTCTCCAAAAATTTACCTTGTCTCCACTATTTACTTCCCAAGTCACATATTTGAGAACAATGTCTCTAGATGATATCATAAAGTCCCATATCGCAGACCCCTTTGGTGGATCGAGAATTGAGAATATTCTTGATGGATCAAAGTTATCCAGATACTTCTGCTACATAATTTGACACCAAGTAGTCTAATAATTACTGTACATTTTCCAAACTAGCTTGCCTCCAAAGGCTTCATTCCTTTTTGATTATTCATGAACACCCGCTCCACCTATTGCAGGAATATGCACCATGTCTTGAAGAGAGATTAGAGGGATTTTCTTCTCTTCAGTCATGTTTCCCGCCCAAAGGAAACCTCTAATCAATTTTTGAATTTGTGAAAGGACTGAAGGTGGTGCTTCAAGGATAGCTAGATAGTATTTCAGGATAGCAAAGAGTACCGATTTAATGAGTAGAATTCTGCATAATAATGAGAGCCATCTGGCTTTCCATTCCACTACTTTACTCTTAATTCTTTCAAGAACAGAAGTCCAATAACTTGTTTTATTAAACCCCATAAAAAATGGCATTCCAAGATATATGGAAGGTAAGAAATCCTCTGAAAGTCCCAGAATCTACACAATTCTATCTAATATAACTTTGTTAGTTTTGAAAAGAAAGATTTTTTTATTTTTGAGGATTAATTTTATGCCTTGATACAACCAAATATAATTGTAGAATATGTTTGATCTGTTTGACCTCTGATACTTGTGATATACCAAAAATAAGTGTGTCATTAGAAAATAATGAGTGAGTGATGGATATGGATGTGCCATTAATGTTTTCTCCCTTCCACTTACCCAACAAGTTGTGATACTTGATAGTTCTACTGAAAGCTTTAGCCATGATGATGAATAAAACTGGGGATAATGGATCTCCTTGTCTCACACCTTGTCTATAAGAGAAGAAACCTGATGCTTTTCCATTAATAATAACTGAGAACCAAGCTCCTGATATGCATGCTTTTATCCATTTGCACCAGCATTTTGAAAACCCAATTTCTGAAGGACTTGAAATAGGAAGGTCCAACATACTCTATCATATGCCTTCATCATATCTAATTTAATCACAAAATTGGAAGACTGATTAGTGTTGATGGAGTGAAGGACTTCATGAGCTACCAGTGCTCCCTCCATAGTTTCCTGGCCTAGAACAAAACTTCCTTGCTCAGAAGAAATTATGTTTGGGTTAAGATGATGCATTCACAAATAAATAGTTTTAGTGACAATCTTATATGTCAAGTTACACAGAGATATTAGACAAAAATCAGCGAAGGTCTTAGGATCCTTAATTTTGGGGATTATTATAATATTAGTAGTATTGAGATATTTGAGCATGGCTCTATTCTATTCTTCCTAGACTCCTCAATAGCTTCTAACAAATCCCAACCAATAGTATCCCAACAACTTTGAAAGAAAAGCGCAGTGAATCCATTTGGCTTGGAGCTTTGTTTGGTGGAAATGAAAAAACTACATTTCATATTTCTTGGATGGAGAAGGGAGCCATAAGCATGTTGTTATATTTGGGAGACATCATTGTTGGAATAGCCTCTAGTAATTCATTCACTTGTGAATCTAGGGGTGTTGGGTATTCAGCTGGAGCAAGCAGACTCTTAAAGAATTTGACTCTTTCCTCTCGAATTTGTTGTGCATTGTTAATATGGTCCTTGAATCAGCTTCTTTAATTTGAAATATTGTTTTAGCTTCTCTCTTTTGTTTGGCTAAAGCATGCAAGTATTTTTTATTTTTTTCTCCTTGTTGAAGCCACAACTCTCTGGATTTTTGTCTCCAATATTCTTCTTCTCTTCTACACAGCTCTTCACACTCTTGTTGAAGATGTTTCTGCTTAACATAAGTATCATTGGTCATGCCTTTTTGTATAATATTATTGTATACTTCATCCAACTATGTTTTAACTACCTCTTTCTATTTAAAAACATTCTTAAAGACATGCATATTCCACTTCTTTATGAGATCCTTGACATGTTTCAATTTCATGGAAAATTGATACATCTTGGATCCTTTTACAAAAGGTGCACTGACCCACCACTATTTTAGCAACTAGAAGAAATGGGGATGGTGAAGCCACATTCTTTCAAACTTGAAAGAATAATTATACTGATTTTTGTCCCCATTAACTGCCCGAGTAATGGAAAGAGAAATTGGAAAATGATCTGAGCCTGGCAAAGATAAGATCTCTGATTGGATATGAAAATTATAAAGTTTCCATTCTTGAGATAGAAGAAATCTATCCAGACGAATGACTATTTGTGCAAATCCAGCTCTCTTATTTGTCCAAGTAAATGAACCTTGCGTAGGATAGATATCCCTAAGATTGTTATTGTCCACAAAATGAGAAAAGTCTTGGATAGTTTTGACAGGTGGACAAATACCTCCTCTTTTCTCTGATTGACTCAGTACTACATTAAAGTCACCCCCTAGAGTGACATTTTGGGAATCTTGAAGTTAAATCATATGAGTGAGATTGTCCCAAACTCTAAGTTTGTCTTGTGTTGAAGTGGGTCCATAAAAATTTATTAGAATAAAAGAAATATCAAATTTTGACATCTTCAACATTTGCCAATTAGTATGTTGTTGAATAAGTTGTCCCTAAATTGTTTGGGGATTCCTGAGAAAAATGAGACCTCCTGAAGCTCCTATCCTAGGAATGCAAAGAAGACCACTTGGGCCATTTGGCAATTGTATTTTCAAAAGTGTCTTGAGATAATTTGGTTTCCTCTAGCATGATAATATCTGCCTTCATAGAATCAATTGTTTGTTTGATCCTACATCTTTTGTCAGAAGCATTAATGCCTCTGACATTCCATGAATTTATCTTCATTTCTGACAAGGAGAACCTTTTGTTCTCCTTGTCAATCTTTTGGTAACTACAAACCTATCATTCAAAGTAGTCTGAATACCTGCTTCTATTTCAGATTTAGTCTTGGAGCCTTTTGGTCTACCTCTAGATTTGGGTGTCTTGGGGACATGCTGAATTTGGGATGGAGATTGAGCAATTGAAAGGATTTGATGATGGTAAAAAATCCCCATAGGAGAAAAGTTCTCAGATTCCATGGAGGATTGAGTAGTGTTATTCTTAGTCTTGACAATAATATCAGTTGATCATTGAAAATATGGATTCTCAGTCATCTTTTGAACCTACTAGTATATACACTCCTCTAGACCCAATGAATCCTCATTAGAAAAAGGACCAGTCATTAACTGGTTATCATGTCGAACCCAATGCATGTCATTATGCTATGAAGGTTCTCCTTGATTAGTATCATGGGAAGCTTCCCCGAGCTCTGAAATCATGCATGTATACGAGGTGTTTGGAGAAGCTTGATTATTCCAATGTTAAAATTCTTTGAGTATATCATCAAGTGTCTTAGATTTCTGCCCACCTAATATAAATCCTTCCTTTGCTATTCCAAAAATAATATTGGTTGCTATCTCTGAAACAATCTGATCCCCAATCTGACGAACCTTCCAATCTACAATTGGAGTTTTATTGAGAAAATCCCGTGGTATATAAAAGGGAGAAAGAGAACCCAAATCAAAAGACTTTAGCCTCGTGGCATCAAGAGTCAGCAAGATTGAGAAGGTTGAAGATGGAGGGAAGGATTCAAAAACTTTTGGACAAGCTGGGAAACTCTGAATGAAAAGCATTGCCAATTTCAAGAGTAGTGAGAACTTTATATTTGACATCTTATTTATGTTCACTACCTGAAGGCCTCCTGATGAGTTATCATAGTGTGGTAAGGCATTATGAATATTGTGAATGTCTAAGATAACTTTTTGAGTACATAGTGCGGGATCAGAGATGTGATCTGAACATACTTATGTTGAACCGTGCATTGAATCTTGACATTGAGTATTGAAATGCCCAAGTCTATGTTGAAATTTGTGCATTGTAGCCACATCCTAGATCTTGATGGACTAATTCCATGATCCCCACTGAGAATTGATAGTAAGTTGACTAGGAAGGGCTTTTTTCATATCTAGAAGAAGACAGACTCTCACATCCAAATGCGAGCGATCAAAAGGTATAAGATCATGCTTGAGAAAGATACCCAGTTTATTAGAAAATATTTCAATAATTTGTGGATCTTTGTATTCAAGGGGTAGGATGGTAAATGAGATCCAAAAAGGAAAGAAATGAATATCTGCAGGCTGTGGCTTAAAGTTAGGGACCCAAATCATGGTGAAGAGTCATGTCCCCTGATAGAACCAACCTTTATGCTTATGGATTGAATCCCTAAACTCTTTTAATTTAAAGATGGCAACAAAATATTTGGAATCTAGATATATGAAAAAAATATCTTTTAACCTTGACCAAGAGGAAAATGCCCATTCTTTAATAGCAGAAAATGATAGTGAGAAGCAATAAAAATTACCTATGAGGGCATATTGTTGGAGGAGGCCAATAGAATGCTACAACAAATGCCCCAGGAGTGTGATTTTCAACTGATTTGAAGCATGCTCATTTGACTCCTTAAAGTCTAGAGCCTGAATCTTTTTATTTTGCCAAACTTGAGGTGGTTTTTTTGGATTGAAGGGGGCCCTAGGTGGGTCAGATATCATTGCTCCATAAGTGGAAGCATTAATTGGTTGCTGAGATTTTGATCCATCAGAACCACATAATACATCAAAAAGTGAAGTCTCTATCTCCTGCTCTGCTCCAGTGGTCTCTGTCTGGTTCTTTGGAGGATTAGTAAAGATTTAAACTAGGACCCAGGAGGGGTGCCCTCACAAATATTGAAAATGGGCTGCTTTTGGTAACCACAATGGATATGATTACCATTTGATCTGGACTTCCTATTTTTGTGAAAATGATTAGCGCCCATGTTCCTCCGCTCTGGTATATGATGCAGATGTTTAAAATTTTTGAAATTTTTGACATCCCACCCAAAACCAATTTCAAAATGTGAAACATGTGGGGGATGATCAAGAGGCTGTTTCGATGATTCTCCTATTTTGAATGAAGATGATCCTTGCTAGGGCCTCATTTTGTCCACAACCCCCTTGAAAGTGCCTAGTGTGATGTTTGTTTTGGCAAACCTATTATCTGGCAAGTTCCTTGATGTTATTATAGATGTGCGATGATCATCAAATCATAGATTTACAAAGAAGGGCTTTGCAGGTTGTACCACTCCTTTACCATGAAAGATTTATTTCACACCCTTACTATTAAAGTATCCATTATGCATTCTTTTTTACTGAAAAGGGAAATTCTGAAACCCAAGATCACAATGCACATTCGCTACAAGCTACATAATGGGCATTGAGGAAATGATGCGAGAAAAATCATGTTACCATGATGGATACTTTCATGGGAGATCATGAACCTTGTAGGTTGTAGATCCCCACCAAGCATTAGGTTGAAAACCTGCATTTGGTCAGGGTCATGGAATTGCTCCTGGATGTGTGCCTGCACCTACTCTTACACCTGTACCTACACCTTCACCTACACCTACACCTACACCTACACCTGCTCCTACAACTACTCCTGCACCAACACTTGCTCCTACCATTCCTCATCCAAGGGGTTGATCAAAGATAGATTTATATTCATGACCAAAAAACTTGATCTAAGGGAACCATTGAGGATACATTTGAAAGGAATAAAATTCATAAACACATGGAATACTATTATGACTCTTGGTAATGAAGTCCATTTACGTTCAACATGGACAATGCTCTTATAGAAATTACTAGTGAGGGTAAATAGAACTATTGAGAATGAAATATAATAAAAAACTTAATAAAATACATTGATTAGACACATGCTATTAGTGTATAAGCTCCATCCAAGAATGAGGTGATAGGAGCGTAAGGGGAATACATGACGCATTACAAAAAATACATTATACAAAAATATCATCTAATGGATGATAATAATTGGTGAATGCACCCTAACATATCTATCAAAATATATTTACAAGCCTTTGAGTAAATGCAATGGGTGAGGGAAAGTCAAACTCCAAAACCTTTCTCACAAAGATTTGAAACTAGAATGAACATTTCCAGAAGGCTAGTTACAATGGAAAAATTAGAGATAGGATTCAAATTTAGAGTGAGAACCATAGTACATAGAAACACAACAATGACCAGAGCCTTACAAAAAAGATGAACTAAGATTGATCTCCTACAAGATTCAACACAAAGTCTATAGACATCAATCGAGGCATAAAATAAAATAAATGCAATGAAGATAAAATCAAAATGTATGGAAGAAGTAAAATATCAACACCTTAACATGGAGAAAAAATTATGTGCCCAATGTCATGTCCTAAGAAAACCAAAAGTTATGGATATTCAAGGAATATGCTCCAATAAATTAAAGAGAAGAGATATTTTTTAACTCGGTTTGATTATCACATACAAATGGTTAAGAATATTAAATAATTAATGAATAGTAGTTTAGACAAGATGACATTGGAGTTTGAAGTTCTAATGATTTCAAAATGAAAACTTTGACAGTCCAAACAAATGATTGGATATCCTAACCATATTAGAAAACTCAAGGATTTTCATGAGATTGAACATAAGAGAATTAGAAGTTGTGAGAAACAATAGAGAGCACAATGTAGCTCAGGATACAAGGACCTCTTGGATAGATTATAACCTTGTAATGCCCCACTAGGGAACCTAGGAGAAATTAACCTAAAACATGTTACTAAGTTTTCTGAATATTTTTTTCTTAAGAGTTTACAATCAATAATGAATAACAATGAAGAAGCAATATATTATAAGACAATACATACTCATAAATGTAACTCATTTATAGATTATAAATCTCAAGGGTTCCATGATGTAGAACTATGTAAATATAAATTAATCTACTAAAAATAATCCATAACATAATCACATGATATATATTGCCTTTATTTTAAAACCCAAATTAAAGTATTCCTAATCCTTTTCTTAATCATAATTAAAAAGAGCACAAATCATAAAGTACACTAACATATTCATTTCAACTGAATAATAAGATACATCCATTACATCAATGTAATCAAAGGTACATACAACAAGATACAAAGTGATACATCATAGTCTTCAATATAATACATCTTCCATTGCACATGTCATAGGGACAATAATAATACAATACAAGTATATACACATCAAGATTATAATCATAAAGTCTCCAAACAATGAACAAGAAGAGAGAAACACCATAAAGGAAAATCCAAGCACAAAGTAACAAATGTTGGCTGTCAATGGAAATAGAATGATTACCACCCCACCATGTGGAACCTAAAGGTCCACTCCCACCATGCTAAGGAGATAACACTAGGCCTCACTCAAGGAAACATCCATAACAAGAAAAACTAATTCAAAGGTACACTAGATAAAATGGTAGTAAAGGATATAAGTTTATCAAGTATAAATGATTGTGACACAAACCAGGTGTAGCAAATACTATGTAGGAATCTAGGACACATATAGGGAAGTGTCATCACATACATCTAACCCTTAGAATTCATCCCAAAAGCCTCTCTGAATTCTCAATATGTTTTCCTAATATATTTAAAGTATATGATTTCCTAATATTCTCAACGAATTCTAGGGCTTTACTAACTTTGACAATAACAAGAACTTCTCAAAACAAACCCAATAACCTTTGAAAAAAATACAAAATAAGAAAAACAACCATAATACAATTGATCCAAAATAGACAACCAAAATCTGGTAGACACAATGAAGATAATCTTTTTGAAATGAAAAATTTGCAAGAGTTCCAAAACCCTACCTTAATCCACCAATTTGGTATGCAAAGAACACAAAGATCAAATCCAAAAACTTCCAAGGTCCCAAGCTTTTCAAAAAATTCTTAAATTTCAATCCAAAGTTAAACTTGTAAAACCTCCTAAAACCCGTGTCCCGAATAATGGCCAAAACTGACTCTAATATAGAAAACCCACAAATCAAACTCAAACATGCAACTCACAATCAGGAATAAGAACTCAACTGTTAAAATAATAAAATAGTTAACTCAAAATCATAGAAATCAGAACTCAACTCCAACCTTGTTTATATCAATCCTTTATTTAAAATAATTATTTAATTAATTAATAATTCTAATTCATGCAAATCACTCAACTTTTAATCTTAAATTTATATTTCGATTTATTAACTGAATGTGCAAATTTAATTGCATAATAATATTTAATTAACAATTCATATTTTTAGCATATTAATAATATACAAATTGATAATTACATATCAATTCATTAATTTATTTAAATAAATTATAACTAATCCCTTAGTTAAGTCTCTTAATTTAACTTAATCTAAAAAAGATAAATCAATTCCTTTTAACTCGTGTGCATAAAATCACATAATTATATTTTAATTTTAATTGATATCTTTAACACCACTTAAAAAACAATTTGATAATTAATATCAATTTATATTATTTGAACATTTAATTTAGATTCTGATTTAATATTTAATTAAATCTTTATTTTCATAGTTAAACTTTTAATTAAGTCTTTTAAATAATCAATGATATTTATTAATTTTCATTAATTAAATATCTATATATTTAATATTCTCATATTCATAAGATATAATTATTTTAATATCATAATTAATCTTAATTAAATCTTTAATGCATTAATAACACAAAATTCACATCAAGACACCTGACAAACAAACACAGGAAAAATTGACCAACGCATAAAGTAATAATCAAGCTCAAAGAAAGGGTTCACTAATGATGTCACCTTCACGAATTCAGAGGGTTGCATATAAGATACTTGTCCACTATTTGAGGATAATAAATGACTGAGGTTTGGATTCAAACCCGGATGCTATCTCCCATCTCTTACCATTGAGATAATTGGATAGGGAATACTCATCCTGACAATTCAAGGAAGTCGATGCTCGGTACCTAAAATCTTGCATAAAAGATGAGCATGTACAAACACACACACACACACACACATATAATAATGGTGGGGATCAAACGATCGCGTGAACTCGCAAGAAAGTAACTACGACTTTGTCCCTGAACCACATCAGGTACATTAAATATAAACATAAAACATACGTTCCAACCATACACATGCAAGTATGGGGTTAGTAAAAACCATAACATAAGTAACATCATCATATGTGTTCTATGGGGACACGTCCTCTGAGTTTTTAGAGCGTTCCCATATAAGGAATGGAATGGGGACAGTTTTTTGTCATCCCCCAAGCCATTCCCAATTGAGTTGAAATCGGGGACCGTCCTCGAAATTATTTTTTTTTGCAATGAAATGGGGGGACAAGAATCCGTACTGGGCACAAGGTGGTTGTCCCTCATCCGTACCCGGTACTGATTCTCATCCCCTATCTCCCAGCCAAAACTTGGGCGAGTTTGAGAGGAGGTAGAGACATAAAAAAACTTTTTTTAAGTTTTGTTTGATCGTGCGGGCCCCACATGGTTTCTAAAGTATATTAAAATATTGTAAACCCTATTTTGACCATTAAGAAAATAAAATTCTAACTCTTCTTCTCATTTCAAGTTTTTCATAGTTGCTAAGAGTAAGAAGAAAACAAAGACCATCAAGAGCAATGAGAGGAAAGATTGCATTTTGGAGTTGCAAGAGGAGGCTTTGCCATCATATCTTCTTCATTTTAGGTATGTATTTCATTTTCCTTTTGTTTGTTTCAAACTTTGTTGCCATTTATTTCCATTTTTCATTTTTTTCATCACATAGAGAGGGCATTTGGAATGAAACATTGAATATCTATTTTTTAATAACTTGCAACACTATATTGCATTGCACAATCTAAAAACATGAGCAGTAGTGAGAGTGACTACGAGGGAAGTGGTGATAGAATGGATGTTGCTATGCAAGAAACTAAAATATCACAAAGAAAAAGATCTAGTTTTAGGGAATCCATAGGGGAGTCTTTAATTAATGTTGATGATCATGGAGATGATGCAACAACCTCAAATCCATTTGAGTGTCCCTCCCATATCCTCAAAAAATATGCCAAAGGCCCATTCAACTCTAAGAAACCTCTCCTACAATTTGCCTCAAAAGTAGACAACAACAAACAAAAAAATTTAGGGGGAACTAACCTAGTAGGGAATGAGAGTGCCATATATGTAAGAAACATTATTTTGGGATCTACACTAGAGTGTATTGTCATCTTTTATGGATAGGTGGGCAAGGATTCAAAGGATGCAAAAAGATTACACAAGAGGAAAAACTTGAGGCCACTAGATTGTACATGGAGGGGGAGGGATTGAAAATGGGGATTCCAATAGAGAACATGAAAGCCAATATGCCTATGACTAGCACAACCACACCCACAACCACTACCACTCCCACTACTAGTAGATGAAAGGGAAAGAAGACCAAAAGAGAAACAAATATTGTTGATTTGTTTAATATAAAATCAAAAGAGAATGTTGAAGAATCTATTAGTAGGTTTCTTTTTTCTCATGGTATACCATTCCATGTGTCACGTTCCTAATTTTATAAACAAATGCACAAAGATATATATGTTGTTGGTCCCTCATTTACACCACCTGGAGAGACAAAACTACATACCACTTTCCTTGATAAAGAGTATTGAAAAGTAAGCATTTTGATGGAGGATATGAGACAAACATGGATCAGTGATGGATTCTCTATCATCATGGACGGGTGGACCGATATCAAACATCGACCACTCATCAATCTTATTGTTACTAGCACATCAGGCTCTTATTTTCTTAAACCTATTGATTGCTCAAGGAAAAGGAAGGATGCATCCTTCCAGTTTCAAATTTTGAAGGATGCTACAGAAGAGGTTGGACCTTCAAATGTTGTGCAAGTAGTCAAGGATTCAGCTCGGGAGTGTAAGTCAGCTGGATTGATGGTAGAGAGTACTTATAGAAACATTCTTTGGACCCCATGTTGTGTACATGCATTGAATAACACCCTGAAGGACATTGGAAAAATTGATTGGATAAAGGCCATGGTGTCTGAGGCTAGAGATGTGAAAATGTTTATTTGCAATCATCACACATTTCTTGCATTATTTAAGACATTTTACAAGAAATATTTCCTCAATCCATGGAGACTAGATATGCTAGCTACTTCATTTTGTTGGAGAGGATGCTTGAGGTCCAATATGCCTTACAATCCATGGTGGTCAATCTAGAGTGGAATAGATGGCATGAATCAAGCACCCCTGATGGAAGAAGTATGAAATGTCAAATCTTGGATGATAATTGGTGGACCACAATGAGGTGAGAAACTTAAATAATTGTTATTGCTCATTTAATAAAATTATTTCTGATTTTAGCATTTTCTGATTTTTATTTAAGAACTAACAATTTCAAAATTTATGATGTTTCTCACTTGTAAGTTGTTTACATTTTTAGATACATTTTCTCTTTCATTAACCCTATTGTGTGGGTCATTAGATATGTTGATACTGACTCTCCTAGCCTTGGAGAGATTTATGAGACCTTTGATAGCATGCTTGGGCAGATCAAGCAGGTCATTCTTTCCAAGGAGCCTAATTTGGGGTTCTATGAGGAGCATCTTAAGCCCATTGTGACACGACGGTGGAACATTATGAACACCCCGCTTCACATGGAAGCCTATTTTATCAATCTTAAGTGGTATGCACCAAGACCTGGGAGAGTGGCTCCATCTAGGGATAAGGAGTTGAGCCTCAAATCTAAAATCTCAAGTTTTACTTTTCAATTTAAATGTGAAATGGAAAGTTGCAAATTAGATCTCTTCAATCTTCATTATTTGATATTTGTTAATTTTATAATTTATTTAATATGTTTATTTGAAATTTTTATTTGTTCAACTCAGGTGAAGGAGGGATTCTTCAAGGCCCTTGCAAAAATGTACAATAAAAATGATGTTGCTAGTCTTCAGGCATAGTGGCTTGACTTTGCCAATCTTCGTGGTCTAGCATTTGGTAGACCAGAGGCAAAGATAGATAGAGATACATTAGCTCAAAGGGACTATTGGAGATTTGCTAGCAAGCTAGTATTGACTGTATGTTTGTCATTGATGACAACATATGGTAAGAAAAATGCATTGAAGTCTTATGTATAGAGCCTTGAGCATATGTTTCTTAGATATGTTATCAGCATGATATCATAGATGCAGAGGTTGATTCTGAGTGCAGAAAGTTGTGTAGTTGTTTGTATCAGTAGTGTTCCTGACAGTGTTACAAACATAGTTTTGTATGAGATTCTCAATATGGTTATGATGGAGCATTGTGCATTTATATTTGTGTTGTAGACATGTTTGTGGAGCTATGTTTATGGACGTAGAATTATTTGTGTAGTAAAATTTGAGTTATGATGTTTTTATTTGCCAGTTAGAGTTTCCTGAGATTATCTAATGGAGCTGACACTGTTTATATTGTTTTAGTAGTTGCACCTATCATTTTGATATGCGTGTTTGGTTTCATGTTTGGAAATGATTTAAGAATGTTTGGTTAAGAGCACATAATGTATTTCAGCATGTAAGTAAAGTTTCAGTTAATTTGGTGGAGCCGACTGTGTGAAGCGACGTGTCTACTCATATTGAGTTGCGCGGTCCTATTTGTGTTGTGTGCTTGGTTTAGCCATTGGAGATGTTATTTAAGATTTATATTGTTTCTCTATTATGATTTCAAGAAAGTTCTAATAGGAAAACTTGATTATATCATTTGGATAAAGATACTTATAGCCAGTCAGTTGTGATTGCTAAGTGTGATTGAGAGAGCAGAGAAGAAGATGTGAATGTACTAAGACAGTCAATCATCAATTGAAGATCTATGTGAAGAAGCAGAGAGTATATGCTATTCATTGGAACAGATCAAGACAACAAGTCTACTTTCCACCTCACCAAGATCCAGATATAGTGTGTATCTGTTATGCAGATGGTTGCAACCTTCACCATTTGAGCAGTGTGCTTCTGGACAGTGTGTCCTCACCTTTAACAAGGTTATTTGTAAAAGACTCCTAACAGGGTCTAACCTTTGACTAGGTCATTGTACTTCATATATTGTAAAGATCAACTCCTAACAAGGTTGTAATATCTGCTAACATGGATCATTATAGTCTAGTGCAATTTATAGTGGGTGCTAATTCCCACCAGGGTTTTTACCTATTTGGGTTTCCCCGTAACCAAAATTATGGTGTTGTGTTAAGTGTAACCAAAATTGTGGTGTTGTGTTAAGTGTTATCTTATTGTGTATATGCTTAAAGTCATTCTGTACTTAATTGGATAAAGAGTTGAATCTTGTAGATAATTGATTTTGCAACCCCCCTCCCTCTCAGTTATCTCTTGGGACTATTCCTAACAGGGACCCTATTGGATGGTGGATGTGGTATGGTAGAGATACACTAGATTGTTAATTTCTATTGAGCATTTTAGGTTGTCATTAGTATCAAAGGATAGTAAACAGGTCGGTCAGTCATCTATATTGAGACAGTCGGTAACTAGAAGTAAGATAGAGCAATCGGTAAAGCCTTACACCGAGCATCACATAGTTAACCAAGCACTAGTGACATCGACACCGATGGTCAGTAAACACCAAGCATCGTAATATACACCGAGAAGATTATAAATTGTTTAACGATGATCACAGAAAATGGCATAGTAATCAGAAATGGCACATTCTTCTATGCAGATGGTTACAATAGATCGTAAAATAGTTTACCAAGATCGAGGAGCATCTATTGTAAAAGATATTCATTAAATGCAATGATTATCTTATTTGTATTAGTTGATCTAGGTTATTTTGCATTGTAGATCTTAGGGTTATGATTTTTTTGTAACCTAATTTTTGCTTAAGCAGCAAAATAGAACACTATATATTGTATATGTTCGCACCATTTTAAAAGGTTGTTGAACTAATATATATGAATCACGGAGCACTTGAAGAAATTGCCTATCTTCAAGACAATCAATTTACCAAGCAGAACAGAGTACATAGGTTTTCAGATTGAAGCAGAATCAGACAAGGCTATCGAGAAAATCAGAGCAGAGAACCATCATAGATAAGGTGATATTTTGATGAGCACTTATAGATCTGTTTCAGACAATTGAGTTGTCAACTAGTAGATAGTTACCTATTACTTTCTGACAATTGTGATAGAGTTTTGATAAAGCTCTTAACTGACTAGACTTAACAGTCTTTGTATAAATCTCTTAATCGAGTACACACTTCATATAGTGTTGTTAAATCCTATAACTAGGTAGATCTAGCTGATCTAATATGTTACTCCTAATAGGGTAAGATCACTAGAAGTGATCAAAACTTGTAGCCTTAATAGGCAAACCTTTTCTATCTACAGTAGTGAAGAATTTGTGGGTGTCATCCCCATTGTAGTTTTTACCTTCTAACAAGGGTTTTTGCGTTACCAAAATACTTGTGTTATGTGATTGTCATATTGATTTCATGTTATTTACTTTCTTAAGTTAACTAGATGATTGATTTATGCAATTAGATTCAAATTATTTTGATTGGTTATTACAGTATTCAGTTATATATCAGAAAGGTTGTTACAAGTAAAGTTTTGAAGGCACTGATTCACCCATCCCCTCTCAGTACCTATCTCTCCTAATTCCAATAATTGGTATCAGAGCTTAGCTCTCTTGTTGAATAGTTTAACCACTGAAGGGAAAATATATAAGTCATGGAGAGATACAAGCTTGACAAGACTATTGAGAATCAGAAAATACAAATGCAAATGTTTGTGGAGCAGTATAAAAAATCCAAGGAAGAACTAAAGAAATTACTGGTTGAAAGAAAGAACCTTGCAATTTAGCTGAATGAAATTAGTTATCATGAAGAACCTATTGATGACATATTTGATCACATTGGATCAAGCTTTGGAAGCATCTCTGATGGATTTGAAAGCATAATCTCTGAATTATCTGAAAAGAATCAACATCTATCTAAGCAAGTGAAAGCACTTCAAATCGGTCATGAATCTCAAATGGTGAGAGTGGTGGAAATCATGAACAATGGTAGACAAGCTAAACAAGATCAGAATTTGACTATTGAAGACTGAAGACTGATGACTGAACAACTTCAAGCAAAAGAAAATGAAATTCAGAGACTCACTGATCGTCACTTCCAAGTATCAAATCAGATGATTACAGTTAATCAAGAAATGAACCGAGTAAATGGAGAATTATCAAGAAGACTTGAAGATGTAGTAACACTCAGAGAAGATAATGAAAAACTAAGAAATGAAATAAAAACACAAAAGCAACACAATGAGATGATGAAGATAGCTGAGGAGAGCTCTAAAAAGATTGATGATTTTCTGACTAATCAGAGGAGATTCAGAAGTAGAGCCGGTATAGGCTACATCGGTGAAGGAGAATCATCACAACAAGCTGAAGAAGTCAACAAAAATCAAAGTCAAAAACCTAAAGTGTTGACATGCTATCACTGTGGAAAAATAGGACATACATCTAATGTGTGCAGAAGCAAAGCACAAGGTAAGCCTCCTGTCATTCCTAAGTTCAATGGATATTGTTATTACTATGGTAAGTTTGGACATCCAACTTATGAATGCAGAGCTAAGAAGAATGACATTACTAATAATACTACCAAGGAGAAAATATGCTATAATTGTAATAAGCATGGACACACTGCAAGGCAAAAATGAAACAAGTCTGGACACCTAAAGAGAAACTACAACGAAAGCCATATCAACCAAAGAGACAAGGTAACTCATATGTTTGGGATTATAACACATGGACTAATTGTACTACATGTGGTCGGTATGGACATATTGTAGCAAAATATTACAGAAAGAGTCGGATTGGACAATCAAGAAACTGGACAAATGCAGGAATGGCATGTATGCACTATCACAAGGTCAGTCATGTAAGCAAGAACTGCAGAGACCGAGCACCTAATGAAAACCATATATTTGAGAGTGGATATAACATTGCAGATATTACAAAGTTAAGGAACACAATGTGGAAGAAAGCATCTAATGAGAATGCTTAGTCTAGTAACACTGTTGGTGAAACCTCATCCACTGGATTGGGTGACATCGGTACCTCCACTTAAGATGACAAAGGTATGTAT
Source organism: Chamaecyparis obtusa (assembly GCA_027943335.1). Taxonomy (NCBI): domain Eukaryota; kingdom Viridiplantae; phylum Streptophyta; class Pinopsida; order Cupressales; family Cupressaceae; genus Chamaecyparis; species Chamaecyparis obtusa. The sequence continues at coordinate 984,058 of BSBK01013101.1, forward strand.
GGAACTGACATTTTAAATGATCACATTTTACATATAGTTCCTTATATATGATGTACAAATACCAAATCTGCATGAATATAGATGCACCATGGTTTATGTGTTATAAGTTTACAAATGTCACATAGTCGGTAAAAGAAGAAAAGTGAGTTGGTTACCCGTCGGTAATCACTATACAAGGTTAACCGACAACAGTGCAAACCGATGAAGTAATTCTATGTTAACCGAGAAAAAGATATTTTAGATATTACCGAGCTGACAGCCATTTCATACTGAAAGTTAGGTCATGCATTTAATGCATCAAAGTTTGAGCAGGAATATCGAAAAACCTATAAATACACGAAAACAGAGTTCATTGTTACATTGCGATTTTGAAGAAAGGAGATTTTACAGAGAAGAGTTCAAGCTATCGATTTTTAGAATAGATTCAAAGCTACTGTAGATCAAACTGATGACAATTCTTCAATGATAACAAGTAAGTTCATCTGCCTACCGAACACTGGTTATCTATTGCTTGCCAAAACCCTAGAAACAATTTATGGCATCGACATCGACCGCAAGCAAATCATAGAACTTTGAGGAGGAAGTGGAATTAATTGTTAGGGCACACTTTACCGAGGAGAAATTCAAACCTCATCGTAAGGTCGCAACACAAATAGGTGATATGGGCGCATTTTCTAGTATTCCAGATATGGTTTTGTTAATAGAAAATGTTAGGGCCTACATTCACTGCAAGATCAGTGAAGTATGCGATTTTGAGACCATTGCAGCTTATCAGCAAGTTTGTGGACTGAATGGAAAGATTAAATCAGAATACAAGAAGATTGAGAAGTCAGGGTTACGATGTTTCACATATTTCCTGCAATCCTTTCACAATGACTGGATAAGAATCATGCTGAGCAGATTTCATGATGGAAAATTTTGGTTAGATAAACTTGTTGAGGTCACCAAGAAGATTATTAGTAGGGTTATTGGGTACCCTACAACCGACAAAGCCAAAGCCTTTCGAAGTTCATCTCATCCCGATGTAGAAAAGAACACTGGAGCTCAATGGGATGGCAGGGCACTAAAAATATCAACTATCAAAGATCTAGTGGTAAAATTTGCAGCTCATGTCATTGGGTACAAGATATTTCAATCAAGCAGACCAAATAGTATACCCTGCAGTGTCGTGGACATGGCTTACAAAATTGTGAAGAAAGATCACCAGGTTGATCTTGCCGAGCTACTACTACACCAACTGCATGACAACATGAAGACAATAAAAGCAAAGAAGTCCAATACATGTAAGTATGGATCATTGCTTGTCTATACATTTCTCTATCTACAAAAATATGTACCGGGTATTGGAAAAGTAAACTGGCAATCAGACAAACTGATAACTACTCAAATCGGTGAAATGATGAGAAGTCTAGGAGACAATCTGAATAAGGAGTTCAATGCCTACTTCAAGGAATTTCAAACAAAAATGCAACAAAGGAACAGAATTCCAAAGGAATTAGTAAGTAAATTTGAAGATGACATATGCTTTGTGGTAAGCACAGACCACTCAATGATAAAGGCAGTAGAACTGAGAAGAAAATGGCTAGCACCAATGGGTTATGAAATGAATCATGATTTCTCTTTGAAATCTATCAATGCATTGCTAGCATTACCAATAGACATCACTGCTAGTAGGTTTGGAGTGTATGAGGAAGCTAAGTCTAGAATCAGAACAGACATTGAGATCGGTAAAATGTCTAGAAGGGAAAAGAAAATGAAAAAGGATCTCACAGCAAAATATGGAACTACATCTGACTCACCTAAGGAGTCACTGGTTGATGAAGCAACTGAAGGTCAGTTACAGTTGGCTGACAAACCCTATGACAACGAGGAGACCGAGTTAGACAAAGAGAAGGATAATACACTGGTTCCTCCCACCAATGATGAAGAAGAAATTCAACTACCCACAACTGATGAACAAGATATTCAGCTACCAGAACTTGAAGGAATGAGGACATGTTTGTCAACTGCAGCACAATCCACCAAGCAGAAAGAAGAAGCAGTAAAAGTAGCAAAAAGAAGAGTAGCTACACTGACGAAGAAATACATCAAAAGAAAGAACAAGAAAGTAGCTGAACCACAAAAGAAAAAGAGGCAATATATAAGGAGTAAAGAAGATATAGAGGAGACTGACACTGAAAATGATCCTGATCAATTCAAGTTAGTTCGTAATAGGGAAAGCAAATTAGAAGAAATAATTGAAGATATAATTGAGAATGGAAATCTTAATGATCTAGGCATAGACAAATTTAACATGTCAATTGAGGACAAGACAAAGCTAGAACATGCTATCGTCCAGATGATGATCAAGTTCAAGAGAGTACCAATGGAATTCACATGTCAACTGCCAAAGGAACTTGATGACAAAATAAGTGAGAGATGGACTATTGCACTTGAAACAAAGAAAAGGAAAAGAGAAGGGTAACTAGGTCGTGCAACCTCACACTTTAGCTATGTTGTGGTAAGTGAATACATGACAAGGTATCAGGCTAGATTTTTAGTCAAGAATAGAGCTATGCAGATTATGGATGAGAATGTGGATGATATGGATGTCATTTGTGACTCTCTCTGGACATCAATTTTGAAAGCAGAAGAGAAAGCTGAACAGGAAGCATTCTTGAAACTGTCTTAAAAGAGACACAATTCAAAAGGTAAAAGTATTTTCATTGATGATAGTAAAGGCAAGAAAATAGAAGACACTGGTATATCAGTTACTGAGGGAATTGATATCACTGAACAAAAGGAATAAATCAAAATTTCACAGGATGCATCAGATCAAGTTAAGATCCACTTGCAAAAGAAAACCGATGATGATGCACTCATTGAGGACATCACTAACGATGATCTTGATGATAAGGATGAAAAAGATGTTATAATTACATAATACAAAGATGAAGCATTAAACACTGACAATGTGTGTACATCTCTATCAAGTGAACTACCTGTACTTGCAGAGGCAGTTGAAATCATTTCACAAGTACAACCCGATGTCTCTCATCCTGAGCCAACCAAAGATACAACTAAGATTCAAGCACCCGAGAAACCTGCAGATACAAATGAGCCTAACCAACCAGAGGCATAGTCTACAGAAACAAAGGAACCAATAGAAACAAAGTCAACCAAGGTGAACCCACCTGACACTACAACTGAGACTCCTACACCATCTACCGAGGAGTAGAAGAAGGATGATATAGTGTCAACTAGGAAAGATACTCCAAAGAGTGATGAAAAAGCTATTGTCATAAGTGAGAAGAAGTCACCTCTTGCACAGAAGAAGAAGAAGAAGAAAGCCAAAGGGCCGGTCACCATTGATGAAGTTATCATTATACCAAAATGTGACCCGAGAACCCTATGCCCCAAGGACCTAAGCAATTATGGGGAACTATGTTCAAGGAAAGTGGCACAAGAGAAGTTAAGGCAAGAACACAAATGAAAAGAAGTGTTAAATGATGTACGGGATATTCTAAAATAGATAGTACCAAAAACAAATATTGATGAGAATACTCCCATTTTAGATCAACTTGCCACCCTCGCCGACAAAATCAATGCCCCTGATACAAATGTAGACAAAAGAATAGAAGAAAGGGCAGAATCAAAGACTAAAAACAAATTGGCAGAAAGGATTAGCAGTGAAGTGACACTAAACAAGGTGAAATTATCTGAGGTCATTACCGAGGTAAAATCTATTACCCAGATAATCTATCAATTTCTCATCAAGCTTTGTACTATAGACACCTTCACTGTAGAAATCAATGAAAAGATAAAAGGTTTAGAAGTAGAAATAAAGTTGAGTACACAAGCAGCTATCGCCGAGCCAACTGCTTTCTTAAATCACATTAACCGAGTTCAGGAACTCTGGCAGCTGATAGTAGACTTAAGGAAACAAGAAGTGCACATCACCGATTAGGTTATAGAGTTATGGAAAGAACTCACTCCTTACCTGAAGATTTTTGAAACACATACTATCAAAGCTGAGCAACTTGTGGCAACACTAGAGATTTCAGTGTTGGATAATATCTTTGACATGCATGCACAAGTCAGTCTTGAGAAAATTGCTCTTACCAACTTGAAAGAGGAATGGGACAACCTCTTGGAGTCTGTCAAGAAAACCCATCAAAACATTTTTGATAAGATGTAAGTATACATTACATATTTTTGGGTATTAGGCATTATTATCAAAAAGGGGGAAAACATGTATATGCCAAATAGTATATTTTTTTTATATGTATATTACATACTACCGGGAGCATGCACCGAGGGGGAGTACTTTTGTACTTAGAAGTTTTTGTTGTGAATATGTATATGGCAGAGACATAAGGAATATATAGAAATATTTTGTCTATATACATTCAAAGTTTTGATACTAATGCCAAAGGGGGAGATTGTTAATTTTTATTGAGCATTTTAGGTTGTCATTAGTATCAAAGGATAGTGAACAGGTCGGTCGGTCATTTATATTGAGACAGTCAGTAACTAGAAGTAAGAGAGAGCAGTCGGTAAAGCCTTACACCGAGCATCACACAGTTAACCGAGCACCAGTGACATCGACATCGACAGTCAATAAACACTGAGCATCGCAATATACACCAAGCAGATTATATAGTGTTTATTGATGATCATAGAAAATCGCATAGTGATTAGAAATGGCACATTATTCTATGCAGACGGTTATAACAGATCATAAAATAGTTTACCAAGATCGAGGAGCATTTATTGTAAAAGATATTCATTAAATGCAATGATTATCTTATTTGTATTAGTTTATCTAGGTTATTTTGCACTGTAGATCTTAGGGTTATGATTTTTTTGTAACCTAATTTTTGCTTAAGCGGAAAAATAAAACACTATATATTGTATATGTTCGCACCATTTTAAAAGGTTGTTGAATTGATATATATGAATCACGGAGCACTTGAAGAAATTTCCTATCTTCAAGACAATCAGTTTACCGAGTAGAACAAAGTACAAAGGTTTTCAGATTGAAGCAGAATCAGACAAGGCTACCGAGCAGATCAGAGCAGAGAACCATCACAGATAAGGTGATATTTTGATGAGCACTTATAGATCTATTTTAGACAATTGAGTTGTCAACTAGCAGATAGTTACTTATTACTTTCTGACAATTGTGATAGAGTTTTGATAAATCTCTTAACCGAGTAGACTTAACAGTCTTTGTATAAATCTCTTAATCGAGTACACACTTCATATAGTGTTGTTAAATCCTATAACTAGGTAGATCTAGCTAATATAATATGTTACTCCTAACAGGGTAAGATCACCAGAAGTGATCAAAACTTGTAGCCTTAACAGGCAAACCTTTTCTATTTGCAGTAGTGAAGAATTTGTGGGTGTCATCCCCACCGCAGTTTTTACCTTCTAACAAGGGTTTCTGCGTTACCAAAATACTTGTGTTATGTGATTGTCATATTGATTTCATGTTGTTTACTTTCTTAAGTTAACTAGATGATTGATTTATGCAATTAGATTCAAGTTATTTTTATAAGTTATTACAGTATTTAGTTATATATCAGAAAGGTTGTTATAAGTAAAGTTTTGAAGGCACTGATTCACCCATCCCCTCTCAATACCTATCTCTCCTAATTCCAACACAGAGATGAATTTTTTTTCCATTCGTCCTCTTTCATAGTTTGTGAGTTCTTTTTCTGCAGAGAGGAATTGGTCCACATATAGCTTCATCCATTCAGTCAAGAGGAACAAGCTTACCTCTAGATGATTGGAGAAGTTAGTGGTTGTTCATAGTGCATTGCGGCTACAGGATCAACAAAGTGTTGAGTATCATCAAACTCTAGTATTACGTTGGGATGTTAATCCTGCGGCTGCTATGTAGGTTGAGGAGGAATATGACACACCTCCAGGATTACTTGGGGTCCCATTAGATGAGGACCTTCTACCTAACCCTACTAGTGACTCAGTGGTTGACTCTGATTTTGATTTAGATTCTGATTCCTAGAGGATATCCATATATTTGGCATATACTATTCATTTGGCATTTGACCATTTGCAGATACATTATTAATTTTGGTTATTATGGACAACTGATTATGGAGCTTAACTTCTATGTTATTGTTTACTTTTAGACTTTATTATTTTAGTTGGACTTCTCTTTATGTCATTTTAATTTCATGCATAAAACTTGGAACCTTTGGGTATTTTTGCTCTATGTACACCATATTTTTACAATGAAAATACTTAGTGTTTGAATTTTGTTAATTTTCTATGTATTGAGCTTCTAAAATGTCTAAGATGAATGGTTTATCAATGTTATGATATGCATATTTGAATTCTCTCTTTATATAAAAAAAATCCCCTATTTTTTAATCATCATCCCCTGAGGTCCTGTCCCCTAAATTTTGGCTTTGACCCATACCCGTACTGGAAAAATGTCCCCATCCCCTAAAACATCCCAGTCTCAAAAACTCAGTGGAGAATATATATATATACATATATATATATATATATATATATATATATATATATATATATATATATATATATATATATATATATATATATATATATATATATATATATATATATATATAACAATGGCGTGGATCAAACGATCGTATGGATCTCGCAAGCAAGTAACTATGACTTCATCCCTCAACCACATCAGCTACATTAAATAGAAACATAAAACATATGTGCCAACCATACACATGGAAGTATGGGGTTAGTAAAAACCATAACATAAGTAACATCACCATATGTAAGTAACCATCATTATCTAACTAACATGATATAAATTAAATGATTAAAGTATCATAGCATTGAATTATTAAATGTAACCAAAGATATAATATTCATATAAAATGGTCTTCAAAGGGTTGGAATCATAAAGATGAATGGTAGTAAAGGGGTGGGTATTACATCCTCTCCCCCTAAAATTAGGCTTACTCTTGGAAGCCAACAAAAAAGACTAAGATAAACTAGAAGCCAAAATATACTACCTATAGATGTCACATAAAGAATAAGATGAACATAACCATCACTCAATAACACTTTACACAAGAACTAATACAACACATTCCATAATTGTCCATTCACACAAGAACACACATATCCCATCACTACGAACAATATAATTATGGTTTAAGCGTAAACCAAAAATCACATTGATCAATCCTTCATCATTTATCAAAGTTTTAAATAGATCTAGATCATTTTTCAATCATCATTATAGAAAATATCTAGTAATCAATTATATAAATCACATATTGTGTGTACATCGAATAATAAGTTGAGAATTTCATGCAGATTTAGTCAATGCAAAACTCACACAAGACTATTTGATACAACATTATTTTTATTTTCACATACAAACATAGTACAATATCTTTGATATCCCCACTTAAACATACTATTAGAGGTCCCTAATGAACATGATAGAAACAACACTTATCACAACACAGGGCCAACAAAATAAAACATTCAGAATAACCACCACAAAAATTCAAAAAGGTAAAAACCAAGTGGGGGAAATACCAAGTTAAACATTAAATCATAAAAAAGTGCACTAATTTCAATAGTAAATCAAGTGTGACCAATGTCACAAAATAGGTAGCGAAAAGAGAGTTAGGTGACTAGAGTCCAGACATAAGAAAGTTCAAAACTTAAATGCTAGCCCACACAAAATATGAACAATTCATCAATAACCAAAATAAATTTATCAATCATAACACATTTCCCATAACAAGGTGATTGGTGTTAGACACACTCAAGGAATTAATTGCTTCACGACATGCACGAATCCAATATACCAGACGTGTTAGAGAATGTACCCAAATATCATAGACAACTAAAACATCCATGATTTTCTGCAATCATTTTTTATGTAATCATATGCAAAATATATCTATTCAATTTATTTTCCCCAAAATGCTACAATTAGGTTATAAGTTACAATGGTTCTTATATGAATGCATACTAATTCAATTGGGGACTTAGGTCTTTGACCTGATTGACCTACTACGATGAAAACACATCTCTTAATAAATAATACATTGTGTCAAATTAATACACAATGCATTTCAATATAATTGAAATTAATATTAATTATTTCCTGATTTTGAAATCAATCCTATACTTCCAAATTTGATTGAAACACTCACAATATAGTATGCAACACTCAAATAAGAACCAATGAATAGAATACAATTCTAGTCATCAACAAATAATAATATTATGTTACTAAGGACATAGCCATAAGGTCATTCAATGAACATATAATTCTTAAAGAGACATGGGTCATCGATAAGGAGCTCCTCAAACTAGGAAAATCAACACCAAGAAGGATCAAATAAACCCTAAACAATATCACTCATCAAGTATCATGCTAAGTCAAATGAGGAAACCTAACCATGATCACCAATCATTCACTCACACTAACTACACAAGGACTACAAGAAATAAGCTTAACTAATCACTCACAATAAAAAAACTCACATAGAGGATTACCAACTTCATGAGAAACAATGTGGCTAGAGATCCCAATATTTTTAACACAGGTCCTAACAATGAATCAAGCCTTAGTAGGTATTTCATCTATGGAAATCAATAGACAAAGTGATATCTTAAAGAATCTTAAGAGAAAGAAAAGACATAAATGTTTAGTTTGAAAAATAATGGTTCTCAAATACAAAAGAGTTATGTGTCTATATTTGGTTTCATGTTTACTATAAGATACCAAATGAGCTTACAAACTCCTAGAGTTTTGAGTGTAGAAACTCATGCTTTGATACCAAGTGTAATGCCCCACTAGGGAAACTAGGAGAAATTAACCTAAAATATGCTAAGTTGAGTTTACTGGATAATATTTTTCTTAAGAGTTTACAGTCAATAATGAATAAAAATGTGGAAGAAATATAACATAAGACAATACATATTCATAAATGTAACTCATTTAAAGATTGAAAATTTCAAGGGCTCCATAATGTAGAACTACATAAATATAAATTAATCTACTAAGAAAAATCTATACCATAATCACATGATATATATTGTGTTATTTTAAAACCCAAATTAAAGTATTCTTAATCCTTTTCTTAATCATAATTACAAAGAACACAAAGCATAAATTACACTAACATATTCATTTCAACTGAATAATAAGATGCATCCATTACATCAATGTAATCAAAGGTACATACAACAAAATACAGACTGATACATCATAGTCTTCAAAATAATACACCTTCCACTGCACATGTCACAAGAACAATAATAATATAATACAAGTATATATACATCAAGATGATAATCATAAATTCTCCAAGAAATGAACAAGAATATAGAAGAAACATCAAGGATCATCCAAGCACAAAGTCATGAATGCCATATCTCAATGATAATAGAATCACTACCACTTGACCACGTGGAACCTAAAGGTCCACTCCCACTGTGCTGAGGAGATAACACTAGGCCTCACTCAAGGAAACATCCATAAAAAGAAAAACTATTGCCAAGGTACACTGGATAAAATGGTAGTAAAGGATACAAGGTTATCAAGTATAAATGATCATGATATAAATCAGGTGTACCAAATAAAATGTAGGAACCTAGGAAACATATAGGGAAGTGTCATCACATGTACATCTAACCCTTGGACTTTGTCCTGGTAGCCTCTTTGAACCCCGGTTCCCAAGTGACAAAATGCGGTATCAGTAAACCTCTCATATAGATAAGGCTACTAACTATGCTAAAATACACACCACACTAGGTGACAAACATCATCTCACACATCCTAGCTTGTACTATCTCTCAAGGCATGGGCAGGTACACCATTATCTTATTAATGTTTTCTCTCCATAAATTTATTAAGTTATCACTTTATTAAGTTACTTACAATAAGTGATCTTGGCAGTCACTTGAGGGCCCCAAATCTCATTGCAAGTCACTTCCCCTCTATGCTCCTAGATAACCTACCCTAATGCTCCTAGCAAAAAGAACCAAAGAGAAGACAAAACCGAAACCATAAAAGACTTCTTGTAAACCACTAAACCATGAATGTCATCAAAGATAAGCACTAGAGCATAACAATAATATCTCATCCTATACAAGGGTCTAAATTGTCAATCCCATACTGGACATCTCAATAAACAATTACTAATTATCATAATTCATATCAAAAGATCAAAAGATCATTAAAAGCATCAAGCATCTCTCTCCAAACATGGAGTAAAACATAATCCACAAAAGGTCATAATTCAGAATACAGAATCATCATAATAGTAGAAAATAAGGTGACAAAGTTAATTAGGACTCAACACAAATAATGGTCGTCACCTTTTTTGGTTAAATAAAATGTTGATCAAGGTCTCGAACAACACATGACATCCCATTATAGATGCACACAAGACAATATATGAACCAATCATGTAACAAAAAAGGTTATGAACTTTGTGTTGGTTCCTGAAAAGGGTTTTACACTCAAAGAGACACCAATATACCTAAGACTAGTTTTGAGGAGGGGTTAGTTCCAAATATGGGGAAATATGTAGGTAACTGGACCAACTATAGGGACAAGAGTGCCCTCTACACTTCTGGCTCTATAGAACCAAGGTGGATGCACCTAATCCAGTAAATAAAACACTTCTTACAATACCAAGATTGGATTCAACAAAGAAAATAGATAGAAAGAAATTACTAAATGATAACCAGTCATTCATTGACTCTCCATTGCTATGAAATAAATGATTCCCATAACCATAAAACTAAAAGGATTTAAATGGATTTTGATTTTATAACTTGTAGAATGTAAACAACCATGCCAAACTTGCATCAGTACAAGAGATACTAATTTCTGATAAGTGCCTTGTCCATTGGGAAAATATTTCTAAAGCAGATATAGAACATAGGAACAACTACTTAATTCATCAGAGATTCCAAGCCATAAATATAGTGAACCAAACTCATACTGCTTACAAAACATCCTTTAGTTGAATAAAATGAATCTATGTTTTATCCAAAGACTTTTAACCTGATCCTAGATCAAGGCTGAGGAATAGCAACATATACACAGATAAACTCTATGCAGTGAATCAGAAAAATCAAAACTCAAGAAGAACAACAAAAGGAGAGATCTGAAACTGGAAAACTGTATTAAGTGTGAGGATTCAAATTCATGTATTACAATATACTTCAAAACACACCACTTCAACAATATGCAAAATATTTTGAAGGTTTTTCCTCTGTATTGACACAACTAGTAAGGTATACTACACTTTGGACTGAGAATGCACACACTCAGCTTTTCAGCCTCCCATGTCTCAAAAAATTTTCAGCCCCTCTAAAATGATCATAAACATCCTTATATAGAGAATAAGGATGCAACAAGAAACAAATCATTTTAGGTCAAAATTAAAAAAAACCTAACTACCCCAAGGCTTGTAGAAAATAAAATTTGATCTAATTTGTACCATTTGCAAACATTCATGGCAAACTAGATACTCCCCTTTTGAGAAAATCAAATCAGCAATTAATATCTTAAAAGAAACAATAATCTGATCTCCTTATGAACCCAAGCAAATTCTCTGCAAAGAACCCCAAGTTGCAAGAAATCTGATCTTTCCCCTTTGTCTGGATCTGCAAATCTGATCTATCTGTATGAATATCTTCACCAAATTTCTTCTTTCAAGGATAATCATTAATGGAAGCAAGTGAAACTCAAATCTGATGTTTTTGGTAAAATCCCCATCTCCTGTCATTTCCAATGACATATAATATGTCTATATTTTGATAAAAAAATGAGTCACCAGACCACATTTCTGTGAACAACCAGTCTTTTGAAAATTTGAATTTATTTCATATAGTCTGACTTTATAATCTCTTTTTAATTTTTACATAGGCATTTGAATTCTAGCATGGCCCCCATATGCCACAATCTAATAGGTCCGTTAGTCCATCTCACCATCCTATTGGACTGCTTGCATCACCACCTACCACATGTTGATCTCTGATTGGCTCACTTTTCTCACTGGGACCCAACCTACATCCCGGTCTACGACCTCATTGTGGGACATGTGTAAGCCCATCACAATCCCATGATGATATCCCTCGCACATCTTCATTTTCATGGAATTATGACTACTGTCGATCTTGACATGCATCTCGAGGCACTCAACCTGACTGCCCACTTGATTGTCTTGTCCCTGGTGCCATGACATCACTTTTTTCCATGTGTCACATTTTGGTTCTCTACTTTGTCCATCCGAGCATCAAACCACACCTCCTTCACCACATCATCATAGGACACGTGCCGCACAATCGTGATCCTGTGATGATATCCATCAGTCATTTTTTTCTCTAAGGGATCGCTCCTGTTGTTGATTCTTGGGCACGCATCCTGAGGTGTCGAACCTGCACCTTCACATTATGTCAAAATATACTTACCATCTGCATGGGACCCACCTCCAAGTCACTCACCAAGTGTCATCCAGCTCACCACCTCGATTCTCATGCACATGGTGAGGGAACCTCCATCAGAGCATCCACATTTGGACACCTTAGCATTGTATGTTTTGGTATATAAACCACTTAGTTTTCTCCTCTCGTGGTGAATGTGGGATAAATCCCATTTGATTTTATAATAATTTACTTCAAAACTTCTTCCTAGTGCGCGCCCAACTCGCATGCACTAGCTGGGCCCACACACCAAATTCGGATGGCCTCCACATAGCTCTCTTCCTTTCTCTTTACCATATCCTGCGGATGCTTTTTATTTTAAATATCTCAGGGAGCAGAAAAAGAATGCATGTAGGATAACTCTACATAAATACAACCCCTTCATCTTTCTCCTATCGTGCATAATGCCTATCTGCAAAATTTCTTCATTTTGTTACAGCTCACAATGTTGGCACGCACTGGGATTGCACTTGGCAACTTCCCCCTGGTTGTAGAATGCATACAACACCTTCTAAATAGTGCAAAACCTAGTTGACATGGTGCACATCCTCCTCTTGGCTGAGGTATGCACTCCTCCAAAGAGGCATGTACAACACCCAAAGGGTGTGTGCGCAACCCATGGAGAGAGGTGCAACACCTTGCCATTTGGTGTGCACAAAACTCCCTCCCATTTGGTGTGCACAACATAAACATGGCTAAAACACCATATAAAAAATGCACACCACGCAAGGAGATATGTGCAGCCCCATTGGGTAGCATACATAGTAAAACTCAGAAGGTACGGGCAACAATAAATGGTCGAGAGCATAATGGTTATGAAATGAATTCAAAGGAGAACTGTAAAGAGTATGCACAAAAAAAAGGAAAGGTGCTCAATGTTTTGGTAAAAAACACTCAATGCGGGAAGATGCAAGGGAAAATGCCTGAAGAAAATTGGAATGTGCATGCAGTGAAGACTGCAAGGTTCTTTAGAAATAATGAGGCAAGCTGGGCTCAAAGTGGGTCCGTTTAAATGTTTTTTGATTTCAATCAACTAAGTGTCAAAATATGATCTGAGTGACTGGTTCCCGCAATTGGATTTAATTTGAAAACAACTGGATCACTCAAAAACTTTGATTTTTTATTACTTTGCCAAAGTCGACAAATAGAGTAAATTATCTCCACGAACGCCATTAAAAGACTGATCAAAACTTAACCTCTAGCATTGACACTTGGCGAGCATGAACTTTGTACTATAGAGAGTCACTCCACCACACAGTTATCCATAAAATTACACAGGGTGAAAGATTTTAAAAGTTGAAATCATCTATTTAGATTTGTACTGTAAACACAAACTGGAAACACTGGGAACTGCCTCTCAAAAAGATGCACCAAAAATATTCAATGAAGAGCTAAGGCTGAACCATTGATTCTGGTAGAAGATTCATACATGGGGAATATAAAGAAATGACCCTCATCTCAAAATAAGCATCTGCCATAATGTTATCAATTTCTGAAAGTGGTCACTTTGCAAAACTGATCCTATCAGCACAATTCATCTGTATAATACCTCTTTTGTTCTGACTTTGTAAACCCATCAAATGGGATCCTCACAGTTTATAACCTTGGATGTAGATTCTCTTTCATATTTATAAAACAAGGTTATAATCAGATTTTAAAAATGATCGACTGGAAATCAAAGATTAGTCTTTAAAGTCATGCCCTCAGAACTTTCCTGAACTGAAAACAATCAAATTTGCAGAAATTAGATATGCAAATGACTGAGAAAAGGGGTCAAACAGATTGGTCATGATCCAAAAGTCATCGGGGAGACCCATTTCCATGTCTATAGTATGGAGGAACATTCAATTTCTCTAGATCACGAACGGGGTGCAATTTGTATGGTCTCAAAGTAGGCCACTCAAAATTCTGCATTTCCACATTCAGTAAAACTGAATAAAATGCAAACATAAGAGCCCTGGTAAATTAATCATACGAACTAATAGAAATCTGAAAATGGGCATGGAGACACACTCTCATGCCTACAACATACTGTAGCATTCCTTATGCCATGACTATCAACCGGGTGTTAAACACAAACCTCTGAAGTAGGTCATTCAGTAAAAACCAAACAGAATGCAAAATGTAGATTTGTGCAATGACCTCCAAATGGGTATCTTTGAAACACATCAGAACTGAACCCCGAGAGTTGCAACCCAATACATATGCTTATGATAGGCAAGGAACACATGTCCCAAGTGCCATCTCATGAAAATCATCAGGTCCTCTTTTATGTGAACTTGAACTAGGGTCTTTTCAAATGGTCTTTGAAGCAATAATTTGAGCCCTAGGGAAATTTTTAAAATATAGACTCTAAAATTCATCCAAAATTTTAGAGTCCCAAGAGTGGCTCTGACTAGGGATGTGTGCCCCTTGTGGGCATGCAAAAAATTTAGAATCTTTGGTACAACAGACCACTTAAAAATGAAAACAGACTTATTTTTTCTTATCAAAAACATGGATCCTTATTGAAATAAACACACCACACGATTGAAAATAAAACTGTACAACATATACATTATTTGCAAAGGCCCAAAGCCTCAAAAATAGAACCAAATCTTTCTTCTATCAAACATCTGATTCTCATATCCATGGATCAAAGGTGAACTGAAATCATCACTCATATCTGCTTGATCAGACATACTGTCATATATCTTCATTATTTCAAATAAAAAAAGTCAGTATCCTCACTGCTATTAGGTGTTGGGAAATCACTACAGTACTGATAGTGCTGAGCATTATGTAACAAAAAGCTATTGCCTTCTTTAGAATTGTTAACTAGCTAAGAAGAAAAATATTGCAATTCAATCCAGTAGCTACAATCATCGGGCTTAACTTGTTCATTAGTTTGCAAAGAAGCAATGTGGTCACTTACAACATTGGTTTGCAAACTAGAAGGAAACATCTCCTCATTAAATGACTACATATCGACACTTTGATCACAACTTCTATCAATATTTTGTACACAAATCATTATGATTAGACAATGTTTCCTTTAAAACTTTAGGGCTGAGAAGACACATTCATATTTATTACCTTCCTGGGTATTCTGATTTATACAAGAATGCCTGACACTAAGCTCATTATAATCTGAGTCCATACCAGCATATGAATCTTTCTATATATATTACATGACACTATTATATTCCTCACATTCATATGCATTATTATCTTGCAAAGTATCCAAACCGGGCATAGAAAAAGAATTGACATTATATGCATCATGCCTCACACCCTCACTAATATCATCATTATCAAAACACATATCGATTGGGCATGAAACTGTAGAGTGATATTTAAAAGCACATTTATGAAAATCAACAACTAAGAGTTCTAAAATTTCCTCACTGCTTAATGGACATTGAACTTCATGTTGACCTTCTTTGGCCTCATGCTTGATGTTGCAAACATCTTCTTTGCTGGAAACATAAATCAAGATCTCTTGGCTTGTAACATTTAGTACAAAGAATTCACTACAAAAACTTTCATCTGCATCATAATCATCTTCTTTTTGTTTACACAAATATTTTTTATACTGAAACAAGGAAGTTGCCCTCTTATGTTGATAAAAAGAAAGTTCTACAAAATTAATGGAAGCATTAATTAATTGTAGATTCATCTTGAACATCTTAATGTTCACTGACCTCACTGTCAGCATCATAATCAACATCCTCAGCACAAATAGAATCAACATCATCATCATTGGCCTCTTCATCATCAAAATGAAGAATAGCTATTGTCTGTAACATTTTCTCTTCTTGCAATTGCCAGCACACATCATTCTCTGCAAGTTTTCTTTTGAGAGTAACAATTTAAATGAGCAAATCCTCATTATCAGTTTCATGGATGTTGTGATCGATAGAGACATCAATGTCTTGGTCTTGATCTTTATTTTTTACTTCACACCCACCCTCACTAACTCTCTCACCAAAATATTCTATGAATGTTTCTCTCAACACATCCCAAGAAGAAACCGAACATGGTGGTAAGGATAAGAACCAATCCCTTGCAACCTCAGTAAGAGATTGAACTAATATTTTCATTACAACATCTTCATGCTCAATCTTAAACTCAACCATTAAGTCAGCAAGGTCATCTAAATTTCTGCTTGCTGAAAATGATCCATCACCACTAAATTTTGGCAAATACTCCCTAACCTCAATAGGAAACTTATTTGGGAAACCCTCAATGCCATCAAAACGTAATGGCGTATATCTTTTCATAGAGAAACTTCTGCATGAACCCATTATGGGTTGCATCTTCTCTCAATGAAATCTTTAGATGTTTATTACGATCAACTTATGCATCCATAAGGATTTTCAAACCATACATACTTCTCCAAGAATACAACCAAAATTTTAAACAAAATTTGGAGAAACATGCAGACCCACAATCCAAAATCCTTTCTATGGTGACTTTTTCATCCAATAAGGACCATGAAATTACAAAAATTAAATGGGAAATACCAAGTAATTTTTTGATGATGCTATTTTCTATTTGGCTGGAAACACAACACATCTTAGAGCTCACTTCATAGCTCCATCAGGTTCTTTTCACATAGAGTCACCACCTCGTTGAAGAGGAAAAATACTTCACTACTTAACAATCTTTGTATCTCTTTCCAACCGACACAGAACTTCACCAAAATTTATTTTTAAACACTATTTATTAGAACTGCATACATCATATATTTTTTATTCTAAACTAGCACTGATAAAATAGAGAATC
The DNA here is from genome assembly GCA_027943335.1 of Chamaecyparis obtusa. Taxonomy (NCBI): domain Eukaryota; kingdom Viridiplantae; phylum Streptophyta; class Pinopsida; order Cupressales; family Cupressaceae; genus Chamaecyparis; species Chamaecyparis obtusa. Next base: position 1,001,287 of record BSBK01013101.1, read on the forward strand.
TCAGAGTCGCCACTCACAATTGGTGAGATGATATAAATATTTTAAACTTGACTCTATACACTTCAATGGTAACCACTGGATGAGATAAATAAGAAGGCCAGGAGTCTACCTCTACTCCTACCTACGTTATTTATAATTGATTGTAGCCATTCCCAGGAGATTCACCATCTTGTTGGTTCCCAAAAAACATTTTACACTCAAAGAGACATCAATATACCTAAGATTGATTTTGAGGAGGGGTTAGTTCCAAATATGGGGAAATCTGTAGGTAACTAGACCAACTATAGGGACAAAACTGCCCTCTGCACTTCTAGCTCTATAGAACCAAGGCGGGTGCACCTAATCGAGTAAATAAAATACTTCTTACAATACCAAGACTGGATTCAAAAAAGCAGATAGATAGCAAGAAAGTACTAAATGATAACTAGTCATTCATTGACTCTCCATTGCTATGAAATAGCTAATGCCCATAACCATAAAACTAAAAGGATTTAAATGGATTTTGATTTTATAACTTGTAGAATGTAAACAACCATGCCAAACTTGCATCAGTACATGAGATACTAATTTCTGATCAGTTCCTTGTCCATTGGGAAAATATTTCTAAGGCAGATACATAACATAGGAACAACTACTTAATTCATCAGAGATTCCAAGCCATAAATACAGTGAAACAAACTCATACTACTTACAAAACATCATTCAGTTGAATAAAATGAATCTATGTTTTGTCTAAAGACTTTTTAACTTGATCCTAGATCAAGGCTGGGGAATAGAAACATATACACCGATAAACTTTGTGCAGTGAATCAGGAAACTCAAAACTCAAGAAGAACAACAAAAGTAAAGATATGAAACTGGAAAACTGTATTAAGTGTGAGGATTCAAATTCCTATATTACAATATACTTCAGAACACACCACTTCAACAATATGCAAAATATTTTGAAGGTTTTTCCTATGTATTGACACAACTAGTAAGGTATACTACACTCTGGATTGAGAATGCACACACTCAGCTTTTCAGCCTCCCGTGTCTCAAGATTTTTTCAACCCCTCTAAAAAAATCATAAAAATCCTTATATAGAGAATAGGATGCAACAAGCAACAAATCATTTTAGGTCAAAATTCAAAAACAACCTAACTACCCCAAGGCCTGTAGCAAATAAAATCTGATCTAATTTGTACCATTTGCAAACATTCTAGACACACTAGCTACTTCTCTGCTGAGAAAATCAAATCAACAATTAATTTCTTGAAAGAAACAACAATCTAATCTCCTTATGAACCCAAGAAAATTCTTTGCAAAGAAACCCAAGTTGCAAGAAATCTTATTTTCCCCTTTGTCTGAATCTACAAATCTGATCTATGTATGAATATCTTCACCAAATTTCTTCTTTCAAGGATAATCATTAATGGAAGTAGGTGAAACTCAAATTTGATGTTATTGGTGAAATCCTCATCTCCATTTGTTTCCAATGACATATAATATGTCTATATTCTGATAAAAAATGAGTCACCAGACCACATTTCTGTGAACAACCAGTCTTTTGAATTTTTGAATTATTTCATATAGTTTGACTTTATAATCTATTTTTAATTTTTTCACAGGCATCTGAATTCTAGCATGGCCCCCGTAGGGCATGTGGCACCATCTGATAGGTCTGTCAGTCCATCTCACCATCCTGTTGGACCGCCTGCATCACCACCTGCTACATGTCGATCTCTGACTGGCTCGCTTTTCTGACTGGGACCCAACTTGCAACCCGATCTACCACCTCATCGTGGAAAATGTGTCAGTCCGTCTTGATCTTGTGATGATATCCCTCGCACATCTTCATCTTCATGGAATGATGACAACCATCGATTTGAGCACATATCTCGAGTCACTCAACTTGACTGTCCACTTGATTGCCCTATCATTGGTGCCATGTCATCACTTTTTGCCATGTGTCATGTTATGGTTCGCCACACTATCCATCTAGGCATCAAACTGTATCTCCTTTGCCACATCATCACGGAGCACGTGCTGCACGGTCGTGATCTCGTGATGATATCCTTCAGTCATTATTTTCTCTAAGGGATCGCACCTGTCATTGATCCTTGGGCACACATCCTAAGGCATCGAACTTGCACCTTCACATTACATCAAAATATACTTACCATCTACATGGGACCCACTGCCAAGTCACTTGCCAAGTGTCATCCAACTTTCCACCTTAGTTCTCGCGCACATGTGAGGGAAGCTCCATCTGGGCGTCCACATTTAGACACCTTAGCATTGTGTGTTTTGGTATATAAACCACTTAGTTTCATCCTCCCATGGTGAATGTGGAATAAATCCCATTTGATTTTATAATAATTTACTTCACAACTTCTTCCTAGTGCGCGTCCAGCTGGCACACACTAGCTGGGCCCATACACCAAATTTGGATGGCCTCCACATAGCTCTCTTCCTTTCTCTTTACCATATCCTCTACACGCTTTTTCTTTTAAATATCTTAGGGAGTAGAAAATGGATGCATGTGGGATAACTCCACATAAATGCAGCCCCTTCACCTTTCCCCTATCATGCATAATGCCTATTTGTATAATTTCTTCATTATGTTAGGGCTCGCAATGTTGGCACACACTGGGAATGCACTTGGCAGCTTCCCCCTAGCTGTAGAATGCATGAAACACCTTCTAAATGGTGCGCAACCCAGTTAACATGGTGTGCATCCTCCTCTTGGCTGAGGTACACACTCCTCCAAAGAGGCACGCACAACACCCAAAGGGTGTGTGCGCAGTCCATGGAGAGTGCGCAGCCCATGGAGAGTGGTGCAACACCCTGCCATTTGGTGTGCACATCACTCCCTCCCATTTGGTGCGCACAACATAAACATGGGTGCAACACCATATAAAAAATGCGCACCAGGAAAGGAGATATGTGCAGCACATAAAAGAGATATGTGTAGCACATAAAAGAGATATGTGCAGCCCCATTGGGTAGCATACACAGTAAAACTTAGAAGGTACATGCAACAATAAATGGTCGAGAGCATAATGGTTATGAAATGAACTCAAAGGAGAACTGTAAAGAGTATGCATGGCAAAAAGGAAAGGTGCTCAATGTTTTGCTAAAACATACTCAATGTGGGAAGAGGCAAGGGAAAATGCTTGAAGAAAATTGGTGTGTGCATGCAATGGAGACTTCAAGGTTCTTTAGAAATAATGAGGCAAGTTGGGCCCAAAGTGGGTCTGGCTAAATTTTTTTTTGATTTCAATCAACTGAGCCTCAAAATATGATCTGAGTGACTAGTTCCCGCAACTGGATTTAATTTGAAAACAAATGGATCACTCAAAAACTTTGATTTTTACTTCGCCAAAGTCACGAAACTAAATAAATTGTCTCCAAGAACGCCATTAAAAGACTAATCAAAACTTAACCTCTGGCATCGGCACTTGGCGAGCATGAACTTTGTACTATAAAGAGTCACTCCACCAAACAATTATCCATAAAACTACATAGGGTGAAATATTTTAAAAGTTAAAATCATCTGTTTAGATTTGTTTAGTAAATACAAATTGGAAACATTGGGAACTACCTCTCAAAAAAGATGCACCAAAAATATCCAATGAAGATCTAAGGTTGAACCATTGATTCTGGTAGAAGATTCATACACAGGGAATGCAAATAAATGACCCTCATCTCAAAACAAGCATCTATCATAAAGTTATCAATTTTTGAAAGTGGTCACTCTGCAAAACCAATCCTATTAGCACTATTCATCTGTATAAAACCTCTTTTGTTCTAACTTTGCAAACCCATCAAACGGGACCCTCACGGTCTATAACCTTGGATGTAGATTCTCTTTCATATTTATAAAACAAGGTTATAATCAGATTTAAAAAATACTCAACTGGAAATCAAAGATTAATCTTCAAAGTCATGCCCTCAAAACTTTCCTGAATTGAAAACAATCAAATTTGCAGAAATCGGATTTGGAAATGACTGAGCAAAGGTGTCAAATGGATTGGTCATGATCCAGGACTCATCAGGGAGACTCATTTCCATGTCTACAATTCAGAGGAATATTCAATTTCTCTAGATCACAAATGGGGTGCAATTTGTATGGTCTCAAAGTAGGCCACTCAAATTCTGCATTTCCACATTCAGTAAAACTGAATAAAATGCAAACAGAAGAGCACTAGTAAATTAATCATACGAATTCATAGAAATCTGAAAATGGGCATGGAGACACACTCTCATGCCTACAACATACTGCAACATTCCTTATGCCATGACTATCAACCGGGTGTTAAACACAAACCTCTAAAGTAGGTCATTCAGTAAAAGCTGAACAAAATGCAAAATGCAGATTTGTGCAATGACCTCCAAATGGGTATCTCTGAAACACATCAGAATTGAACCCCGAGAGTTGCAACCCACTGCATATGCTTAATGATAGGCAAGGAACACATGTCCCAAGCACCATCTCATGAAAATCATCAGGTCCTCTTTTATGTGCACTTGAATTGGGGTCTTTTCAAATGGTCTTTGAAGCAATAATTTGAGCCCTAGGGAAATTTTTAAAATATAGACTCTAAAATTTATCTGAAATTTGAAGTCCCAACACTTTCCACATAATAAACCCACAAGCATACAAGTATAAATCAATCTTCAAGGTAAAATTCCACCTAGGACAATACTCTACCTATATAGACAAACAATTTAGAACAAGATCAACAAAGAAAAACCCCAATAAAAAATCACTATGACATAAAGCATACTCAATTGAGGTGTATTTACTATCTTATCAAAACTAACTATTGTTATTAATTTAGATAATCATAAGCCAAAATTGACTTAGTTACTAACATCATTGGTTTAACTGCGAATAATAGAATATCAATTCACCCTTTTATAAATTAATTTGTAATACTCTTTATAAAAATTAACTTATTGAGTAAAATTATTAAATAACATTATAATTAAATTTTAATATAACAACAACCTTCTTAAGACACCTCCATATATTTATTTACAAAAATCCTTGATATAAATTACTTATTAAAAATAATTACTAAATACAATCACTAATACATTTGGGGTGACATTGCGACGGCCATTTGCGACGGTAGGCAAATGTCATGTGGTTTTGCTCTTTTTTTTTCAAATATAGCCCGACACCGTCGCAATTTGCGATGACAATACATTTGTCACTGTCGCAATTGCGACGTTGTCGGGATATAAGCGCAAAATTTAAAAGGAACGTTGTCATGTGTGTTTTGAACAGCGTCGTAACCCTCCGCGAAATCACATCAGGATATAACGGCAAACAAAATAAGAACGTTGTCATTTGTGTTTTCAACAGTGCCGTAACCCTCCGCGAAATCACATCGGGATATAAGGGCAAAAAAAACAAGAACGTTGTCATTTGTGTTTTCAACAGCGCCGTAACCCTCCGCGAAATCACAGCTACAATTTCTGAGTACGTTGGGTTTATTTTTCTTTTGTCATTATTATGTAATCTGGTATTCAGCTGTTAGAGAGCTAAAATACCCAGAAATGAGGACATATCTATGTTGAATTTATTGTTAGCGGCTTTGGTTATTTAGAAGTTTAATTTTATTTGTTCATCTTTCAAGCACAAACGTTTTGTGGACCGTAACGTCTTCATTGTTTCGGGTATGCAGTGAAACAGCCCTAACTTGCAATTGCGATGTTGTTGGGATATAAGGGCAAAAAAAAAAAGGAACGTTGTCATTTGTGTTTTCAACAGCACCGTAACCCTCCGCGAAATCACATCGGGATATAAGGGCAAAAAAAACAAGAACGTTGTCATTTGTGTTTTCAACAGCGCCGAGAGAGATTCCCTCCGCGAAATCACAGCTACAATTTATGAGTACGTTGGGTTTATTTTTCTTTTGTCATTATTATGTAATCTGGTATTCAGCTGTTAGAGAGCTAAAATACCCAGAAATGAGGACATATCTGTGTTGAATTTATTGTTAGCGGCTTTGGTTATTTAGAAGTTTAATTTTATTTGTTCATCTTTCAAGCACAAACGTTTTGTGGACTGTAATGTCTTCATTGTTTCGGGTATGCAATGAAACAGCCCTAACTTGCGACTACCTTCACGGTACTTGTGTACATTATCATGTTGTCTTTACAGTGACTGTCCTCATTCAAGTGGCAATTACACAAGGGACAGTCACTGTGAGATGTCCTCATTTGTGACAAGGACAGTCACACATGAGGACATCTCACAGTGATCGATTGTCCCTTGTGTAATTGCCACTTGAATGTATTGCTATTGAACCACATTAATGCTTTTCTTCTTCAACAAATGAGGACAGTCACTCTAAAGACAACATGATAATGTACACAATTACCAAAAAATGATCTTGTTAATTGATGTAACACTTTGTCTTGCTCACTCCCTATCCTTCACTAGGGTCTCTTTAGGCCAATGTTTTGACTTGATAGGGTACTTAACTATCCCTACACTCTTTAGGTATCTCTACCCAAGATCCCACTCCTTCAACTAGTGCACACCAACAAGAAATACAACGAACTCTGCTCAATACCAATCTAGCTACTAGGACACTCCTAGTCTTGTCTTCACAAATTGAAACACATTCAACTAGAACTTTACTCCATGGAGAGGCTGGCCACTAGGACCTCTATTGGTTTCAATATTACTCCTTCACCTATACTTTTCATCAGTACTTCAATCCGGTTCATCAAACCATGCATGCCAATTGCACCCAAAAATAGGCTGCTAGCAATTAGGCCTTTGTCAAGCCTTTTTGTTTATATTAAGCCACCTAAAGGGCTTAGGATTCAGATGCCCTTTATTGAGAACTCCAAGATATCTAAGGTCTTCTCCTCCTAGATTTTTTGTACACCAACTGCTACAGCCATGCCTGAAAACAAGTATTTTGACACAACTTGGACAGTCTGACTAAGAGTTTGTTTTCTTAGCAGCCAAAGAAACTCACCCAATCTTCTAATTTGACTTGGGGCTTCTTTAGATGTGTGTCTACCTCTCCATGAGATTTTAGTTGAAGCAACCAATGCATTCAACTTGTTGTAATCTTCTTGTAATGATTTGTCATCCCTAACTGTGCTCAACTGACTCACCTAGGACATCATTGCAAACATAGAAAATGAGCTTCCCAGGGCCCCTCCTTCCAAACATATAGTACATGGAGTCTCCTCACCCATTCCAAGAGCCCGTACAAAATTGACAATGGAATGATGAGCTAAGACTCCATTTGTTCAACCTGCCTAGTTCAAACCAATGATAGGGTACTTAACAAAAGAATTAACAAACTAGTTGGAATGCTTCAAAACTCAAAAAAAACACAACACAGAATAAAAAAACAACTTGTACTAACTTTTCCAATAGACACTGCGAGCTATCTAATCCATTAATCAACTGAAAACAAAGAAACAAAAAAACTCAAGAATTCACTAAAACCGTGTTACTCTACAAATCTTCTTAATTCCAAATGTTTTTCCCCCCAACCTTTTGCACAGATCGATGGAGGCCTCTTATAGTTGATCTGATGCCTAATTCAATGGTTTCATATAGTTACATAACCATCTTACTCGAAAATGCTCCCTTGCACAAATGTTGTCAATGTTGTGAATGACAACATTGACAACTTGTTACAACCTTTGGGATTTTGGTTCAAAACTTATTGTTCAAACACCATAAGACCCTAACCATGACTTAGTTAGGCTATTTAGACCTAACATAGGCCACTTCTACACTTCTTTGCCCAATTTGACCCCTAAATGCTTCATTCCCACTTTTGCCACAATATTGGTAACTTGGGTACAAATTGGCACTTGCCTTCACAAAGGTCACACATGAGGACATCTCACAGTGATCGATTGTCCCTTGTGTAATTGCCACTTGAATGTATTGCTATTGAACCACATTAATGCTTTTCTTCTTCAACAAATGAGGACAGTCACTCTAAAGACAACATGATAATGTACACTCACTGTAAGGACAGTCACAAATGAGGACATCTCACAGTGATTGTCCCTTGTGTAATTGCCGCTTGAATGTATTGCTATTGAACCACATTAATGCTTTTCTTCTTCAACAAATGAGGACAGTCACTCTAAAGACAACATGATAATGTACACTCACTGTAAGGATAGTCACAAATGAGGACATCTCACAGTGACTGTCCCTTGTGTAATTGCTGCTTGAATTACACAAGGGACAGTCATTGTGAGATGTCCTCATTTGTGACAAGGACAGTCACACATGAGGACATCTCACAGTGATTGTCCCTTGTGTAATTGCCACTTGAATGTATTGCTATTCAACCACATTAATGCTTTTCTTCTTCAACAAATGAGGACAGTCACTCTAAAGACAACATGATAATGTACACTCACTGTAAGGACAGTCACAAATGAGGACATCTCACAGTGACTGTCCCTTGTGTAATTTCCGCTTGAATTACATAAGGGACAGTCATTGTGAGATGTCCTCATTTGTGACAAGGATAGTCACACATGAGGACATCTCACAGTGATTGTCCCTTGTGTAATTGTCACTTGAATGTATTGCTATTGAACTACATTAATGCTTTTCTTCTTCAACAAATGAGGACAGTCACTCTAAAGACAACATGATAATGTACACTCACTGTAAGGACAGTCACAAATGAGGACATGTCACAGTGACTGTCCCTTGTGTAATTGCCGCTTGAATAACACAAGGGACAGTCATTGTGAGATGTCCTCATTTGTGACAAGGACAGTCACACATGAGGACATCTCACAGTGATTGTCTGTAATGTCCCCTTTTTGGCTAACTTGGAAAACAGGAACAATTACTCCACTTCTCAGACTTACTCTATCAGATACTTACAATTAAACTAAGTAATGGAGGTTACTTAAGATATCAACCGCTATTTCAGATTCAATCACAATATGTGTGCAAGATGATATTGATACCAATATGTTTAATAGCACTGTCGGATATAATGATATGAAATATGCTATGAGTATGATGTTTCCTATCACTTATAGTGATAGTATAATGATGGTATGTCTGATATAAACAATATCGATATACAATCAATAAGTATTGCTTACAGCAATGTATTTGCTGTGTCTGATATGATGATGTAATTATGCAAATGTGTAATATCGCTATGAGTGATATGTTGCTATTTCAGATTCTAAATTATATGCTTGCAACTTCAAATATTGATGTTGTTTCTGACTATCCTTTCTATCTGTGCAATCATGGTGTTGTCTCTGATCTGCAATGATAAACTTGAAACCAAACTGCCAAAGGCAGATGCTCTATTGAGTATATCCAAATATGGATAAGTAAATAAAGTTCTAATGATGCCTTGAGTGACTGATGAGAATGCATTCTTATATTGTCTTTAACAAATGAAGAGATGCTATGAATGAGACGTGTCTTGTTTCTTCCTCCATGTCCCTTTGTTAAGCACACCTTTCCATAATCCGACAGTTCACATAATATTATTTCATTATTTTCTGATCATAGATAACTCCCAGATTGACTCAATATCAAATCTTTTTATGAAGGTAATCTTCCCTAATTGGTAGTGCAACCAGTAGTTAACATCCATTGTGTTTGTATTAGTTTGGTCTAACTATCATTAGTATTTAGTCAATCGATATTAACTCTTGCCTTATCCCATATTGTTATGATGATATCCAATCTTTCTACTCTGATATAAGTCGATATCATTTTTTGATAATTGTCCATTTATTGGTTGATTGCTGGTAATGGAGTTTGATCTTCAAATTGACTTCCATTCCTGTTAATACTTAAGGATACATTGTACTTATTATCCATGACTGATGCCTCATTCATCAATAGCTTGTGATATAATCACTGATGCTTTTGTGTTTCTACAAGATGTGGTTTATCTCAGACAATCGATAATCTTTCAATCCTTTAGTCGATATCCTCCTATGTGGTGTCTATTGATATAGATAGTAGAATTCAATCTAGTTTATGTTATTGTCATGATAACATAGGAAGTGATGGTGCATATTTGCTAGCGGGTCTTCATGTTTGATATTGCTTTATCGGATATGTCATTGTCTAAACTTGTGCAATTAATGATTATTTATAATATATGAATGGTTATCCTTCTTGCTTATCAATACATCTTCTGAAACACATAGCGACCTATCCCTTATTCATATCATGTTGATCTTGACTTCATAGTATTTGGTTCATTAATCATCCTCTCATGGTATCGATGTGTAATGACTAGTGATTGTTGTATCACTTCTTCGTTCCTCATCGTGATAGATAATGCAGATGTTTAATGTAGATGTATATCGATTACAGATATTCGATATTGCTTTAAACGTTATTATTATTATTATTATTATTAATGTTATTGTTATTATTAAATATTATAATTAATGATGTTAGTAATATTAATAATATTATAATAAATATTATTATAGTGATAACATATTGTTTTATATTGAGAGGTTTATTAATATTATTTATATATTAAAATTATTATATCAATAATTGATTTAATATTATTACTTAATATATTATTATAATATAATATATATAATTTATTAATAATTATTTATTATTAATTTATATTATAATTATAATCATAATTATATTATTTATTAATATTTTAATATTATTTAATTAACATATTACTTATTATGCTAACTATATATTATTATTATCTTTTGATAATAATTATATATTATTGTTATATACCGTTAATAATAGATTATTATATATCATCTAATCATTTTATTATTATACTAAGTTCAATATGTCACTGCTCATGACATTGTCCCTTGTGTAATTGCCACTTGAATGTATTGCTATTGAACCACATTAATGCTTTTCTTCTTCAACAAATGAGGACAGTCACTCTAAAGACAACATGATAATGTACACTCACTGTAAGGACAGTCACAAATGAGGACATCTCACAGTGACTGTCCCTTGTGTAATTGCCACTTGAATTACACAAGGGACAGTCATTGTGAGATGTCCTCATTTGTGACAAGGACAGTCACACATGAGGACATCTCACAGTGATTGTCCCTTGTGTAATTGCCACTTGAATGTATTGCTATTCAACCACATTAATGCTTTTCTTCTTCAACAAATGAGGACAGTCACTCTAAAGACACCATGATAATGTACACTCACTGTAAGGACAGTCACAAATGAGGACATCTCATAGTGACTGTCCCTTGTGTAATTGCCACTTGAATGTATTGCTATTCAGCCACATTAATGCTTTTCTTCTTCAACAAATGAGGATAGTCACTCTAAGGACAACATGATAATGTACACTCACTGTAAGTGTACATTATCATGTTGTATTACAAATGGACCTTATGTTGGTCGGGATATAAGTGCAAAAAAAAAAAGGAACGTTGTCATTTGTGTTTTCAACAGCGCCGAGAGAGATTCCCTCCGCGAAATCAAGCGGGTTATCATTTGTGTTTTGAACAAAGCGGGTTGTCATTTGTGTTTTGAACAGCACCGAGAGAGATTCCCTCCGCGAAATCAAGCGGGTTGTCATTTGTGTTTTCAACAGCGCCGAGAGAGATTCCCTCCGCAAAATCACAGCTACAATTTCTGAGTACGTTGGGTTTATTTTTCTTTTGTCATTATTATTTAATCTGGTATTCAGCTGTTAGAGAGCTAAAATACCCAGAAATGAGGACATATCTGTGTTGAATTTATTGTTAGCGGCTTTGGTTATTTAGAATGCTTCCCCACAATACTTAATTACACAAGGGACAGTCACTATGAGATGTCCTCATTTGTGACAAGGACAGTCACACATGAGGACATCTCACAGTGACTGTCCCTTGTGTAATTGCCACTTGAATGTATTGCTATTCAACCACATTTATGGGCCCGTTTGGACCACGACACACAGTAGCATCTACAGAGAAGAATATCCCAGGTGTAACAAGTTGTAAGAATATACCAACAGTTCTAAGAAGTTCCCTAGCACGTAGAAGCATCTACAGAGAAGAATATACAACATGAGGGCAGCCACTGTAAAGACAACATGATAATGTACACTCATTGTATGTGTACATTATCATGTTGTCTTTACAGTGACTGACCTCATTCAAGTGGCAATTACACAAGGGACAGTCAGTGTGAGATGTCCTCATTTGTGACAAGGACAGTCACACATGAGGATATCTCACAGTGACTGTCCCTTGTGTAAGCCACTTGAATGTATTGCTATTCAACCACATTTATGGGCCCGTTTGGACCACGGCACACAGTAGCATCTACAGAGAAGAATATCCCAGGTGTAACAAGTTGTAAGAATATACCAACAGTTCTAAGAAGTTCCCTAGCACATAGTAGCATCTTCTAATTGTCTATACCACTTCACAAGGTATTGTTTGCACACATTGTTTTTGGTTCTTTTGATGACCCTTGTTTTGAAATTGCTATTAGGCCTTGTAGCTTATATGTTTTGATTGCTGGAGAGCTTCTAAAGCTAAGCAAGAAGACCATTGCACGAGTTATAGCCGCGCGCTCAGGTTTGAAAATTGTATATTTTTTAATCTAATGTATATTTTAATCCTTTTTCCATGTCATGTAATATGTCTTGCCTTGTAGCTTATATGTTTTGAAATTGCTGTTAGGCCTTGTAGCTTATATGTTTTGATTGCTAGAGAGCTTCTAGAGCTAAGCAAGAAGGCCTTGTAGCTTATATGTTTTGTGTACTTTTGACAATTTTGCTTAGTCATTGAAAGTTGTAGACCGAAGTTTTCATAGCCCAATTTTTGCTTCCTGCGAAGAACGATCATGTCAGATAATATAAGTGAAGAACAAAATAGGGAGACAATCGCTAGATTGTGGTCTAACTTGAAAAGAAAAGGTGATGGAAAATGTTATTGTCCCTGCAAAATTTGTAAGGGCTTAAACCGTAGAAGATTGCTAATCAAAACAGTTAAGAGACATTGTAGGGAGAATGGTCACATTGAAGGGGGGCATGACTATCATCCACTGGTAAGTTGTTCATTATATCATTTTAACAATTTATATACATATGAAATCACTTGATGATGAGTTGAAGATCATGGTTTATTTATGTTAATCAATTTTATATAGGTTGATCTCCCCAGGGAAGTACATGATATGGAGGAACATGGGGGTGCGAATATCCAAGGTGAAGATAATGATCCCATGGAAGATGACGATCATGCGCCAGAAAACACAATTGAAGATGATGGTATAAATACATTGATCCATGACACATTTAGTCCAAGCGGATCTGATCATGATGATGATGATAGCCTTGATGTACCTCTACTTGAGAAGGCATACGAGCCCCTATACAAAGACTCCCAAACAACTCTTCTCTCTGCTGTATTGTTGTTGTTGAACTTGAAGGTTATGAATGGTTTATCCAACATAACAATGTCACGTATGTTAAGGTATGTCATATATGTCTTTATAGTTAACAAAGGGTGAATAATGTACCACTAATATTGTTTATATTAACAACTTATATTTTTTGCTGTAGATTGATAGGCGAGTTTTTGTTACCACCATCAAATATTCTACCTCGCTCATATCGAGAATTATCTGCTATTATGAAAGATATTGGAATGGAGTATCAAGCAATACATGCTTGTCCCAATGATCATATTATATATTATAAAGAACATGAATTTGCAACACAATGCCCTGTATGTCATACGAGTAGATATCGAACAGATCGAATAACAAAAAAGGTGCCTCACAAGGTTCTTCGTTACATCCCCATTATTCCACGGATGCGACAATTATTCAGGTGTACTAGCTTGGCACAATTTATGGATTACCATGCACGCAATAGAAGTCGAGATGACATTATTCGAATCCCTGCAGATGGTTCGGCATTTATGCACATAGAGGAAAAGTGGCAACACTTCAAAGAAGAACCTCGTAATCTCAGGCTTTCATTGGCAGCGGATGGTGTCAATCCATTTGGAGAGATGAGATCTGTTTGCTCGGTGTGGCCTGTTTTTGTTATCAACAATAACATTCCTCCGTGGATGTCAATAAAGAGGGAGCACATTATGTTGGCAATGATTGTTCTAGGTATTTTATCATTTGATAGTTATTAATTTACATGTACTTACAAATCTTACAGTAAAATGGTCACAATAATTATGTAATGTTACTGTTCATTCAAGTAGGTAAATATCAAGTTAAAGATATGAATGTATATATTGAGCCTCTTATTGACGAGTTGGTGGAGTTATGGAACGGTGTCACTATGTATGACGTGTCTAGACCAATAGGACAAAGACAATTTCAATTCCATGCAATACTTGTATGGACAATACATGATGCCCCAGGGCTAACACATTTTTGTGGTATGTTATAGTGAATTCAAGTTGCGCATGATAATTCTAATTATAAAAATCAACATATTTAATAATCCAATTATATCATTATCTTGTAGGTCTTCAAACAAAGGGAAAATTTGCATGTCCATTTTGTGGTCCAAAGATGAAATCTCGTCATTCAAAAAGTTTAGGAAAGCATGTGTTTGATGAGTACAGACACTTCCTCCACAGGAATCATAAGTATCGAAGTATGGAAAAACATCTTTTCAATGGGAAAGAAGAGACTACATCAAAGCCATGAAGAATGACACCTCGCCTATGGAAGTTGGAATATAATAGAATTAATCGTCGAGGTAATGTCGTTCCACTTAATGGTTTATGTTTGTAATTTATATATTTCTATTGTGATTTTTGTTTACTAATTATGTAATTGATGATCGTGAAGGTCGTCAAGGCACTACTGACAACCTTCCAAAGGGACTAAAAAGCTATCCCAGACAATTTAGTAGGATGCCCTACTACGAGGACCTACAAATTGTGCATTTGTTTGATCTAATGCATGTTGGAAAGAATATAACAAAGACATTGTGGAAAATACTGGATGGAAGGCGTGACAAAGAAAAAATTGTCAAAATTTGTAATGACATTCATGAATCCAATCATGCACTGAAGAATTTCATTCACTCAAATAGCAATAGAGATCAGATTAATATAAGTGCCCTTCCTTGGTTATTAACGGAGCAGCAAAGTGATGCCATAAAAGAAGTCATACGAAAAATTCAATTTCCCACAGGATTTGCTGGGAACATAAGCAATCTCATATCAAAGAAAAGTGAATTTGGGCCAGGGCTCAAAACGCATGATTGGCATACTTTCATCAAGGTAATTTATGTTCTTCTGTATTTACAATATATTCATAAACTACGTGTACTATTCATTATGTTATGTTAGAAAATAATGAAATGATTGGTTTATAATTACTGCAGTACGTGCTACCTCTATCTCTCCCAGAGCACTTCAACAATAACATCAAATAAGTGATATATGATCTTGGAAAATACATGAGGTAAGCAGTAATATCTGTTCAATTTGTTGTATATATTTATTATATTCGCGATTTGTTTTTCTTGCTATGTAATCTATTGTATATTATTTTGTAAAGTCTCGTATTTATATATTTTTTGTGACTTGAATCTCTTAATGTAGGTGGTTGTCATCTAAAGAAATCCATAAAGAAGATATAAACTATTGGAAGAGAAGAATTCCTCATTTATTATGTGAAATGCAAAAGTGTCTACCTCCAACTTTTTTCAATGCACAAGAACACTATCTCATACACCAAGTTGAGGAGATTGAATTGTGTGGACCTGCACACACTAGGTCAATGTGGATGGTTGAGAGGCACTTGAAATCTTTGAAGGCTTTGGTTCGACAAAGAGCACATCCTGAGGGTTCTATGGTAGAGGGATACATGGTATACTAGACTATGGTGTACATTACTGAATATCTTCCTAAGTTTGCTTCAAATATCCATGTAGATCGCATTTGGGATCTCGACCCTTTTAAAAAATTCAAAGGGGAGTACTTGATGGGGAAAGGTAGATTGAGGAAAGTGACAGGTAATAAATTATAAGATGTTATTGTAATAAATTATTTCTTAATCTTCAAAATAAATCAGTTGTAAGTCATCTATTTTTTTTTTGTACAGTTGCTCGAGAGTGGGATGCACTACATTTGTATATTGCAAAAAATCTTGATTGGATGACGGTATGGATTGAACGATGTCAACATTCTGGTCACACATTAACATGGGAAGGTGTATCTTCATTGGTTAAAGAAGCTCATCGTAATGGAGATTCTAATGTTACGCAAAGGGAAATAGATTTAGCATATGGTTTAAGAGATTTCCAGGTACGTACAAAATTATTAATCACCCGTATGTTTATCAACTCACGATATAATAATTTTGACATGTTTCACATATTATTGCAGGTTAAACACCACAAGGGTATGTTCTGTAATGGTCAAAAATTTCGCGTCAAAGTGTTGGATGACACGAAGAAAACTTGTGATTCTGCAATAACTGCAGTCTTTCAAGTGACTAATATTTCATCTAGAAATGACTTAGATCCTCAAGAGTCTAAAAATCAATACTATGGCATTTTGGATGATATACTTGAGTGCGACTTTAGTTCCTTCAAATTAGTACTCTTCGTTGTCAAATGGTACAGGGTACGACTTAATCCAAATGATCCTAATAGAACTGTTATTGAACATGATAATGGATTTACAATGGTTAATACAAGGTCGTTTGAGCCAGTTGGGGATGAACCCTATGTTCTTCCAAGCCAATGTGAACAGGTATTTTACTTAGAGGTTTCACATAAACCGGGTTGGTCATTTGTTGTTAGACATGAACCGAGAGGAAGGCCGATAAAGTATAATGCGATGGAAGAAGAAGATACCGAAGAAGTAGAAGATGATGTAGATGATGATCACGATCGACAATTATTGGATGATGTTCCTGAGACAAATTTTCATGAAGAAGAAGAAGAAGATGATGCTGCTACTGATGATGATGATGAAGATGATGTTGATGTTGATGATGATGATGTTGATGATGACGATAACGACGACGACGACGACGACGACGATGATGATGACGATGACGAGGATGATGATGATGATGATGATGATGATGATGATGAGGATGATGATGATGAAATTTAAAGGTATGCCATCAATCCTTAATGTATTTAATATTCATTTCTTGATAGAAATATATTTGTCTTAAATGGTTACATAGTTTATTCATTATCTATTTAAAAGCTATAAGTGTTATAATGTGTACGTTTTAATGTTTTTAATTTTTATGTGATGCTTATGATGGATGTGATTATGATTATGATGTGATTATGCTCACGATAATTGAATTACATTTGTAGGAAATTGAACCCCTTTCAAGAGCATCCCGCACAGTCTCATGGATCGACAGGTATAAGTCAATACACCTTATAGAAAGTCTATTTAATACACTTATCAATAGTAAGATTGATGTCTTCTAAGATCTCTCCCATTTGCAGGTACCAGCAAATAGGTATTTGTCAGAAGTGTCTTCCTCGAGTGAGGGAAATATAGGAATAGAAGAGGAAAGTGAGACATGCAGTTTATCTAGAATAGGGAGATTAACTAGAGGTCAAAGGACTAGAAGGAAATTCAATAAACACATGAAATTTTTCCTTGCTCAAGGGGGGTCATGTTCTTATGATGATGAGATGAAAGGCAACATCGAGGTGCCCTTGAGGTACCAACATCTACAGAAACATTGGGTACCCAAGGAACTTCCTCCAATAAACATTGATTTTTGTGTTAATGAGAGGATATATCGCATAGCACCATCATCATTACATGGTTTGGGCCTATTTTCTATGGATGGCATAAAGGTGTCTTACAACAAAGTTTCTGAATTGATGGAGTATGTTGGACCATGTTACGATTACAAAAGTTGGATGCATATTGTTCAATATAAAAAAAGTATGCGTAGGTATGCACTCTCGGCAAATTATATACAACAGCAAGACAATAATCAAAGTAAAAGTGTGGCTATATACATTGATGGAAGGCCAAAAGAAACAGGGAATATTGCAGGTTTTATAAATAGTACACGACCTGGGTCAACTATAAAGCAACCCAATTGCATATTTGAGGCGCGCGAGGGAAATCGTGTATTCATCTGTGCGATAAAATCAATACGTGCAGGGGAAGAGCTGCTTATTGATTACAATTTGAACCGCATAGATACAAACGAGGCTACTATCATGGGGGTGGTACATACTATTAAACCAACTTCTAATCAATGACTCCAACATACCATTTAGTTATTAAATTTTTGGCTAACATTTTTATACTTGATCTTTGACACAGGGGCACAATATGGAGCAACCGCCCGAAGGTGATGGTGACGATATTCCTAGCTCATCTACACATGAGCAGGTAAAATTCATTGTAATTGTGCAAACTAGATAGAAGCAAAATGTTATTTTTTTTAATGTTATTTTCTTCATTGTTTTGGAGTAATTTTGATAATACTAATACTATTGTTGTCACAGAGGGCCGGTGGTCGGAGAGAGGGAAAGCAACCTGCAGTCCCTCAGGAGTCCCCCCTTGTGGACCCTTTTTTTATTGATTTAGCAGAGACCGATGACCCGATCGGTTCCATTAAAAAGCTGCTAAAGAAAATTGGGAAAGAACTTCTACGTTTGGTATCCATACATCCTCAGACTCAGGAAATAAAAGATAGGGCAGCTGAGTTGTTGCGCACTTCTGAAAACTTTAAAGTAAGTATTAATGAAATTTTTAATTATTACAAGAGTTCAATAATGGTTTTTATGTTATGCTCTTTTATGACATTAATTAAAATATGGATGCATTGTCTTTACAGAGTTATTTGTGTAATTTTGAACCCCATTCCCATGATGAGGCCGGTATTGCAAGTGGTTCAGGTAGATCACATGTTCCATTCCCCACTTGTGTTTTCCACTGAATATATATAGGAATGATCATAATCATTGACAATACATGCTCGAACAATCTTTTTTTTTAATGCTCTAACAATCTTGTCCATGCTAGTCCACGCGTTCTATATTTATGCATGCTCTAACAATTTTATTCTTCAGCTCCTTTCCATGATGATATGACAACGCCGCCTCCATCCAGGACAACCACAAATGTCTTGCCGACTGCCATGTCAACAACACACAGCCTAAATGCACCAACTGTTGCACCATCTACTGGTACACAAATCCCTCTTTTTCTCTCTTTTGTTATGTGTTTAAGTGTTATGTGTTTACGATGTAGATCCCTTGATTGTGTTTGTGCCATGGGTGCTCTGCACCAATTTATTTCCCTTGAAGTATTATTTCTTGGAGGCATTTGATAATGGTTTTCATTTTTTGCAATAGGAGATGCAACAAGTCCCGATGCAACATCATTTCCTGGATGTTCCCGTGTTCCTAGTACGGGAACGGTGAAGGATTGCGTATTGATCATCAGCGATGATGAAGGCGTTCCCTTAAAAGTATCCAAACTTCCAGGTACTTTAAAGTTATTATTATTCTATAGTGATATAATAGTAATTTAGTTTTTGATCACTCTTCATCGACTAATGATCCCATGATTATTTTGTAGGGAATGATATTTTTTGGTGAAAACTTGGTGACGAGTGTTTGCGGATATTCGGGCCCACCATACGTACATGGTGGAACATCATATCCTAACTAAAACCCCAAACCACTATTTTGATTTCATATCATTGCTAGAATAGTTTTCCTTTTCATCAATTTCTTGAACTATATTAAAGGTAGCTTCTCTTCATTTATGAGTCTAACATGTTTTTTTTTACTTAAAAGGTGGAATAACCAAGATAAAAAGTTGAAGGATGATCTTGTACATAGTATGACTCAGCTTTTTGGACCTCGTGCATTCGAGAGAAACAAGCTCCTTGAAAGAGCTAGTTTATGTTTGAAGTATATTAGGGACCAGTACAGGAAATATTTAGAGGTTAACCCAAGGCACGAGCGTCCGCCCTGTGTTCTTGAGGCTGAGTGGCAGGGTTTGATTTTGGATGGAAAGTATAAAGCCGACATGAAAAAAGGAATTACGCCAGTAGAGAGTAGAGCAAGGTATGTGATACTTTTGAGAATGTAATTATGTACTAATTAACCTCTAAATTTTTCCTATACTGGTCTCTAACATATTTCAAACTTTTCATAGATTGCCTGACACATCAAAGGCAACAAAGGCAAGATTAGAAAAGCACGGGACACACAAGCTCGGCTCTGGTGGTTTTTCCAAACTTCAAGCACGAGTTGTAAGTATTAGTAAATGAAAACTTGTATCAATTTTTTTATATATTGCAAGGAAATTTTTTTTGATCAAACAATGCAAGTAAAATTCACCATACCAAGAAAAAATGTAGGGGTCAGAGTTCAATAGATGCCTCACAAAAGAGGACAAGAGAATTGGCTTCCAACAAGGCTATAGAGCCGTGGCTGAACGGCTACGAGCTGAAATCAGTGTGCAAGGTTCAAATAATGATGCATCTGAGCCACAGGTAAATAAGCTAAATGAAATTTATTTCAAATTGAATACTTTACCAATTAGTCTATTTGATGTTAAGTTCTAATATAAAGTGAGTATATCTGTTTTAAGAAAGCAATGATAACAATGTGTAGGTATTGGAATGCAGCCTGACAATCCTTCTACACAATCTATGCATAATGAAGGTTCGCATGATGTGCATCCTAGTGGTGGAGGTATACATTTGCTATTAAAATTTTTATATGTAATTACAATTGGTGTTTGGATTAATGTAACATTTTGTATAGCAACTGTAGAGGATCGAGGGGTCGGTGCTCATGAGCATGTTGAGGTTGAGTCTAGACAAAATGATGTGGCCAGATCAGGTAATTAAAGAGCGCCACAATTATGTTCTTTAAAATAATTAAATACTTGTAACAATTATAATTAAATATTTTAAATTTAACTCTTTTATTTGTTATTGTAGAGGACCCCCCTTTGCAGCAGCATAGGAATTTGAGATCATCAAGAACAAAGAACAAAACAACTGATGAGGGGGGTATTGATGATAACACTGATGCTCCTCTTAGAGCTTACATAGAAAAAAAAATTAGAAAGAGAAAAAAGAAATGATTGTCATCTAAATACCTTAATTGATAATGACTGAATTTTATGTCTCAATGAATTTAATTATGTGCTAATGAATGTTCATGAATTATGTGTTTATTTTCATATTGATGAATGTTGTGTGTTAACGAATCTAATGTGTTAATGAATGTTATCATGTGATATTGATTGAATGTTACATTTTATTAATAATTGAAAGAATGAATGAATGTTAGATGTTAACGGGGAATGTAGAGTGATGTTAGGGGGAGGGGGGTGGGGCCAAATGAGCTTCCACCTTCACGTGGTTGGCCCTGTTTAGTAGAGAATATTAAACTATATTCTCGAAACAAAGTGAAGCTCAATAAGATACTAAATGAGTCAAAATGGTTATCAAGGTCCTCTATCCATAAGATACTTGTAGTCAAAATGGTTATTAATAAGATACTTGTAGTCAAAATGGTTATCTAGGTCCTCTATCCATTCCATAAGTTCTTCACCATTCAAACTTCCTCCATAACAAGGAATGTGCTCTAGGTTAGTCATGAAGCCTAGCATGGACTCTCTGTCAGATAGAGCCACTATTTCAGAGCCTTTTTTGTGCATTTCCTTCAAGCACTGTACAGTGTACGGATGTGAAAGGGAGGGCAGACCAGTGTGGAAGTTAGAGTATTTATATCTTATGCTTTGAGAGTTTATTTGGTAGATTCAAGACACCTTATATCAAAGTTATTCCTTTTTCTTATCTGTTGTTCTGTCAAACCCTCATTTTTTGGGTTATTGCATTCAAATGGCCTTAACTTGCAAATAAACCATAGGATATCCTCTGTTCTTTGTAAAATGCAAGTTAAGGGGGTTTATTTTCATATTTTAAAAGCTTTGGAATAGGATACTAAGCCAAAGAATTTCAAGAGCAAGCCCTAGGTCAAGAATCTCAATGTTCTTGACTAGGATTTGATGGATTATGCAAGATCAGAGGGTAGCGGCAAGTAAAGGACCTCAAACCTTGTTGAATCTAGATCTTTAGAGCATGGTGGACATCTTCAAACTCTGATCTTGGTTTCATGCACCCATTTTCAATGCCTTGTTTTGGAACCCACACCCAAAGGCATGCATTAGGTCTGCGGACTCAATAAGGACATTGATATGCTGGAGTGGAGTCAAGGTCTGGGAGTTGGAGGATTGTTAGAACATCAAAAAGGGTACTCAAAAAACATATAAGTTCATAAGGTCCTTTGTCAAATTGAAGAGTTATTGCTGCAGAACAGGTTTTGGAGACCTACTAGAGTCACTAGGTCTATTTGGACCCGTTTGGACCACGACACACAGTAGCATCTACAGAGAAGAAGTTTGGTATGCAATGGTCTTGAAACCTCCTGAGAAATTCTTGGTATGCATTTGTGTGGTGAAAAAGCTTCGTTGAAAGAGAAAAAGAAGAAAAGAATAGAAATGATTTTTTTTCTTTTTATGTCATATACTGTAACCAGCTACTTATAACTTGCAAAAATTATTATAACCATTTGAAATTGAAACTTAGTTTAATGTGAAACTGAGAACTGCTTTATTAGAGCTTTCTGTGATTTAGATTCAGACATCAAGAACATTGTTTGCCTAATATTGTGATTAATGTTTATTTATTAATATCTCATACTGACAAACAATTGATAATTGTAGGGAAAACGTCATTGGGGGTCTTTGAGGATCCACCAGAAGCCGAGGAGAAAATGTATTCAAATGCTAAAGATGGTGTAACAGTCCTTACAGCTGTTGAACCTTGCTGTGTAGATCATCTCCGATTCTCCAAGTTCAACAGTACTGTGGTATTCCTTTGGATACTTCTAATGGTAAATTTCAGACATCAAGTTCTTTTCGTATGAAACTACTACATTTGTAATCTGTAGTTTTAAACTTTTAGTTTATAAATGTTCATCAGCTTTAGTTCGTATGCTGCCATTTCAAGTATGATTAATGAAGTTACCTTTATCACAGGATGAAAGTGAGCAGTCAGCATACTGGTACGGAGCTGGCAGCATTGATACGGTGACTAGGGCATCGTTTAATGGTGGTATTGTGTTTTCCCATATTTAGGGCATCGGCCTTTTGAAGCATTGCCTTCATCTTTCTTAAGTCTGAGTTTTAAGTTTGTTTATCTCTCTCGGCGCTGTTGAAAATACAAATGACAACGTTCTTGTTTGTTTTGCCCTTATATCCCGATGTGATTTCGCGGAGGGTTACGGCGCTGTTGAAAACACAAATGAAAACACAAATCCCTTGTGTAATTTCCACTTGAAGGAGGACAGTCACTGTAAAGACAACATGATAATGTACACTTACAGCCCGTGTACATTATCATTGTGTCTTTAGAGTGACTATCCTCATTTGTTGAAGAAGAAAAGCATTAATGTGGCTGAATAGCAATACATTCAAGTGGCAATCACACAAGGGACAGTCACTGTGAGATGTCCTCATTTGTGACTGTCCTTACAGTGAGTGTACATTATCATGTTGTCTTTAGAGTGACTGTCCTCATTTGTTGAAGAAGAAAAACATTAATGTGGTTCAATAGCAATACATTCAAGTGGCAATTACACAAGGGACAATCGATCACTGTGAGATGTCCTCATGTGTGACTATCCTTGTCACAAATGACTATCCTTGTAAAGACAACATGATAATGTACACATACAATGAGTGTACATTATCATGTTGTCTTTACAGTGGCTGCCCTCATGTTGTATATTCTTCTCTGTAGATGCTACTATGTGCTAGGGAACTTCTTAGAACTGTTGGTATATTCTTACAACTTGTTACACCTGGGATATTCTTCTCTGTAGATGCTATTGTGTGCCATGGTCCAAACAGGCCCATAAATGTGGTTGAATAGCAATACATTCAAGTGGCAATTACACAAGGGACAGTCACTGTGAGATGTCCTCATGTGTGACTGTCCTTGTCACAAATGAGGACATCTCACAGTGACTGTCCCTTGTGTAATTGCCACTTGAAGGAAAAAAGCATTAATGTGGTTCAATAGCAATGTATTCAAGTGGCAATTACACAACGGATAATCACTCTGAGATTTCCTCATTTGTGACTATCCTTACAGTGAGTGTACATTATCATGTTGTCTTTACAGTGACTGTCCTCATTTGTTGAAGGAAAAAAGCATTAATGTGGTTCAATAGTGATGCAGAGTAGTCAGGGCTTTTAGAATATACAAATATACATCCTTAACTCTCATTCCACCAAGGAAGAAGGAATTCCAATGGTTGAAACGTGAGTTAAGGTCTTTACATCAGTCAAACCCTGAAAATGAGGGTTTGTAAACAATGCACAGAAAATTTGAAATAACTTAGATATAAAACAAAGAGAATCAATCAAACCAACTTCCAAAGCATCAGATGTCACTATTACAACTTCCAGGCAAATTTTATCATCCAACCACCATCCGTACAGCCGTACAGAGTTTGTTTTTCACCAGAAATGCACTAAAACAGGGTTATTTTTATTTTTTATGAAAGCAAAATGATTACAATACTGGTTCTCTGTCTGTCTTCGACCATTTGAAGCCTAAAATAGGCTCTCCAAATGTTGGTTCAACCATCTAGGTGGTTAGAACAGTTTATCCAACAAATGTCAACTTTGCTAAGCAACTTTTAAAGTTGCATTACAACTTTGCAAACAACTTTGCCGAGAAGGTTAAAAATGTGTTGTGAAACTTTAGGAACCTTATTAAAGTTATTTTGGACCTTCAAACTTCTTAACAACATCTAAAAGACACCTAATAAACACTTACTATGCTCATTTCATCCAAGGACTCAAAAGATGCCCAAGGTTTATAAGTCACCAAGGGGTCTTGTGTCCAACAAGTGGATGTTTATAAGGAGATAAAATCAATCCTTAATATTTATTACAAACCAAGAAAACATCTAAAACTCCTATTCTAATTTATTGTCATTCAAAAAGACTCTGATTTGTCATTCAAAAAGACTCTGATTTGTCAATCAAAAGGACCTTTCACCAGTCAATCCTTCAAAGCTCCAAGGTGAAAATCTTATGTTCCAATTGATAGGATTTGACTCCTTGGCTTCATGGCAACTTCCTTCAATCATGGTGTCTTTGGCTTGCATTAGGGATGCCCTTGCATCAAATAGCAATGCATTCAAGTGGCAATTACACAAGGGACAGTACATGCCCATTAAAGTTGGTGTTTTGTTATCCAGCATGACAATGGAGACAACATACTCTGTGTCAATTTTACTGATCAAATTTCCCTCCGCCAGGCAAAGCAACAATCTGGGTATGATAAGGTGAAATTTTGTAGTCCTTTTGGGTATGATAACAGTTCCAGTTTCCAATAAGATGGTTCATTTTTATAATCTAGCTTCAATTTCTCTTGTGAAAATCTTTTTTTCATTTTATGGGTGGTAAAATATAATTATTATGCTAGAGGTGTGTACTTATGGATGATAATGAAACAAAATGATAAGATTTAAGACTCTTGTTTTTTTTTTAAATAGCAATTTAAGTTTCCTTCTATTATAAATTATTGTTTTTCTATTTTTTAATGTATCTTTCCAAATCTTTTATATCAATTTTATTTATGAAATATAAATATATTAATAATGTTTTAGTGTTTTTAGGATTAGTTTATATCAATTCTATGTATCATCATTCGTCATTCAATTGTCAGTATTATTAATTTAGACTGTGCAATTGTAGAACTACTCGAATATGGGTTGGATGGATACTCAAGCAGGGGAACCCTCCTCAAATATCTCAAGCAGTGAACTTGGAAAAATGTGTCCTGAAGGAACCCTTTCCATCAGAGAGATAAAAGTACAAACAAGTAAAAGAAGCAGGCTCTGCAAATATGTTTTTGAGAAGAAAAATGATAGATTATTCGAGTATGGTTCATGAGGTATATCTAAAAAGACATTTTTTTTCTTATTATAATAAAAGAGGAAGTTGTGAATGTCAAAGTTGAGTGAAACAAAAATTATTTTCATCAAATTTTATTAGGCTTGCTTTTGGGAATAGTTTCTTACAATATTGCTATTAAGATTTTTATTGTGTAGTTTTTAGATTAGGTTTATAAAATTATATTTCATGAGTAGTGATTCATATTAATCAATTAACGATACTTTTGGAAGGTATTTTCAATGTGTCAAATTTTGATATTTTTACAAGAATTAGATTGTGTAATTTTTTTAATTAAAGTCATTGACTCATATTTCATAAATAATAGTTCTCATGAATCCATCTCTTATAAGATTGAATAGTCTATTTAGGAAGTATTTCTGATAGTATGTCAAATTATGATATTACTATTACCATTAGATTGCATGGCTTTGAAGTCAACCTCGTTGACCCATATTCTTCTCTGTAGATGCTACTATGTGCTAGGGAACTTCTTAGAACTGTTGGTATATTCTTACAACTTGTTACACCTGGGATATTCTTCTCTGTAGATGCTACTATGTGCCGCGGTCCAAACGGGCCCATAAATGTGGTTGAATAGCAATACATTCAAGTGGCAATTACACAAGGGACAGTCACTGTGAGATGTCCTCATGTGTGACTGTCCTTGTCACAAATGAGGACATCTCACAGTGACTGTCCCTTGTGTAATTTCCACTTGAATGAGGACAGTCACTGTAAAGACAACATGATAATGTAAACTTACAGCCCGTGTACATTATCATGTTGTCTTTAGAGTGACTATCCTCATTTGTTGAAGAAGAAAAGCATTAATGTGGCTGAATAGCAATACATTCAAGTGGCAATCACACAAGGGACAGTCACTGTGAGATGTCCTCATTTGTGACTGTCCTTACAGTGAGTGTACATTATCATGTTGTCTTTAGAGTGACTGTCCTCATTTGTTGAAGAAGAAAAGCATTAATGTGGTTCAATAGCAATACATTCAAGTGGCAATTACACAAGGGACAATCGATCACTGTGAGATGTCCTCATGTGTGACTATCCTTGTCACAAATGAGGACATCTCACAATGACTGTCCCTTGTGTAATTCAAGTGGAAATTACACAAGGGACAGTCACTGTGAGATGTCCTCATTTGTGACTGTCCTTACAATGAGTGTACATTATCATGTTGTCTTTAGAGTGACTATCCTCATTTGTTGAAGAAGAAAAGCATTAATGTGGTTCAATAGCAATACATTCAAGTGGCAATTACACAAGGGACAATCGATCACTGTGAGATGTCCTCATGTGTGACTGTCCTTGTCACAAATGAGGACATCTCACAGTGACTGTCCCTTGTGTAATTGCCACTTGAATGAGGTCAGTCACTGTAAAGACAACATGATAATGTACACATACAATGAGTGTACATTATCATGTTGTCTTTACAGTGGCTGCCCTCATGTTGTATATTCTTCTCTGTAGATGCTACTACGTGCTAGGGAACTTCTTAGAACTGTTGGTATATTCTTACAACTTGTTACACCTGGGATATTCTTCTCTGTAGATGCTACTGTGTGTCGTGGTCCAAACGGGCCCATAAATGTGGTTGAATAGCAATACATTCAAGTGGCAATTACACAAGGGACAGTCACTGTGAGATGTCCTCATGTGTGACTGTCCTTGTCACAAATGAGGACATCTCACAGTGACTGTCCCTTGTGTAATTAAGTATTGTGGGGAAGCATTCTAAATAACCAAAGCCGCTAACAATAAATTCAACATAGATATGTCCTCATTTCTGGGTATTTTAGCTCTCTAACAGCTGAATACCAGATTAAATAATAATGACAAAAGAAAAATAAACCCAACGTACTCAGAAATTGTAGCTGTGATTTTGCGGAGGGAATCTCTCTCGGCGCTGTTGAAAACACAAATGACAACCCGCTTGATTTCGCGGAGGGAATCTCTCTCGGTGCTGTTCAAAACACAAATGACAACCCGCTTTGTTCAAAACACAAATGATAACCCGCTTGATTTCGCGGAGGGAATCTCTCTCGGCGCTGTTGAAAACACAAATGACAACGTTCCTTTTTTTTTTTGCACTTATATCCCGACCAACATAAGGTCCATTTGTAATACAACATGATAATGTACACTTACAGTGAGTGTACATTATCATGTTGTCCTTAGAGTGACTATCCTCATTTGTTGAAGAAGAAAAGCATTAATGTGGCTGAATAGCAATACATTCAAGTGGCAATTACACAAGGGACAGTCACTATGAGATGTCCTCATTTGTGACTATCCTTACAGTGAGTGTACATTATCATGGTGTCTTTAGAGTGACTGTCCTCATTTGTTGAAGAAGAAAAGCATTAATGTGGTTGAATAGCAATACATTCAAGTGGCAATTACACAAGGGACAATCACTGTGAGATGTCCTCATGTGTGACTGTCCTTGTCACAAATGAGGACATCTCACAATGATTGTCCCTTGTGTAATTCAAGTGGCAATTACACAAGGGACAGTCACTGTGAGATGCCCTCATTTGTGACTGTCCTTACAGTGAGTGTACATTATCATGTTGTCTTTAGAGTGACTGTCCTCATTTGTTGAAGAAGAAAAGCATTAATGTGGTTCAATAGCAATACATTCAAGTGGCAATTACACAAGGGACAATCGATCACTGTGAGATGTCCTCATGTGTGACTATCCTTGTCACAAATGAGGACATCTCACAATGACTGTCCCTTCTGTAATTGCCACTTGAATGAGGACAGTCACTGTAAAGACAACATGATAATGTACACATACAATGAGTGTACATTATCATGTTGTCTTTATAGTGGCTGCCCTCATGTTGTATATTCTTCTCTGTAGATGCTACTATGTGCTAGGGAACTTCTTAGAACTGTTGGTATATTCTTACAACTTGTTACACCTGGGATATTCTTCTCTGTAGATGCTACTGTGTGATGGGGTCCAAACGGGCCCATAAATGTGGTTGAATAGCAATACATTCAAGTGGCAATTACACAAGGGACAGTCACTGTGAGATGTCCTCATGTGTGACTGTCCTTGTTACAAATGAGGACATCTCACAGTGACTGTCCCTTGTGTAATTGCCACTTGAATGAGGATAGTCACTGTAAAGACAACATGATAATGTACACAAGTACCGTGAAGGTAGTTGCAAGTTACGGCTGTTTCATTGCATACCCGAAACAATGAAGATGTTACAGTCCACAAAACGTTTGTGCTTGAAAGATGAACAAATAAAATTAAACTTCTAAATAACCAGAGCCGCTAACAATAAATTCAACACAGATATGTCCTCATTTCTGGGTATTTTAGCTCTGTAACAGCTGAATACCAGATTACATAATAATGACAAAAGAAAAATAAACCCAACGTACTCAGAAATTGTAGCTGTGATTTCGCGGAGGGAATCTCTCTCGGCACTGTTGAAAATACAAATGACAACGTTTCTCTACATTATCATGTTGCCTTTACAGTGACTGTCCCTTGTGTAATTGCCACTTGAAGGAGGACAGTCACTGTAAAGACAACATGATAATGTACACTTACAGCCCGTGTACATTATCATGTTGTCTTTAGAGTGACTATCCTCATTTGTTGAAGAAGAAAAGCATTAATGTGGCTGAATAGCAATACATTCAAGTGGCAATCACACAAGGGACAGTCACTGTGAGATGTCCTCATTTGTGACTGTCCTTACAGTGAGTGTACATTATCATGTTGTCTTTAGAGTGACTGTCCTCATTTGTTGAAGAAGAAAAGCATTAATGTGGTTCAATAGCAATACATTCAAGTGGCAATTACACAAGGGACAATCGATCACTGTGAGATGTCCTCATGTGTGACTATCCTTGTCACAAATGAGGACATCTCACAATGACTGTCCCTTGTGTAATTCAAGTGGCAATTACACAAGGGACAGTCACTGTGAGATGTCCTCATTTGTGACTGTCCTTACAATGAGTGTACATTATCATGTTGTCTTTAGAGTGACTGTCCTCATTTGTTGAAGAAGAAAAGCATTAATGTGGTTCAATAGCAATACATTCAAGTGGCAATTACACAAGGGACAATCGATCACTGTGAGATGTCCTCATGTGTGACTATCCTTGTCACAAATGAGGACATCTCACAATGACTGTCCCTTCTGTAATTGCCACTTGAATGAGGACAGTCACTGTAAAGACAACATGATAATGTACACATACAATGAGTGTACATTATCATGTTGTCTTTACAGTGGCTGCCCTCATGTTGTATATTCTTCTCTGTAGATGCTACTATGTGCTAGGGAACTTCTTAGAACTGTTGGTATATTCTTACAACTTGTTACACCTGGGATATTCTTCTCTGTAGATGCTACTGTGTGCTGGGGTCCAAACGGGCCCATAAATGTGGTTGAATAGCAATACATTCAAGTGGCAATTACACAAGGGACAGTCACTGTGAGATGTCCTCATGTGTGACTGTCCTTGTCACAAATGAGGACATCTCACAGTGACTGTCCCTTGTGTAATTGCCACTTGAATGAGGACAGTCACTGTAAAGACAACATGATAATGTACACAAGTACCGTGAAGGTAGT
This sequence comes from Chamaecyparis obtusa, assembly GCA_027943335.1. NCBI lineage: Eukaryota > Viridiplantae > Streptophyta > Pinopsida > Cupressales > Cupressaceae > Chamaecyparis > Chamaecyparis obtusa. The sequence goes on from BSBK01013101.1 coordinate 1,031,889, forward strand.
TGCAAGTTAGGGCTGTTTCATTGCATACCCGAAACAATGAAGATGTTACGGTCCACAAAACGTTTGTGCTTGAAAGATGAACAAATAAAATTAAACTTCTAAATAACCAGAGCCACTAACAATAAATTCAACACAGATATGTCCTCATTTCTGGGTATTTTAGCTCTGTAACAGCTGAATACCAGATTACATAATAATGGCAAAAGAAAAATAAACCCAACGTACTCAGAAATTGTAGCTGTGATTTCGCAGAGGGAATCTCTCTCGGCACTGTTGAAAATACAAATGACAACGTTTCTCTACATTATCATGTTGCCTTTACAGTGACTGTCCCTTGTGTAATTGCCACTTGAAGGAGGACAGTCACTGTAAAGACAACATGATAATGTACACTTACAGCCCATGTACATTATCATGTTGTCTTTAGAGTGACTATCCTCATTTGTTGAAGAAGAAAAGCATTAATGTGGCTGAATAGCAATACATTCAAGTGGCAATTACACAAGGGACAGTCACTGTGAGATGTCATCATTTGTGACTATCCTTACAGTGAGTGTACATTATCATGTTGTCTTTAAAGTGACTGTCCTCATTTGTTGAAGGGAAAAAGCATTAATGTGGTTCATTAGCAATGTATTCCCAGCATCTGTACCTGCATCTCTCTTATATACTACAAGTTACTTGCCATCAGAAATTGCAGTTCCCTCACGTGACATTGATGGTGAAGTGTTCTTTTCAAAACCATCATCTGTGGTTACCAATGCTCCTGTTTTAGGCAATAAGTTTGTTGCATTCCATGAGCCATTGGTCAAGTTTCTTCTACGAGCTTCTGATGCCTCAAAATCTAAGCAGCGCCTACGCATGCCTCGTTGTGGTTGATTATCATTCTGTACATGAATTATAATGAGTAATCAGTTTTGGGCCTTGGAATCTTGTATGTAACATGCACAGGCATTTCATGGCTAAATGAATCTATTTAAAAGCATCAACTTTTCTTACATGATGCTGGATACATAAGTAGAACAAGCGTATATCAAATTGGAAGCAATCAGAACTCCACAATGACATATTATTTAGAGTACTCTTCAGTTTAAGTAATAATGCATATATTGACACTGTAAAGACAACATGATAATGTACACTCACTGTAAAGACAACATGATAATGTACACTCACTGTAAGGATAGTCACAAATGAGGACATCTCACAGTGACTGTCCCTAGTGTAATTGCCACTTGAATGTATTGCTATTCAGCCACATTAATGCTTTTCTTCTTCAACAAATGAGGATAGTCACTGTAAAGACAACATGATAATGTACACTCACAGTGAGTGTACATTATCATGTTGTCTTTACAGTGACTATCCTCATTTGTTGAAGAAGAAAAGCATTAATGTGGCTGAATAGCAATACATTCAAGTGAGTGTACATTATCATGTTGTCTTTACAGTGACTATCCTCATTTGTTGAAGAAGAAAAGCATTAATGTGGCTGAATAGCAATACATTCAAGTGGCAATTACACTAGGGACAGTCACTGTGAGATGTCCTCATTTGTGACTGTCCTTACAGTGAGTGTACATTATCATGTTGTCTTTACAGTGGCTGTCCTCATTTGTTGAAAGAAAAAAGCATTAATGTGGTTCATTAGCAATGTATTAAATTAATTTTTATTTTTTTATCCACCCACGGGCGTCGCAATTGCGACGGACACCCGTTGCAATGCGATGCAGGCGCCCGTCGCAATTGCTTGGGAGGTCCGTCGCGATTGCGACGGCCCTCCGAAGCCATGCGACGGGGGGGCGATGGCCATGCCGCTTCTTAAATCTTAGTCGCATTGCGACGGATATGTGTCGCAATTGTGACGGCTACCCATAGACGTCGCAATTTGCGACTAAAAAATAGCGACGTCTATGGGTGTTGCTATTGCGACACATAGCTATCGCAATTGCGACACATAGCCGTCGCAAAATGACCCCAAATGTATTAGTGAATATAATTAAACTAATTATAACAATCAAATTAAATAATACATATAAATATTTTTATATAATATTATTTAACCAAAATCACATTATAAACTACCTGCATATTAATTAACAAATATTAAACATGCACTATTTAAATATTAAATAAATTTAAATTTTATTTCATTAAAATAAAATTTAATTATTTTTTTAAAAAAAATTGTTATTAAAGCATTTTAATTGGGGGGAATGCGGGCCCCGCCCCCAATGCTGCCATAGTAGCTCAGCTACCAAGCGACGCCCTTTGTTGTCACCGACAGTACTAGCTGTCGCAGGCAACATCAACTGCCACGACAACCTTTGTTGTCACTGGTAGCCTTGTGCTGCTGAGGGGAGGGTAGGGGAAGAGAACCCTGCCCCCTTCATTTTTTATTATATTTTATTTTATTTTAAAACACACATTTTGTAATTTTATTTAATATATAAATAACGAGAAATACGATAACTAGTATTTTTCTTTCTAGAAAATAAATTTAAATACAAATTGCATAATAATGTTTGATAGGTTTTAAAATTCAGATCTAGCATAACCCCAATAATTTCTATCAAGATTTTAGCAAAACCCTAATTAATTTAAACTATATGTTTTCCTAATATTCTCAACGAATTCAATGGTTTAACTAACTTTAACAATAATAAGAATTTCTCAAAACAAACCCAATAGCCTTTTAAAAAAAATTACAAAACAAGAATAAAAACCATAATACAATCAATCCAAAATCGATAACCAAAATCTAGCAAACACAATGAAGATAATATTTTTGAAAGGAATAAATTGTAAGAGTTCTCAAACCCTACCTTAATCCACCAAACTGGTATGCAAAAGAACACAAAGATCAAATCCAAAAACTCCCAAGATCCTAAGCTTTTCAAAAATTCCTTAAATTACAATCCAGAACCAAACCTGTAGAATCTCCTTAAATCTGTGTCCTGAATAATGGCCAAAATGATTCTAATATAGAAAACCCACAAACCAAACTCAAACATGCAACTCACAATCAGGAATAAGAACTCAACTGTTAAAAATAATAAAACAGTTAACTCAAAATCATAGAAATCAAAAATCAACTTCAACCTCGTTTATATCAATCCTTTATTTAAAAGAATTATTTATTTAACTAATAATCACAATTCATGCAAATCACTCAAATTTTAATCTTAAATTTATATTTCAATTTTATTAACTAAATAATACACATAATAATATTTAATTAACAATTAATGTGTCTAGCATATTAATAATATGCAAATTGATAATTAAATATCAATTCATTAATTTATTAAAACAAATTATAACTAATCCCTTAGTAAAGTCTCTTAATTCAACCTTCTAATTTAGAACTGATAAATTAATTCCTTTTAACTAGTGTGCATAAAATCGCATGATTATATTTTAATTATAATTAATATCTTTAGCACCACTTCACATGGCTGATATGTTCAAGAGGATGCATTATGAAGGTCCTAGTAGGTACTAATTGTGTGAAGAAAGTGAAGAAGATGTTGATCACCTTTTGCTAAATTGCAAGTTTTCTAACCAATGTTCGCATTGGCTAAGCAAGAATCTAGGTTGGTCTTTTTCCTAGTAGGAATGCTCCAAGCATGGCCTATTATTAAGAGAGGTAGCCTTTACAAAGGACTTTGGATTATTGTTCCTCAATAATTTTGTGGGAAGTTTGGAAGGAAAGGAATAGACGTATTTTTGGAGAAGAAAAAATGGAGGGGAAGTAAATCATTAACAAAATTGAAGTTGAAATCATAGAAAAAATGAATAATAGAATAAGAAACCAACAAAGGAAAGAAGAAGAAATGACACACTGGGATGAAAAAATGAGAAGGAGATGGATATAGCTCATTATACCCCCATTTGTGGGCTTGGGAGAAAAATAAAACATTAGTAAATAGGCAGAATGTCATTGAACACAACCTAATAAAGGATAGTTTAAGTTAAATTTTGATGGAGCTTCCAAAGGTAGCCCTGAAACTGTAGGAATTGGATGCTGCATTCACAATAGTGAGGGTAAAGAGATTGCTAGAAGGGCCCTACCAATAGGGAAAGGAACAAACAATTGGGCAAAAATTATAGCATTGGTGGAAGGATTGCATATATAAAAAGATAAGGGGATAGAGAAGTTGGAAATTGAGGGAGACTCAACAATTATCATTAACACCATTAGAAAAGGCTCTATGCCAAATTAGAGGCTGAACTCTCTACTATCAAAAGCATTGTTACTGTGAAAATCATTTAAAAAAACAACGGTCAACCACATCTTTAGAGAAGGAAATATAAGAGCGAATGAATTGGCCAAGTTAGGGGCTGATGGACTAACAATATATTAGTCTAAAGGAGTAATATTTCCAAGCCTTATATTGCCCAAAATAGTTCTCTTAGAGAAAATTAATTTAACCTAATCCTTTTCAGAACTTTCTATATTAGATGTATTTATTTCTTGATGTGTTTCCCAATTTTCCCTCAATAAGTAATCATTTTAAGTTAATGTCTTGCATTTACTCTTTATAGCCCTCTAATAATCTTTCATTAAGATTATCTCATGCTATATATCAGTAAATCTCGCCACCACATGGTCCATAATTAAGTATATGTATCTTCCTCCTTAGGACCGGCTGGCAAGGTACTTCCCTTAATTCTAGATTGATCTTTCGCATGATTCTATGGGCTTAGAAGTTTGGAAAAATTATGATTCACTGATTTCTCCTTATTTATCCTGTAGAATTCATGAAGCTACTTTTGTCCATATCTTTTTCTTATAAATCCTTCCTTGGCTAATGCCTTAATAGGGGGAATTTTACTTACTAGCATGGGACACTTTCTACTTTTCAAAGTAATGAGTATCTTATCATATAAATAATTATGGAATCATCAACCTATTCACTTATAGATAGACTAGTAATAAAAACTATTAATGCAAAAGGGGGGTATCTAACACTCAATAAAGCTCTTATATCTCCCAAAAAGGCAATATCAATAATTAAATGTAGAAAATCCTAAATGTAAACACTAATCCTTGGTGAGCTCTAATTTTTAGTAGTGAGTACTAAACTCAAGATATGACGTGGGGTTGAGATTAGAGGATGTGTAACAAGCAAGTATAATCTAGTAATTAAAATGACAGGATCGAGGGATGGTAGAGTCATAATGATTTCCAAACTTCGAGTTACTTGGGGATTCAATTTTATAAAGCCCATGTGTTTCAAGGGTTTTTTCTGAAGAAGCGCTTACCCAACTCATAACATTTGAGAAATTAACAGTATTTGGTTTAGGATGGATAGTCCAATCCGAATGAAACCAGAGAAGAGAGAAATGTCCTTTTGGGGAGAGATTATGAAGATTAAGCTAGGAAAGATAATGAAGGTGAAGCATAATTTGATTTTCAAGGTGGTTTTGAATATTGTAGGTAAGAAATTCTCTATGATTGAGGATCGTCCTAAGACTGATACAAAGATCATAGCAATGTTTCTAGATACTATTCTCCATGTAGATAGGGACAAAGCTACTATTAGGGAACTATGCTATAGCCTCTTTGAGAAATTCCTACTGGAAGAATTGGACATTGTCCTTGAAAATATTGATTGCAATCTCGGCATCCCCAAGTGCAACAACTATGAAGTGAGTGACCACCCAGTCCTAGTTTATCCCATTCTGATGATCAAAAACTATAAGTCATTTGAGAAGATTCTTTCAAGAATTAGAAGAAACTGGATGTTTCTTCTAAGTGTAATGCATATTAGGGTATGTCAAGACTGGAAAGGCTTGGATTGGTTTATGAAGGACAAAATAGACCACAAAGATGATGAAGACAGAGAAGGTATCCCAATTAAGGAGGAGCCTAATTCTCTTGGAAAGAAACCAGCTAAGAATGGTTAGAGTTTAGTTTTGGGTACAATTACATATTCTAATAATATAGGCTCAATAGGCAGATAAGTCAATTTTTCTTTTGAATATACAGTTCTGATATTAATTATATACATGTAAAGACTTCTAATCTAGGGATCATACTATGGCTTAAAGACCTTTTAATTATAGATAAATTATTTTGGAAATACTAAATATTATAGACTTAACAAAGGCATTATCAGAAAGAAAATCATAGATGTGAATAGTAGCTTTTGGTTTTATCCTTGTTAAATCTTTTAGTTGTTGTGGTTTCTACTATAAGGCAAGTTAATGTTATTCGAAGTTTGGAGGCATTATTTTTTCCTATATATATATATAGGGAAATTAATGTTATTAATTTTAGAACCATGACCCTTCCACTTAGCATGTGATAACCTAACCCTTTGTGGATCTTTAACATCTTCAAGCTCAAAGTAATCTTCTAATTCTTCAACCCAGTCTATCAAATCCTCAGAATGCAATGAACCGATGAAAGTAGAAGCATCCATCCTATGAATCTTACTCACTTGTGCCATCACTCTTGTTATACCTTTTTAAAATTTTGATCCTCATTCTTAGATTTTGAGAATTATGGTTCTAAGGGTTTGGCCTCATGCATTTTTCTAAAACCCTAGTTTGGTATTAATGTTGTTATGTTTGAGTGTTACCTTTTTGCTCATTAACATTCAAAATAACATGTGCATATTTTTACACCTCATGAAGTAACCACTTTACGTGTTATACCACTAGGTTGTCAAATGGGGTCCCCTTTTTAATTATTTCCTTTAAAGCCTAACTTTTCTTGCTAAAGTCTTCAAGTGACTAACCTTTACAAATTTGTGGCTGTCATTAAATCTTGAGCTCCCAGTTGTCAAAATTTCTGACATGTGCTTTAGCGACGATATGACATTTGTCCAAGCGGGCCCGTCTTCAAAGCTCTACTCTCGGATAAACATTAGGATCAATCAATGGTTTTCGTTATACCATTGGGTCAAGATGACTGTCTTTTAATCATCGCACTTTAGCAACAAGCGTCTGATCAACATCCTTTCTGACATTGTAGTGTTCCGACAGTTTTTTTTCCGTGGCAATTCCTTTTTATTGACACTTGTCTTGGGTGATGTAGAGCAGTGGGGTCAGATTTTTCAAAGTGTTTAAAGTTCAGATAGATCTTGTGGTTGTCGCTATATGACTAAAAGAAGATGTGAGGTTTTTAAGCTTTGCGCTTTAGCGATGGCCATCTGATTTAGTATGTATGATACAAGCTGAAAGTGGGCCCAAAATTGCCATGTCATGCTGATATGTCTGATGTTGATTCGTTAAAAGTAAGCACTGATGTGGCAGCTGTCAAAGTAGATGGTACCGAGAAAGAAAAGGGAGAAGTCCACTTGCCGATTTCTACAATGTGGCAATTTCTGGTTGTATAAGGGGCTTGTAAAGAAAGAAGTGGGGCCAAAGTTTGCAGATTGGGATGATCGTTCGATTGAAGTGCATCGATGGTTATCGCTATATCTTAGCCTGAAAACCCTAACATGTTTCTGTTAGTGCTTTAGCGATAGGTTGACACCTATCCTGGGTGATGTATTAAAGTGGGGTCGGCCTTCTCAGACAGATAAAGCTTGAATTGATCCTACAATTATCGCTATACCGCTGAGGTAAGATGTGTGATACTTAAGGCTTGCGGCATAGCGATGACCGTCTGATCTTCCAGTGTGTAAGGCTGACAGTGTGATGGGTCCATGTGCCAGGAGATGCTGACGTGCATGATTCTTATTGGTAGCGGTGTTACTGATGGGGCGAAATTTTTTTCAAGGGCTCGGTTGACCATTTTGTTGATTTTTGAGAACCGTTCGATCTGTCGGGAAGGAGTGAGATCGACGACTATATTTTAACTGGCTAATTAACCGTTGCTACCTGAAGTTTGAATATTTTAGGGTTTTCTCAGTGACAGAAGGACTAGATTTTTAATGTTTTGGCGACTGATCTGCATGGTATAATTTTGCACCCGCTGGTATAGTTTGGCCCAAGGTATGATTGATTATGGAAAGTGTCTGCACCATGGTAGTGGGTGAAATGGCTACTCAAGTTGCATTGCAGTTGGAGTTGCAGAAGGTAATCATGATGGGTTTCCAGTCTTTTGTGTGCCAGTCAGGGATAGTTCCATTAATGAAGATCATTTTTGGATTTGATTTGCTCACGATTGCTTGGTTAGCTCCCCTTATAGTAAATTTTGATTGAATCTGGTTGGTAAGGTGGTTGGAACCCTAATTCTGTCCTAGCTATCTAAAGCTTGTTGCATCCTTTTCAGAGGATTCCAAGGTAGCTAGTGACTAAAAATGCCGGCTGTTGTATGTTGAAAGTGGTTGATGATCACTTAAGCAATTGAACAAGGAGAGCTCAGGTTTTGAGTTTTATTTTCGTAGTATTTTGTCATTCTGCAATGTATTGATTCTGATATTCTAATGAAATGCACTTGAATCCCGGTCTTAAACGTATGTATGTCTTCTTATTCTAATCCTACATTCTTATATATTAATGTCACAAAGTGAGTTAGTATATGGTATACAAAGTATATTGTGAAATTGTCTTTGAGTTCTTGCCAAAGTCAGGATTAAATCCTTAAAGGTATTTTCAGAGAATCCATGTTTGAATGAGAATTTGATGTTTAGGTATAAGATTTTGAAATTTTGATCCTCGTTCTTAGATTTTGAGAATTATGGTTCTAAGGGTTTGGCCTCATGCATTTTGCTAAAACCCTAGTTTGGTATTAACGTTGTTATGTTTGAGCATTACCTTTTTGCTCATTAACATTCAAAATAACATGTGCATATTTTACACCTTATGAAGTAACCACTTTACATGTTATACCACTAGGTTGTCAAACAGGGTCCCCTTTTTACTTATTTCCTTTAAAGCCTAAGTTTTCCCGCTAAAGTCTTCAAGTGACTAACCTTTACAAATTTGTGGTTATCGTTAAATCTTGAGCTCTTGGTTGTCAGAATTTTTGACATGCGCTTTAGTGACGGTATGACATTTATCCAAGTGGGCCCGTCTTCAAAGCTCTATTGTTGGATAAACGTTGGGATCAATCAATAGATTTTGTTATATCGTTGGGTCAAGATGACTATCTTTTAATGATTGTGCTTTAGCGACAAGCGTTTGATCAACATCCTATTTGACATTGCAGTGTTCTGACAATTTTTCTTCTGTGGCAGTTCCTTTTTATTAACACTTGTCTTGGGTGACGTAGAGCAATGGGGTCAAATTTTTCAAAGTGTTTAAAGTTCAAATAGATCTTGTGGTTGTCGCTATACCATTAGAAGAAGATGTGAGGTTTTTAAGCTTTTCACTTTAGTGACGGCCGTCCGATTCAATATGTATGATACAAGCTGAAAGTGGGCCCAAAATTGCCATGTCATGCTAATATGTCTTTTGTTGATTCGTTAAAAGTAAGCACTGATGTGGCAGCTGTCAGAGTAGGTGGTACCGAGAAAGAAAAGGGAGAAGTCCACTTGTCGATTTCTGCAACGTGGTGGTTTCTGGTTGTATAAGGGGCTCGTAAAGAAAGAAGTGGGGCCAAAGTTTGTAGATTGGGATGATCATTCAATTGAAGTGCATCGATAGTTATCGCTATATCTTAGCTTGACAACCCTGACATGTTTCTGTTAGCGCTTTAGCGATAGGTTGACACCTATTCTGGGTGATGTATTAAAGTGGGGTCGGCCTTCTCAGACAGATAAAGCTCAAATTGATCCTATGGTTATCGCTATACGACTGAGGTAAGATGTGTGATACTTAAGGCTTGCGGTATAGTGATGACCGTCTGATCTTCCAGCGTGTAAGGCTGACAATGTGATGGGTCCACATGCCAAGAGATGTTGATGTGTGTGATTCTTATTGGTAGCGGTGTTGCTAATGGGGCGAAATTTTTTTCAAGGGCTCGGTTGACCGTTTTGTTGATTTTTGAGAACCGCCCGATCTACCAAGAAGGAGTGAGATCAATGGCTGTATTTTAACTGGCTGATTAACTGTTGCTACCTAAAGTTTGAATATTTTAGGGGTTTCTTAGTGACAGAAGGACTATATTTTTAATGTTTTGGTGATCGATCTGCATGGTATAATTTTGCGCTCGCTGGTATAGTTTGGCCCAAGGTATGATTGATTATGGAAAGTGTCCGCACCATGGTAGTGGGTGAAATGGCTACTCAAGTTGCGTTGTAGTTGGAGTTGCAGAAGGTAATCATGATGGGTTTCCAGTCTTTTGTGTGCCAGTCAGGGATAGTGTCATTAATGAAGATCATTTTTGGATTTGATTTGCTCACGATTGCTTGGTTAGCTCCCCTTATAGTAAATTTTGATTGAATTTGGTTGGTAAGGTGGTTGGAACCCTAATTCTATCCTAGCTATCTAAAGCTTGTTGCATCCTTTTCGGAGGATTCCAAGGTAACTAGTGACTATATATTGCCGACTGTTGTATGTTGAAAGTGGTTGATGATCACTTAAGCAATTGAATAAGGAGAGCTCAGGTTTTGAGTTTTATTTTCGTAGTATTTTGTCATTCTGCAATGTATTGATTCTGATATTCTAATGAAATGCATTTGAATCCCGATCTTAAATGTATGTATGTCTTCTTATTCTAATCCTACATTCTTATATATTAATGTCACAAAGTGAGTTAGTATATGGTATACAAAGTATATTGTGAAATTGTCTTTGAGTTCTTGCCAAAGTCAGGATTAAATCCTTAAAGGTATTTTCAGAGAATCCATGTTTGAATGAGAATTTGATGTTTAGGTATAAGATTTGAGAGGAATAATAGGCAAAGCACTTATTCTAGATTTGGATGGGTTGGTGTTAGGATCTTAGTTGATATATGTTGTTGGTGACTCTATACCTTGGGGTAAGGCACTGGTCTATTTCCCGAAAGCAATTCGTCATCATCAATCACAAATATAAATGATAAAATCTTTAAATCAGTTTGTAAAGGGTATGAATGCACAACATTTGGTGACTCCTTTCAAGAAGTGAGTCAAGGGTACACCCGCCTGAGTATTAGACTCAAAGTGTAGGAGGATCCTTGTTGATCCTTGTTAATTGGCCCTTTTCCTTGTAGAGTATGGAGGGGTGATAGAGTTAGTGACAATATATGTCAAATCAAAGTATAAATTTGCAAGTGGAAAGAAAAGGAACCAACAACTCTTATCAATCTTTCTTTGTTTGTAGGGATGTTATTATCTACAGCCTCAAGATCTTCAGCAACCTCCTCAAATTCATCTTCAGTCTTAGGATTCCCTCTCAACCCAGTCAATACATTTATAATGTCATTCCTCATCTCAACTCTAAAGTCTTCCATTATTTTATCTAGCCTTCTAGGGTTCATCCTTCTAGACAACATCTTTCCAATCCTTAGATGCATTTGCCTCTCCCACCAATTATCTATCATAAGATACTTATCCAACTAGTGATCGGTAGACACACAAGCAACCTTCCCCAAATCGGTATGCCTTAAACTCTTTAAAACTAGAAGAAAACCATTCCTTTCCACCTTGTATAATTCCTCTATGATTGCAAGTCATATTTTCACTCTTCCACCTCACAATTAATAGGTCCAGGCCCTCACAAGTCAAGAACTTGGATCTACCAATATAAGAATCTCAATCTCCTTTGACCTCGCTCAACCTTGTTCAACCTTTCACTCTAATATCACCTGGTGCAGTCAAGGATGGAGAAACCTCAAGGAGACCGGTCCAACCCTTCCATCCTATACAAAACAATGGAATAAAAAATACAAAATAGCAATAAAATGAGAGATTCAGCCTTTTATTATCATTAGGAAACTATTTACAATATATTTTCAATATGAAATCTTACATGCCAAGCATACATGTCTAATTACACTCAAAACCCTTACAATCCTAGCCAAGCTAAGCCAAATAATCTATGGGATCATTCTTCAAGCTCTTGTGTGTTCTTAGGAACAATTCCATAACTTATATAGAAATTTAAAACATCAGTTGGCCTAGAAATGATTACATTTCCCAATATTTGAGAAAATGTGTTACAACAAATAGGTTAGGACCCAAATGCTTAGGAATAACCTCGAATGAAAGGATCAAGAGATGTGACAACACAAATTTGTCAGCCTCCAACATAAAAAAATGTCTAGCACGATCGCACATGAAAAAACCAACTGGTAGATCAGAAAACCATAATGACCAACCATGAAATGAAGAATAGGACATTCCTAAAAAGAATTTATCATAACTTAGGCATGATGAATCCAAATGAGGTACGATCATATGATAAGCTCTAGGATGACACTGAGAACACACTATAGTGATCGCAACCCAAAAGAATAAGCATAGATAGACCACTGACCAGAACACCAAGATGATCAAACAAGACAACAAGAAAATAAACATTTTTTTTGGTTGATGCAAGATTGCCAAGATCCTAAGATGCTCCTGCATCACAAATGAATATCCATTTCATCAAACAAGAAATGTATATCCATTTCTTAAAACATAAAATAACTGTCCATTTATTTCTACACCATTATTTAACATGGAAACCCAATTTGGGAAAAACCACTGTGGTAATTATCTCCCACCAATCAAAATACTCTTCTGAAGTATGCTCGGTTAAGAGTCAATCGTGTTAAAGATTATAATGTGCATTGTTAAATGTGACCCTGTTAGGGTATTTTCCTAAGATCTATTAGGATCTTCACCCTGTTAGGAGTGGCCTAGTTAAAGGTCTTTGAACACTCTTCTATAAAGTCACCTCTCTCAAGGATTTATAATAAAATTGTTAATTCCACTCGGTTAAGAGATTTTCTTGCTACAAATGTTAATAAGCAACAGTATAAAATTTGATCTATAAATCTACAACTACCTCTTTCTTAGTTGAATCCCTTGTGTGCTCTTTGTCTTCATTTCGTTCCTTCACTATTTACTGGCCTCAACACTTCATCAATCTCTACTGTAGACTTAGATTTTCACCTTTTTCTTCTTCACTGCATCACTCGGTAAAACTTATTATCATCACCTTGGAGCTTGAAATTTTTTTGGAACTTGTACCTTCACTTTTTGTCACTTAAATCTTTACCCATTTTGTTTTGTGGTGAAAAATAGGTAGAATGCATTTTTGGGCCTACTAATAGCCCCCACATATTCTCTAGAGTTGAAAACCTCATGATTTATGCATATTACAAACAAAATCATGTTTTTGTATACTCTTTCACCAAAAAAAGGTTGTATCTATCAATCCTTGGGGTGCTTTTTTGTTTGTATAATAAGGAGCAATAGTAATTGTTATGAGATTTAGCCAAGAACACTAAGAAAATAGAAACAACAAAAGAGAAAGAATTGCAAACAAATAAATATTTTTGTATGTAATGAATAAGTTAGTAGAAATGTGTATGAAGGGTTACATATATAGGGAAAGTATCTTACCTACCTCTTATCTACCACCCTACCTACCTTGCCACATAAGCAAGATGACACCTAGGCAACCACCTTTGCACCTAAGTAGGATTAAAACACCAATGAACCCCCTTAAGCCTAGCTTAGATGAGGAAAATAGTGGATCTAGACATAAAAACTTGATAAGGTACTCAAGTACAATAACATAGTCATAAAAAAGAGGAGAAAATCATCTATGAAAAAACATCCCCCCTAAATTAGGGTAAAAGATGAGAAGCACAAAACCACATATGAGAAAAAAAATTCTCATATAAGAGGACCCATATAATACAACCACCCCTCAACATAAAATATCCTATAGTAATGGTATCTATGCAAACACTAAATGTTGAAAATGATAAAAATATAATGAACATCATTCCTCTCTTTAAGAATAAATAAAACCTCAAAGGTTTCTTCTATGAATTCTTTACATAAAACTCTTTATGGACATTGATTAAAGAAGAATTTTCCAAGCACAATTTGAGTAGACCTTTGCCCTTACATTCCATAATATCATATTGAGTAGTTGCAATAGGATCTATAAGTCTAAAGACATTCTCGTCAATAGCATCCCATAGAACCCGATCTAGTAACATATCCTCCATCTTCAGCTTCTGCATCTCAAAATGATTTCCAATAAATTTCCACTTCTATTATCTCTAATGAACTTGTCATTTGAAATATTCCTACAACAAGGCCACAAAGTATCTTCTACACAAGGTCCCACTCAAATATTAATCACTTTAACAAATACCCACAACTAAAGACAAATGTGGCCATGCTTTGATACCACTTGAAATAAAATTAATGCAACAGAACAACTTCTTGCACTAACCTTGAGATGAGAGTTATACAAAACTTTATAGATCTTTCGAACAACTATACAAAACTTTACATAAATGAACATAAATAGAATGCATACCAAAACACACTGATTTATGTGGGGAAAACTCTTTTGGGAGAAATAGTATACACTCCAAAAGCCACCCAATATATTATGAAAAATTCAACAATAGATTACAATACACTTGAAGAGTAAGCTTTTCATAGGAGCATTGCCGATAGAGATCCAAAGACAACTAAACAACTATTAGACTCTTAGAGATCACAATACATAGTCCTAACACAATACCCTCATAAAATAAGGTTTCTTTCTAGGGAAAGAAAAGAACACAAAATAACAACCATTAGATTTGTGACCTGATGATAAATGATCAAGTTATAATTAGAAACTATATATAAAATATGGTTTTTGAGGGTGCTTCCCCCAAACCTCCATTAGGAGTCCATCCCACTTAGACCATACAAGGGGGGATACCCCCTGCAACTCCTTGCACTTATTTATCAACAATAACCTTTTATTATTGCAAGGTTCATCCACCACTTTTCTAACAACCAAGACTGTCAGGAGAGCAGGGCTAAGAACAAAATTTAATGAAGAGCCACAGTGATCTGGAAGATTCCAAGGATGAAGAAGAGTTAGTCAAAGAGATCTAAAATAAAAAAAAATTTAAGCTAATGATCTATGGTAATGATTTAAGTGATAAAAATTGAAGGTACAAGTTCCAAAAAAGTTCAATCTCCAAGGTGATGATAACAAGTTTTACCGAGTGCCAAGTTCATTGAATCAATTCAAGAGGATGATCTGACTGATTAGAATAAACAAAGGAAAACCTAATCAATCATATTTAGAGGCAAAATAGAGACTATATAAATGATGAAATTGAATGAAAAACAAGATGGCTAGTTGAAGTGTTGATGTGTAACCGAGTGATGTAATAAAGAAGAAAAAGGTGGAAATCTAAGCCTACAGTAGAGATTGATGAAGTGTTGATGTTGGTAAATAGTGAAGGAATGAAATGAAGACAAAGCGCACACAAGGGATTTGACTAAGCAAGAGGTAGTTGTGGATTTACAGATCAAATTTTATACTATTTCTTATTAACATTTGTAGCAAGAAAATCTCTGAACCGAGTGAAATTAACAATTTATTGTAAATCCTTGAGAGAGGTGACATTATAGAAGAGTGTTCAAAGACCTTTAACTAGGCCACTCTTAATAGGTGAATATCCTAACAGATCTTAGGAAAATCCCCTAATAGGGTCACATTTAACAATGTACATTGTAATGTAAGTTAATAAGCTCTTACTCGCGATGACTGCTGCCGTGACTAGGGCTCAACTTGCACCTGGGTCTGCAGGCATTTCCCCTTTTCATGCTCTTCCCATGTTCAGGGTTATACCCTCTTCTCTTGTGCTTGGAAATGAAGGTGTCTCCCCTATTACCGGTGCAGCGGTTTGGGCATCTTCTCCTCCTGATATGTCTTGGGTAGTTGTTGGTTCCAATGCAGTTAGGGTTCCTACCTCTGATGCATTTGACACCTCCTCTACTGATGCTAATCCTCCAGTTGTTGGAGCCTCTTTGTCTACTGGGTCTTTTGCTAATATTGTTTCCAAGTCGGTTGGTGCTAAGAAGGAACGAAGGGTTTCAGCCAAGGGTGTTTCCTTGGTGCCTGTTTGCGAGTCCTTATCTGTCAAGCTATCTTCTGATGATGATAGAGATTTTCTCAATAGTAGTGAAATTTTTTAATCCCATGGACTGATTTGCAGATTTCAAGATTTTTGGCCCAACTTGCCCCAATCGCATGATTGGATCTCTCGTAGATGGGAACCAAATTAACAGGTACTGTTAACATCTTTCTAATGGAAAAAGGTTTCTTCATTGCAAAATTTGATAATGTTGTGGATAGAGCTACGATCCTATGTGATTATTTCTTTTGCTAGGAGGAAGATAAATTTCTATTCCTGGTCAAACTGTGGCACCCTGATTTCAATCCTTCCACTGAAATCTTTAATTCTATCCCTATATGGGTCAGGCTCCCCAATCTGCCCCTTCACCTGTGGCAGGACTCCATCCTTGAGGAAGTGGGTGGGGCTTTGGGAGATTTCTTGATGACTGATAATGATTCTGATAATATGTATCATTCTACTGTTGCTCATATCTTGGTTGACATTGATACCTTGAAGGGCCTCCCAGCTAAAATTAAAATTGAAACATCCTTGGTACCCTGGACCCAGCAACTTGATTTTGAAGGCATTCCTTTTAAATGTCATAAATGTTTTAAGACTGATCATATTTCTTCCAATGTGGCTTCATTTCCAAGAAGAAGAAATCTCCTCCTTCTTCATGGAAGGGTGCTTCTACCAAACACTATAATGTCTTGAAATGCTCTTCCCACCTTGTGGTGGAGGCTTCTCCTAATTCTAACATTCCTCTTCATGATGGTGTGAAGGCTAGCTTAGCTCCTCACATTTTTGCTCCTGAAGGGTCTGCTGGGGTTGCTGGCTCTATCCCCGTCCCTGATGTTGGAGTTGATGGGTCTGTTGGGGCTGT
Organism: Chamaecyparis obtusa; assembly: GCA_027943335.1. Taxonomy (NCBI): domain Eukaryota; kingdom Viridiplantae; phylum Streptophyta; class Pinopsida; order Cupressales; family Cupressaceae; genus Chamaecyparis; species Chamaecyparis obtusa. The sequence goes on from BSBK01013101.1 coordinate 1,048,670, forward strand.
TGGCTTTGTCCCTGTCCCAATTGCTAGAACTGATGGGTCTGCTGGGGTTTTTGGATCTTTCCCTAATCTGGTTGTTGATCCTAAATTTTCTCTTTCTTCATTGGGTGATGCCAAATTTTTTGCTATTTTGGTGGGTGCTAGCTTTGCTGGTGACTCAACCCCTCTTTTGGGGGTTGGATCTCCCTCTCTGGATTCATTGTGTTGGTAGAATAAGGCTACTAGTGTTGAAGAAGGATGGATAACAGTTAAAGGAAAAAATTCAAAGAAATCCTCCCTGACTTTTGACATGACCCTTCGATCTCATTTGAAGGGGTCAAAAAGATAGTTTGTGTATCTTTTGATGCGAATTTCCAATGTTTTATCTTTTGTAGCGGTGTAGTTTTTTCTTTGGGTGAGCTCTTTTGTTTGGTTTATTATGGTTGGTGGCCTTGGTTTTGGCTAGTCTATTGTGTTTGGTGCACTCTTATTGCTATATCTTAAGCTTTTTCATTGTAAAGGGTTTTGGGTCCCTTCAAAACCTATTTTTTTCATTAATCAGAATAATGTACAATGTAATCTTTAACAGGATTGACTCTTAACTGAGCATACTTCAAAAGAGTATTTTGATTGGTGGGAGATAATTACACACAAGTTATGATTGATATATCTTCTTCTCTCACCGACCTTGAGTTCAATGATCTTAAAGCATGTGATACATCAAAACAGATGTGGGACAAGCTTGGGTTGGTATATGGAGGAGAACAACATGTTCAGAAGGAAAAATTTGAAAGTCTGAAAGGCAAATTTGATTCTATGAGAATGAGAGAAGGTGAAGATGTTACATAGTACAATACAAGATTGAAGGAAGTTGTGAGTGCTATCAGAGGTTCTAGAGGACATATTGTAGAAGAAGATGTAACAATAAAATTGTTGAGGACATTGTTGCCTATATATGCCATCCGAGTGTCTATAATACAAGAACTAAGATCCGTTCCTCAGATGATTATTTCACTGGATGCTAAAATTGGTAAGTCAATTTCTTTTAAGCTAAATGATTTTGACAATAGTTTACCAACCACTACTAAGATTGAGTTTGCATTCAATTCATCTTTGAACATTGGAAATTCTAGAGACTCTAGATCAAGTGATGGTTATGTAAGCAATGCAAGTGAAAGGTTTCAAAGTTGCAAGAGTGATCTAGAGAGTCTATTTGAAGAAGAAACACAACAAGAAGAGTTTGAAGATTTACTAGCCAAGAGCCTACTGAGAGGAAAAGGAAAATACCGAGGTAAACTACCTTTGAAATGTTTCAATTGCAATAAGATTGGTCATATTGCATTTAGATGTCCTAACAACAACAGTGATGAGAAGAAATATGTCGGAGATAACAACAAAAGAGAGAACGGATTCAGGAGATACCAATATTTCAAGAAAAAAGGTAAGAAGTCATGCTACATTATTGAAGAAGGACTAAATGATCATGATTCAGATAATGATGAAGGTGAAGAGGTTGTGTATGTTGCTATCAAGGATGATTATAATAAAGAAAGGTATGAAGAAGAAAAAGCCCTAATTTCTCATGTTGGTAAGAATGATACATGGATAATAGATAATTGATGTTCACATCATATGAATGGTGATACACACAAGTTGATTACTAGGGAAGATCATATGGAGGTTATGTTAGATTCGGTAATGATGCTCCATATCATGTGAAAGGTAAAGGTTCTATAATACTGCTAGATAATACACAATGTGATGATGTCTATTGGGTTGAAGGACTAAAGTATAATATGTTGAGTGTGACACAGCTGAACAACACAAGTCATCGACTAGAATTTCATAATAGAAAGGTAAGATTATTTGATTAGAATGGATGTTTGATTGCCACTGGTGAATAGTCAAAATGTAAATTATTCTACCTTGATACTACTACAAAGAGTTTCTTATTTGCTAAAGTTGAGGATGTATGGTTATGACATAAGAGATTTTGTCATGTGAATTTTGACAACTTAATTAAGATGAGAAAAAAGAATAGAGTAAGAGGTCTACCGAGACTAGACAAACCTAAAAATGTCATGTGCAAAGGATGCCAAGTTGGTAGGATGACAAAGTCAAGTTTTACAAGAAAATATTACACTACACAAGGAATTTTGGAGTTTTAGTGCACATTGACCTATGTGGACCTATAAGAACACAAATTTATTATGGTGATAGATATTTCATTTTATTTGTTGATGATTATTCAACAATGATGTTTGTCATGTTTTTGAAGGATAAATTTGAAGCTTTTCAAATGTTTAAGTGGTACAAGGAAAGATTTTTTTATTAAGGTAACAATAGGTTTTGAAGGGACCCCGAAACCCTTTACATAATTGGAACATGAGATAAAACTATAATGGTTCCAAAGATACAACGGTCTATCCAAAACATAGGCATAGACACCCCAAACCCCACACTAAGAACAACCCATTCTATTGCACAAGATAGACATGGAAAACAACAGAACAAAGAAATGGGACTAAACTTTTGATCCCTTCTTGTGGGATCGAAGAGTCATGTCAAAAGAGGATGGATATCTCTTAGAGTGTTTCCCTTTAATAGTAATCCACCCATCTTCAACTCTAGCCACCTCGTCCTTCCAGCACTGTGAATCCAAGATAGAAGAACCAATACCCAGCAAAGGTGTTGGAATAGCCTTCAAAATGCCCAACAAAGGACCATCATTACTTTTAGCCGAGGGAAAAAAAATAGGAGGATCAAAAACATCAAGACCAACACTAGATGAAACCCTAGCATGGACAATAGAAACAATACCCATTGAGTAGCCAATAGAGGCCCCGGCTCCATCCAAAGAAGAATCAGGAAGAGGACCAGCAAACGGATGAACATTTCCAGCCAGCAAAGTAGGAGAAGGAACAAAATCAACCAAAGGACTAGCAGAGTCAGAGCCAAGAACAACATGCTCAACCACTTGCGAGAAGCTCTGGTGGGAAGACACCTTCTCCACTGTATAGTGCTGAGAGGAGGCACCCTTCACCACGAAGAAGGCTTTTTAAATATCTGAAGATCACATTGAGAAGCAACATGACCAGTCTTAAAGCATCTTCTGCACTTGAAGGGGAGACCTTCATATTCCAACTGTTGAATCCAGCTTCTACCTTGAGGAGAATAAAGTATAATCTCTGATGGAAGAGCTTTAGAAGTATCAATATCCACCAGAATACAAGCATACATAGAGTGGAATAAATCCAAAGATTTTTCATCCACCATTAACATATCCCCAATAGCCTCCCCCACAATCTCCAAAATGGAATCAATCCAAAGATCGAGAGGAAGATGAGGAAGCCTAACCCAAATAGGTTACAAATCAAATGATTCAGAAGAGGGAGAGAAATCAAGATGCCAAGGTTTCATCAATAGCATAAAATGCTCTTCCCAGCTTAAGAAATTTTCACACAAAATAGTATATCTATCCTCAACATTATCAAATTTAGCCACAAAAAAGCCTTTAGCCATTGGGAAAATATGGATTGTACCAGAGATTAGGGGTTCCCAATGTCTGGAAATCCAAGAATGAAGATCAAGTAGAGAGGGCCAGAAACCCTTGAATATGCAAATCAGCCCATGCTCAGAGAAGATAGAAGCAACCTCATCGATCTCAGAGATGATATCATCATTTGACTTTATGATAATATGGTTGTTGACAGGGAAAGAAATGCGGGGAATGCCATCCTTAATAAAGTGATTATGAGCCTTAGGCACAGGAGCCACCATAGGCCGACCCTACAACAAGGGCACTATAAGGGGGGTAGGAGCATCAGCAACCTTCTGAGAATCAACAGGAAACTGTACCACCACCAAAGCCCTAGCGGGTGCCAAAACGTCCAACTCAGTAGCCAAACCGAGCACAAAGGAGATCGAGGAGGCAATGCCGGCAATAACAAAAACCTTTTTGAGCACTGCGACAAGAACAGCCACTGGAACAACCTTCGCCTAAGCACACAAAGATGTGACAGGAGGAAGCGCTTCCGAAGCAAGAGCAGGAGACCCCATTGTAAAGCTTCTTCCAAGGAAAGAGTTGAAAAGGAGACTGGAAGACAATTAAAGTGTCTGAGATTGGATAGAGGAGGTGAGTTTACACTTTTATGCAATGAACATGAAATAAAAAGATAAATGTCTACACCAAGGACACCACAACAAAATGGTATAGCAGAGAGAAGAAATGCATCCATTATTAATTGTGCAAGGACATTGATGATTAAGAAGGGTCTATCTCAAATATTTTGGAGAGAAGTTGTTAGTATTGCAGCTTATACACTAAACTAAGTACAACTGAAGAAAGGTACAAATAAGACTCCATATGAAATCTAGTATGGTCACAAACCGAATGTAAGTTATTTCAAAGTATTTCCAAAAGTAGATGTTACATTCTAAAGGATGCTAGTGATGGAAAAATTGATCATAAAGGTGATGAAGGAATATTCTTAGGATATTCTACAAAGAGAAAGGCTTACAAGTGCTTAAACAAGTCTACGACAAAATTGTTAGAAAGTGCAAATGTAAGGATTGATGAATTGCAAAGAAAAATGATGAAGACAACAAAAAGGAACCTGAGGACTATCAAAGATTTGTATATGTTCAACTTGAAGTTCTTAATACCTTACCTATAGTACAAACCTAGGAGTAAGATGAACAAAGAGAGCCACCACCAAATACTAAAAAATGAAGAACTTCCACAGCCTACCGAGCCTATTGTAGCCAAGTATTTAAGAAAACACCATTCACTGAGCAAGATTATTGGAGACAAGAATGCTCGAGTTATAACAAGTATGTTAAGAGATAAGACATGTTTAATTTCTGAATTTGAGCCAAGAACAGTAAAAGATGCATTGAAGAATGAAGATTGGGTTAAAGATATAAAAGAACAACACATGGACTTTGGTACCAAGACCTAAAGATAAAAATAGTATTGGTACTACGTGGATTTTTAGAAATAAACTGAATGAACATGGAGATGTGATCAGAAACAAAGCTAGACTAGTTTGCAAAGGGTATGCACAAGAAGAAGGTATTGATTATGGTGAGACTTTTGCACCTATTGCTAGATTCAAAGGAGTTAGAATTCTAATAGCATATGCACCTTATAAAGGATTTAAAGTTTATCAAATGGATGTTAAGTCTGCATTTCTTAATGGTATTCTTAAAGAAGTCTTTGTTGAATAACTTGAAGGATTTGTTGAGAATACTAACAAGGACATGGTATGTAAACTACACAAGACACAATATGGTTTGAAACAAACACCCTAAGCATGGTATGAAAGGTTACATTTATATTTAAAAGATTGGATTTCAAAGAACAAGTGACAACAACAATGTGTATCTGAAATGTGATAGTAATGATAGGATTTTGATTGCTAAAATATTTTTTGATGACATTATTTTTGGAGAAAATAACACATTGTGAGATCTTTTGCTAAGTAGATGGAAAATAATTTGAGATATCCATGATAGGAGAAATAAAATTCTTTATTGGACTAGAGATTCAACAAGGATTTTGTTTGCTGAAATATTTGTTGATGACATTATTTTTGGAGGAAATAACACATTGTGTAGATCTTTTGTTGAGGAGATGGAAAAGAATTTGAGATATTGATGATAGGAGAAATAAAATTCTTTATTGGACTACAAAATCAACAAGTCAAAGATGAGATCTACATCATACAGTCAAATTAAATCAAAGAGATTCTAAAGACATTTGGTATGGAAGATTCAAGTCCAGTTGGAACACCGATGGCTACTAGTTGCAAATTGTCAAAAGAAGATGAGTCAAAGGAAGTGAATGAAACACTCTACCAATAAGTGATTTGTAAGCAACAATATATTGTACATAGAAAACCTGATGTTGGTCATGCAGTAGGTATTGTTGCCATATTTTCTATCAATCCAAAGGAATCACACATGACTACAATCAAAAGAATATTTAGATATCTGAAAGGTATTGAAGACTTCGGTCTACTATACAAGAAAGGAGGAGATTTTCAGCTCAAGGTTTACACTGATGTTGATTGGGCTAGAAACACTAATGATAGGAAAAGTACAAGTGGAGGAGCTTTCTTTTTAGGAGAAAGATTAGTGACATGACTGAGTAAGAAACAAAGTTCTATATCACAATCTACAGTCGAGGTAGAGTATGTAGCAGCACTATGAATTATACAAACATTGTATAGGTCAAACAACTGCTTGAAGGTATGCAAGAGGAGATTACCGATCCAGTTATTATTTACTGTGATAATACAAGTGCTATCAACATAGCAAATAACCAGGTGATGCATTTCAAGACCAACCAAATTTCTAGCAGGTGCCATTACTTAAGAGAACAAATTCAAGACAAGCATGTGATATTGGAATATGTGAAATCAAATGAGTAGATAGTGCAAATATATTTTGTTATCTCTATTGAGCATTCAAGGTTGTCACTTAGTATCAAAGGTTATCAATGCTATCAGTTGGTCAATTATATTGAGCAAGTCAGTAACCATAAGCAAAGATAGACTAGTCAGTAAAGCATACACACTGAGCACTCCATAGTTTACCGAGCAACAACATCACCGACACCGACACCAACTGACATCGAGAGACAATAAACACCGAGCATTAGTATACACCAACCAGATTATACAATGTTTATCGATGTTCACAGAAAATGGCATAGTAATATGAAATGACACATACTTCTATGCAAATGGTTACAACGGATCTTAAAACGGTTTACCAAGATCGAGGAACATTTATTGACAAGATACTCATTAAATGTAAAATATATCTTTTTGTAATAGTTTGATCTAGGATATTTTACACTGTAGATCTTAGGGTTATGACTATGTTATGTAACATAATTTTTGTTAAAGCGGCAAAAATAGAACACTATATATTTATGTGTTTGCATCATTTTTGATGGTGAACTAATATATGAATCATAGAGCACTTGAAGGAATTTCCTAAACTTCAAGTCTATCAGTTAACAAAGCATAACAAAGTACAAAGGAAATTAGTTTAGCAGAATCAGAGAAGGCTACTGAGAAGTTCAAAGTAGAGAATCATCACAGTTGAGGTGATATTTTATCAGTACTTATAGATCTGTTTCAGACAATTGAGTTTTCAACTAGCAGATAATTACCTATTGCTTTCTGACAATTGTAATAGAGTTTTGGATAAAATCTCTTAATCGAGTAGACTTAACAATCTTATGTAAATCTCTTAACCGAGTGCACACTTCATTAGTATTGTTAAAATCCTATAACTAGGTAGATCTAGTTGATCTAATATGTTACTCCTAACAGGGTAAGATCACTAGAAGTGATCAAAACTTGTAGCCCTAATAGGAAAACCTTTTCTATCTGCAGTAGTGAAGAATTTGAGGGTGTCATCCCCACCGTAATTTTTACCTTCTAACAAGGGTTTTTGCATTACCAAAATACTTGTGTCATGTGATTTCTATTTGGATTTCATGTTGTTTACTTTCTTAAGTTAAATAGATGATTGATAAATGCAATTGTATACAAGTTATTTTGCAAGGTTATCACTATTTTCAGTTATAGATCTAAAAGGTTTACAAGTAAAATTTTAGAGGCACTGATTCACCCTCCCCTCTCAGTACCTATCTCTCCTAATTCCAACAATTGGTATCAGAGCATAGTTCTCTTATTGAATAGTTTAACCACTGAAGGGTAAAGATCCAAGTCATGGAGAGATACAAGCTAGATAAGACTATTGAGAATTAGAAGATTCAAATGTAGATGTTTGTGGAACAGTATAAGCAAGCTAAAGAAGAACTAAAGAAAATGTTGGTTGAGAGGAAGAACCTAGCTATCCTACAAAATGAAATCGGTTATCATGAAGAACCTATTGATGATGTATTTGATCATATTGGATCAAGTTCTGGAAGCATTTCTGATGGATCTGAAAGCATAATATCTGACTTATCTGAAAAGAATCAACATCTATCTGAACAAGTGAAAGCACTTCAAATCGGTCAAGAATCTCAGATGGTGAGAATGGTGGAAATCATGAACAAATCTAGACAGGCTAAACAAGATAGGAATCTAGCTATTGAAGACCAAAAACAAATGATTGAACAACTTCAAGCTAAAGAAAGTGAAATATAGAGACTCACTGATTGTCACTTCCAAGTATCTAATCAAATGATGACTGTGAATCAAGAGGTTAACCAAGTAAATGGAGAATGGTCAAGAAGACTTGAAGATGTTACAATACTCAGAGAAGATAATGAAAAACTGAGAAATGACATAAAAATACAAAAGCAACATAATGAAATGATGAAATTGGTTGAGGACAGTTCCAAAAAGATTGATGAATTCCTGACTAATCAAAGAAAATTTTGAAGTAAAGCTGGTATAGGCTACACCGGTGAAGGAGAATCATCACAACAAGCTGAAAAAGTCAACTACAATCAAAATCAAAGACCTAAGGTGCTGACATATTATCATTGTGGCAAACCAGGTCACACCTCCAATGTTTGTAGAAGCAGAGCATAAGGTAAACCTCTTGTTATTCCTAAATTTGATGGATATTGTTACTACTGTGGAAAATATGGACATCAAGCCTATGAATGTAGAAAAAAATAGAATGCTAATAATACTGCTATGGAAAAGATATGCTTTACATGTAGTAAGCATGGACACACTGGAAGGGAGTGCAAGGAAAAGATGAAACAAGTATGGACTCCTAAGTAGAAAACATAGCGAAAGCCTTATCAACCGAAGAGACAAGGTAACTCTTATGTTTGGGATTATAACACATGGACTAACTGTGTTGCATGTGGTCGGTATGGGCATATTGTAGCAAATTGTAATAGGAAAAGATGGGCTGTACAATCAAGAAGTTGGACTAACACTGGAATAACATGTATGCATTGTCACAAGGTCGGTCATTTAAGCAAAGATTGCAGAGATCGAGCACCAGAAGAAAATCATGTATTTGAGAGTGGACACACTATTGTAGATATCATGAAGATAAGGAATACTATGTGGAGAAAGGCATCTAATGAGTATGCTGAGTCAAGCAATGCTGTCAGTGAAACCTCGTCCACTGGACTAGGTGACATCAGTTCCTCACTAGTACATTTGACCATATTTTTTGACTAAACAATTCAACCATCAAATAAAAATGTTTAGGTTGGTCGGATTATAGAAGGAAAACTTTTGTTTTTTTTTAATACATGCCTGTGTTGGTTAAAATTTTGACCAACATGGTGTTAGTCAAAATTTTGACCAACATGGGCATAACTTAAAGTAAAAAAAAAGGTTTCAAACCTCATTTCATGATTATTAGATTATTGCCCGTGCACGCGAAGGAGGTAGAAGCTTGAACAGGTTTAAGACTTGAAGGTTGAGAAGTATGTTTTCCTTATTTCCTTAACTTTCCTTCGATTAATGCAAATGTTTTGGGTGGCAATGGAGAATCTAGTGCATCACAGGGTCCCCTCTTTAGGGATGGAACTGTCCTTGGTGCCCTAAGTAATTCGGCAAAACCCTTCACATGCAACTGTCTGTGGTGCCCTCAATGAATGTGTAATGATATTTTCTTAGTCCGCACAAGCTTACATATTGACTGTCACATGCCTGTCTCTTCTTGTCATTTTGTAATAGGGAGGTAATCTCTGAGTCTCATGGAGTAATGAAGCTCTTTTGCTATTCATAACAACAATTGCAGGCTTCATACGATGACCCTTCTTCAATATGGATATTAAATTGTTTCCTTTTGAACATTTATTTTAGAGTCACAATCCTTCAATATTTTGATGACGATAATGTTGATTTAACAAATAACATTTCCCATTATACTCCACAATTTAATTACTGTATCAAGTCACCAATATGCGATAAATGTTGTATGTCCACAGTTCCTTCATGGACTTTGACTGTAACTCATCACCATGCGGGTCTTATTGTAGCACAGGCCACCTTTCTTCAATCCCAACTACCGAGAACAAAGTATAAGCAATTGACTGTCACATAGGAATGATAGTCAATATTCTTTGGCCACTCCAAACAATACTGCAATACACATTCCGGCAACACTTGTCAAGAGATATGTCTCCGACTCAATGTATATATCATAAATTAATTTAGCAACCTTCCCTTATCTGGATCCACAACTGATCTAAATATGGATATAACGGCTTCTTCAAAACTATTTTAGTTTCAATACATTCGAACCATTATGACTATCATGAAATGGAACATAAACAGAACCGAACTCCTATCATTGTTTGTTAACAATTCCAAAGGAAACCTGAAACATAAGTCACAGATAGTTCATTATTATCACTGTCATGAAATAGCATTGACATTTAAAATACTTTTCCAACACATGACCGTGAATAATCCATTCCAAACTATCACCAACATATTTCAATAAAACATTGAACTTCAACCAAAAAAAAGCCAATACCAAGAACTAATTTCTGCTTTATATAAACAGAGAACTGTGAAACTGAAACACAAATGAAAAAGATTTCGAATGCATTGTACGTTTGTGACATTGTTTAACCCATCTTATATTGAAATAATCATTCAAGAATTTGAAAACAAAGAATTGCGCATGAGAAAAGTGAAGAATCAAAACATATGAACAAAGAATTTGATTCTTTCTTCTATAATTTCATTCTTGGTACATTCTTCCTTTCCTTCATAGAATTCCACCATCCTATCCTACTCTACAATAGGTGAGAAAAAGAAATAATCAAGCTCAAACATAAGAGCTAATAGCCTTGACCCCTAAATTTGGAGTGGCTTGTGTCATCTTTAAATCATTGAAATTTGTCATCATCATTCTCACCAATTCTACTCTACCAATTGAGTTACAATCCTTTGACACTAATTCATACAACTCGAGTAAAGGTTCATGTTTTGATATATTTGGCTCAACATAGCCTCAACTAAAAAATTACCTAGAAAATATGGATGATTCACTTACCGACATGGTTCCTTACCAAGTTAAAATTGGATAGGCACTACATAGCAAGAGGCCTACAAGTTTGCAAAGAAATGTTATAAGTCTTAGATACGTGGAGACTTGATCTACGCACCAACACAAGGGCTTCAACCCCTTATATATGCAAGGCCTTTTTCTCAATGGGGGCTTAAACTCATAGGAAAGATCCATCCCACTTCTAAAAATGGCCACACATTTATAACCACTACTATTGAGTATTTTACCAATTTGATTGATTATTTTATCATATGCTAGTAAGGGATTCCCCTAGAAATTGTTATTGATAATGAGTTCCCATTCAAGAACCAAGTTGTCAACAAACTTTGAGAAAAATTATACATTTTGCATCATTTTTCCACTCTATACTATCCATAGAGTAATGGCCCTAAGTTGAGCCACCAAATAAAACCACTATTCTATTTTATCCTCCTACCATCCATATTAGATTTGACTTTGAACTAACAACATCATAAAGAAAACTTCAAACTACCAAACTAACTGTACCCTACCAGTCGTTGTCCTAGGAATACCAGTCCAATATTCCTAATTCAAAATGCAATGAAATAGTAAAAAGAAGGCGCGAAAAGGTAAGCAATAACTAATAAAATGTTTTTACATTGAGAACAAATCCCAAACACATTTTAATCCATCAAATAGGCTTAATAAAAACAAAAAGAGATATATGTACAAGGCTGATTTTATTTGATTTAAAACTCAAAGACTACTCATAAAAACAAAAAGAGATAATGTTCTCATAACTTTAATTACAAGAGATTTTATTTGATTTAAAACTCAAAGACTACTCTTTAGATTGCCACATGGAACTTATGGAGTAGCCATTTTCTTCATTACAACGGTTTCTACTTTGTTGGTAATCCAATAGCACAAGATGAAGATCAACCTTTATCTCATTCCCTTAGCCAATAATATCTACCTGAAATTGAATGAAATAGTATGTCTTTGTCCTGTCTTGATTATGCAAGGATAACTATACAATATTACCGGGTGAATGACAAATGAATCAATCTAAATATTCACCGATGATGGAATCCTTATAATATATTGATCAGTTGTAAGATTATATTGGTTCCAAAGCATAAGTATTGCTAGATGCTGGTATGGTATAAAGTATAATGTTCTGAGTGATATGATCTTCTCTGATTTGATCTTATATGTTAATTATATATAGTTCCAGATTTATTCCTTATGAAATAGTGATCAGATTTATTCTTTTATATCTGTTAATGTAATTATGGGTCTATTATTCACATAATGTCTGAGATATAATAATTCTAGAACCCCTAATTTTCTGATCTGGTTATGTCTGAGTTTACTATATAGCATTGGAGTTCTACATTATGTCTGTACCAAAGATATTCTTCCAACTTTGATGTTACCATTGATTGCTGAGTGTATGTTTAATCTGCCGGCTAGATTACTAAATTGGTCTTTTAACACATTCTCTCATCTTGTTCAACGACTTTCTCACTATTCCTTAGTATGATCTTTTATGGTCTCACATGATTGTGATCTCCCCACAATAATGCGGTGTTGGACAAAGCTTCCAATGATAGGCCTCGGCAGTCACCATGAATGATAATCATTATGTATTGGATTGGTGCCTCCAAAAGATCTCGGTACTGGCAACCTTACAATTGTCGACCATTCTAAGAACCTGATCCAATACTTGACGTTGTGTACATGAATATCGATTTATTTTGGCTGTTCACTTCCCTTAGCAACTACGCAGGTATCCATTGAATAGTGGTGTAGTATTTCTTGCCACTCTTAAGCATACATATATCTCTTTTTGTTTTTATTCCTCCCCTACACCTAGCAAATAGGCTTCCAAATTAGCCTACAAGGAATATAATTGAATTCCCTTTTCCCCAATGTTATTCTTATAAAAGCACTCACAAGAATACTAATTCCCCTTAATCTTCTCACAATTCTGACAAAACTAACAACATGCCTCATGTTAAGGTAAACATGCCTTAGTTTGACAATCAATGGTAAGAAATTCCTAATAATATTATATTAGAAGTGAATTGTTGATGCTAAGACAATTACTTTGTGACCATAATAATCCTACATGTGTTTTTTTGCACAATAGATAAAGTCTGCTATTAATGTATATTGTATCAGTTCAAATCCCATACCTTTAATGTCACCCCCATTGAGAAGCACTTAAAGCTATCACTAAATTAGTTAAGTTTGTAGGTAGGTACTACACCATTAGGTTTGTAGAGGATCTCTTTCATCAAAACTCACGAGGTAAGCTTAGAAAAGATTACACCAAGCTTAATTAACCAAGATGGGGGAAAATTTGACAAGACTTGAATTTAGGCCATCATCTCGGAGTTCGAAATCATTTCTCTTATAATGTGTCAATACCATTCCAAGAGAAACTCACAATTTCAATTGTGACCACACTAGCCTTGTCGCAACTTGAATAGCTTGCTACAAAAATGTGGCATTTCTATCCTAATACTTTTTCCTCAAAATCTTACAATTTCAAAGAAAAAATCACTTGCCACTATTTGAGCACAATAATCCATATATCCTGTGGTCAAAGTGCTATAGTACAAGACACCAAATTCAGTCACACCGAATCAATAATTTCAACAAATACAAGTCCATACCCAAAGGTTAATGCACTTGGAGAAAGCCACAATATTCATCAACACAAAAATCAATGGGATGCTAATTCCAATACCTCAGTAGAATTCTTAGATGCTAAGGTTTCGTGGCTCCTTGTCTTGTTGGATTTTGTTGGTTGGAGAGGGAGACTATTCCAGCTTGCATAGGATTTTGTTGGTTGGAGAGGGAAACTTACCAGGAAGCATATTGGACACTCATGAAGATTCAGATACAAGTTTGTAAAATTGATTGTGCCTCTTTTAAAATTACTTAAAAGGTGTAATCTTCTTTATTAAAATATACAGACAGTGATTTTCTTGAATATTATTTCTTCTGCTATATGTCTTTTGTAGTCATCAAGCTTAGATGCCATACACCACCATGTTCATCTAAGTGTAAGGTTATCTCTTCTTATTTGAATATTTTTGAATTGGATGTGGTAGTTTATCTAAGTTATTATTAGAGAGCCCTTAATTTTAAATGTCATGTATTAGGTAGACATAGTAGACATACACTATCAAGTAAGGAAGAGGTTGTGATCAAGGATACACACCTCATCCATATGAGGGCATCCCTGAGAAAAACAAACAATTCTTTGTAAGAAAGAATGTCACATGATACACAAATATGACTCAATTGAATTTGCTAGAATTTACTTGATTATTAATGTTGGATGTTATTTTAATACACTTGATATAGAATCTACAGGTTGCAAACAAGTCATCCTTCTTCCACCAACGAGTCATTCCATTCAAGAAAGACCATGTCTGACAATATCAATGCACAACAAAATGGGGAGACAATTGCTAGATTGTGGTCTAACTTAAAAAAAAAAGGTGACAGAAAATGTTATTGTCCTTGCAAAATTTGTAAGGGCTTAAAGACTCGAAGATATCTAATCAAACCAATTGAGGAACATTGTAGGCAGCATGGTCACATTGAAGGGGGAAATGAATTTTGTCCATTGGTATGTATTTTAATAATTTATAAAATACATAAGACATGATTTGATGATGACATCATGGTCATGGTTAATATAAGGTCATCATTTTCATATAGGTCAACCACCCTGGGTTTCATGTTATGGACCATGACAATCCGGAGAATGTGGATTTCCAAATGAGGGAACATCGAGGTGTGAATATAGAAGTAGAAGGTAATGATCCCATGGAAGAAGACCACGATGATCAAGATGATCATGATGATCAAAATGATGATGATGATGATGATGATGATGATGATGTTGATGTAGACCTTGATGTACCTATACTTGAGAAGGCACACAAGCCCCTATATGAAGGCTCCCAAACAACTCTTCTTGTCGTTGTATTGTTGTTGGTGAACTTGAAGGTTATGAATGGTGTATCCAACGTAGCAATGACACGTATGTTAAGGTATGTCATCTGTTTTCATTATTTTAGTCGTAATTCCCTTACAATTAACATTGGGTGAATCGTGTAGCAATTAATATTCTTTAAATTAACAAATTATATTTTTGGTCGTAGGTTGATAGGTGAGTGTTTATTACCACCATCAAACATTCTACCTCACTCGTACCGAGAATTATTTGCCATTATGAAATATATTGGAATGGAGTATCAAACAATACATGCATATCCGAATGATCATATTATATATCATAAGCAACATGAATTTGCAATAGAATGCCTTGTTTGTCATATTAGTAGATATCGATCAGATTGAATAACAAAAAAGGTGCCTCGCAAGGTTCTTCAGTTTATTCCCATCATTCCACGTCTGCAACGACTATTCAGGTGCAATAGCTTGGCACAATTTATGGATTACCATGCACGCAATAGAAGTCAAGATGACATTATGCGAATGCCTACAGATGGTTTGGCATTTAAGGAAATAGAAGAAAAATGGCCACACTTTAAAGAAGAACCTCGTAATCTCAAGCTTTCATTGGCAGCGGATGGTGTCAATCCGTTTGGCGAGATGAGATCTACTTACTTGGTGTGGCCTGTTTTTGTTATCAACAATAACATTCCTCCTTGGATATCCATAAAAAGGGAGCACATATTGTTGGCACTGATTGTTCCAGGTATTTTTTCATTTAATAGTCATCTAAATTAATTTATTATAAATAATCTATCAAAATGGTCATAATACTTATGTAATATTTTTGTTCATTCAACAAGGTAAGTACCAAGTTAAAGATATCAATGTATATATTGAGCCCCTTATCGATGAGTTGATGGTGTTATGGAATGGGGTCACTATGTATGACATCTTTAGACCAATAGGACAAAGATAATTTCAATTCCATGCAATGCTTGTATGGACAATACATGATGCCCTTGGGCTAACACATTTTTGTGGTATCTTCTCTTCTTAACACCTCTTTTTTGGTATGTTATAGTGCTAACACAAAGTTAACATATTTAATTCAATTATACATGATCTTGTAGGTCTTCAGACAAAGGAAAAATTTGCATGTCTAGTTTGTGGTCCAAAGACAAAATCTCGTCATTCAAAAAGTTTAGGAAAGAAGGTGTTCGATGAGAATAGACACTTTCTCCACAGAAATCATAAGTATCGAATTACCAAAAAATATCTTTTCAATAGGAAAGAAGAGACTACAACAAAGCCATAGAGAATGACACCTCACCTATGGAAGTCGACATACAATAAAATAAATCGTCAACATAATGTCATTCTATTTGATGATTTTTGTTTGAAATTTATATTTTGATATTGTTTTTTATTTACTGATGATGTAATTGATGCTCGTGAAGGTCGTCAAGGCATTAATGATCAACTTCCAAAAAGACTAAAAAGTTATCCTACACAATTTAGTAGGTTGTCATACTATGAGAAACTCCCAATCATGCATTTGTTTGATTCTATGCATATTAGAAAGAATGTAATAGAGACATTATGAAAAATCTTGGATGGAAGGCGTGACAAAGACAAAATTGTCAAAATTTGTAGTGACATTGAAGAATCCAACCATGAAATAAAAAATGTCATTCGATCAAATAGCAATGGAGACCAAATCGATACAAGTGCCTTTAGTTGGTTATTATCGGAGCATCAGAGCAATGTTATAAAAGAAGTCATAAAAAAAATACGATTTCCCACAAGATTTGTTGTGAACATAAACAATCTCATATCAAAGAAAAGTGAATTTGGGTCAGGGATGAAAACACACGATTGACATACATTTATTAAGGTAATTCATGTTATTTTGTATTCACTATATATTTGTATATTGCATGTAGTTTTCATTGCATTCTTTTATAAAAGATTGATAAGGTCATTTTACAAATATTGCAATATGTTCTACCTCTATCTCTCCCACACCACTTCACCAACAGTGTCAAACAAGTTATATATGATTTTGAAAAATACACGAGGTGGTTGTCATCAAAAGAAATCAATAAAGAAGATATAAAATATTAGAAGAGAAAAATTCATCTTCTTATGTGTGAAATGCAAAAGTGTCTACCTTCAACTTTTTTCAATGCACAAGAACATTACCTCATACATCAAGTTGAAGAGATTGAATTGTGTGGACCTGTACCAACTAGGTCAATGTGGATGGTTGAGAGGCACTTGAAATTTTTGAAAGACTTGGTTCGATAGAGAGCACATCCTAAGGGTTCTATGGTGGAGAGATATATGGTATACCAGACCATGGTGTACATTAGTGAATATCTTCTTAAATTTGCAACAAAGATCTATGTAGATCGTATTTGAGATCTCAACTCCATTAACAAATTCGAAGGGGAGTACTTGATGGGCAAAGGTAGATTGAGGAAAGTGAGAGGTAAATATAAGATGTTATTGTAGTTAATTATAAGTTATTTATAATTGGTGTATTTTTTTTAATACAGTTGGTCGAGAGTGAGATTCAATACATTTGTATATTGTGAACAATCTTGATTGGATGACGGTACAAATTGAACGATGTTAACATGGGAAAGTGTTGCTTCATTGGTTAGAGAAGCTCGTCGTAATGGAGATTCCAATGTTATGCCAATGGTAATTGATCTAGCATATGGTTTAAGAGGTAGAGAGGTACGTAAAAATTTATTAATGATTATGACTCATATGTTTTGTATCAACTCACGATGCAAATAATTTACACACGCTTGAAAAATTGCAAGTCAAGAACCACAAAGCTATGTACTATCATGACCACAAATTTTGCATAAAAAAGTTGGATGACACAAAAAAAAATTATGATTCTGGGATAACTGCAGTTTTTGAGGTCACTAATATATCATCTAAAAATGACATACATCCTCAACAATCTCAAAATTGATACTATGGCATCTTGGATGATATAATTGAGTGTGACTTTAACTCTTTCAAAGTAATTCTATTCATCGTCAAATAGTACAGGCTACGACTAAATCAAAATGATCCAGATAAAACTGTTATTCAATATGATAATGGATTTACAATGAGTAATACAAAGTCGTTTGAGCCAGTTGGAGATGAGCCCTATGTTCTTCCAAGCCAATGTGGGCAAGTGTTTTACTCAGAGGTTCCACATAAATAGGATTGGTCATCTATAGTTAGACGTGATCCAAGAGGAAGATCGATAAAGTATAATGTTATGGAAGAAGAAGATATTGAAGATGATGAAGAAGCAGATGATGAAGATCAAGATGATGGTGATGATGATGATGATGAGATTGATGAAGAAGATGATCGATGACATGATTGAAATGATCAATGAAATGATTGACATGATCTATTCATTTGAATTGTAATGATTACATATTTATTGTGTTCAATTCTAATGATTACAACATATGTGATTTATAATTACCAATGTTTTGCTTATGATGCTCAATTAATTGTTGCTGATACATGTATATATTGTGTTTGATTATCACCCTTTTTGCAAACAGGCAATTGACTACAGACATCGTCACCCCTTCTGTTGACAATCTTGCATTCCATATATAAGGTAAATTTGTTCATGTTTACGATGTTTCATATTGTTCATGTTGTCTTCTAAGTTATTTGTAGCATACGTATCATGTAATTTTTAGCTAACTTAAGATAAATGATTAACATATGCAGGAAATTTAACCCTTTTGGCATGGATCGTGCACAGTGACATGGATTAGTAGGTATAAGTCAATAAATAGACATAATTTTCTTATGTTCTTCTTGTTTATCACTGAGCACATATGTTATAAATAGACATATTATATAATCATATAATGTATATATAGACAAAGAAGAACCGTATAGAAATATAATTATATAATCACTTTCAACTTAGTACATTTTATATCTCCCACATATAGACAAAGAAGAACCGTACGTATGAGTCACGACTTGATTATTCTATATATATTATTTAAATATTATCAAAATTTTATTTGAAGCGGGGATGTGACAATATCTCATTTGATGGATTGTAGGACCCACCAAATAGGTACTTGTCAGATCTATCTACATCGAATGAGGGAAATGAGGGAATGGTAGATGAAAGTTCCACATGTAGTACGACTAAAATAAAGAGATCAACTAGAGGTCAAAAGATTAGAAAAAAATTTGATAAACACATGCAATTTTTCCTTGCTAAAGGGGGGTCATGTTCTTATGATGATGAGACCAAAGGTGACATCAAGGTGCCCTTTCGGTACACGCATATTGAGAAAAAATGGGTACCCAATGAGCTACCTCCAATTAACACTGATTTTTGTGTTAATGAGAGGATATATTGCATAGCTTCATCCTCATTACATGGTTTGGACCTATTTTCCATGGATGGGATAAAGGTATGTTACAACAAAGTTGTTGAATTGTTCAAGTATGTCGGTCCGTGTTATAATCACAATGATTGGATGTAGATTGTTCAATATAAAAAAGTATGCATAGGTATGCACTATCAGAAAATTATATACAATGGAAAGAAAATGATCAAAGTAAAAGATTTGCAATGTACATTGATGGGAGACCAAAAGCAATAGGTAATATTGCGGGTTTTATAAATAGTACGCAACTTTCTCAATTAATAAGCAACCCAATTTCATATTTGAGGTGCATGAGGGGAATCAAGTTTTTGTATGTGCGATAAAATCAATAAGTGCAAGGGAAGAACTGCTAATAGATTACCATTTAAATCGCATAGATACAAACAAAGTTACTATCATGAGGATGGTAAGTACTATATACCATTTTATTAATAATTTTTTTTTACTAAGTCTATTGCTTTCAGTTCGCTGAAGTTTTTATATTTAATCTTTGTCACAGGACGATATGGATCCTGCACATGATAGAGGCCACGAGGATTCTCCTCCCACCGATTCTTTAGCAAGGGTAAACCTTATTAAAATTGTACAAATTAGATAGTTGAAAAATGTTATATTATTACATTATTTTATTTATGATTTTAGAGTTTTTATGATAGTTTTACTAATATTCCTGTCACAATTTGATGTTCAGGATAGGGGAAAAGCACCTGCAGTAACAGAGGCAATAGCTACCCCTTTTGATGATGATATCACAGAAACACCTAATGTAACAATTATGTTGAGGAAAAAACTTAAAAAAATCAATTTAGAAATAATGAGAATTTTGGATGAAGCAAATATTCCAACCGAGGAGATGATGAAGAGGCTATCTGAATTGAAAGCACAAGCATGTCGTTATGAAGTAAGCAGTAATGAATCTTTAGTTATAACAAAAGTTCAATAAAGGTTTATATTTTATACTTTTTTATGTTGTGAAGTAAAATATGTAATATGTGTTCTTCTTACAGGATTTTTTGGAAACTAATCCAGAACTTGGTCAAGGACAATGTGGTGAGGCCGGTACTAGCAGAGCTCCAGTCGCCTTAGGGAAAATAATTCTTTAGTTGACAAGTTACAAGGAATTTTTTCTTTGAAACATTCAAAAACTTCTTAAGTTAACTCTTACTTTTATTATTTCAGAATGTCTTTGCTAAAAATGTATTGTTCAAGTCATCAAGTGCAGATGACTCCTCGTAGGAGGTCGACGGATGTCCATTCGAGATTGTTGAGTGCAATGTCGGCAACAAGGGGCATGCAAACATCAACGCCTTCACGGTCTATTCCTGATAAATCTTTGTTTTTCTATATTTAGTTTTGTGTTAATTATGATTTGATAATTTGTACTTTAATCTTGGGTTCATCACATAGTGGATTAATTTTGTGGAGTAGGAGATACACTGGCAACACCGTCTGCTATGCCAGATATAGATCAGAGTACATGTATTGGTGATAATTCACCATCATTTCTTGGATCTACCTGTGTTTCTATCATGGGAGTTATGCAGATGTCATTGTTGATTGACGATAATGAATTGATGCCTTTAAAATGTCCTAAGCTTCTAGGTACTTTAAAATTATTATTTTTTATATTGTAATATGCATTTACCTATTCATAACAATTTTTGGATTAATTATCCCATGACATTTTTTGCAGGAAACAATTCATTTTATAAGACACTTTATGACCTCGCACTGAAGATATTCGGGCCCACCATACGTACAAGATGGAACATCATAAGTGAACTAACCTTATCCCACTATTTTTTTTTCATATCATTAATTGGTATAGTATTTTTCCTTTCATTCAGGTCTTTTCTTTTACTATATTCAAGGTACACAACTTTAGTTAATTTTTCTATCTAACAATTTTGTGTTTTTTCTTAAAAGGTGGAACTTGCAAGACAAAAAATTAAAAGATTAGCTCATTAAAGATTTAGAGCATGAGTTTTCTAGTAATATTTTTGACGAGAATAAAATTTTAGAAAAAACTTGCAAATATCTTAAGACTGTGAGAGACTCATATAGAAAGAGTCTTGTCCAGAACCCAAAGTACAAGTGTCCTCCCTTTATTCTAGTGAGGGATTGGAATGAGTTCATTTTGGATGCAAAGGAGAAAGGGGATGCTCAAAGAGGAATTACACCAGCAAATGAGAGAAGAAGGTATGCAATAGTATGAACTACTAGTACAATGTAATAATGCACTAATTAGTGATCTTTATATCTATATCATCTAACATATTTCAAACTTTTCATAGGTTGCAGGACACATCAAAGGCAACAAAGGCCAGGCTACAAAAGATTGGGCAGCACAGACTTGACTTTGGTGGATATTCCAAAATTAAAGCACGAATTGTAAGTAGCAGTAAATGAATTGCAGAGAAAAATTATTTATAAAATGCAAATAATTTTGTTTAATCAAAAAATGCAGGGCTCTGAATTTAATTTAGAGGCCACGACAAAACACAAAAAAATTACCTTCAAGGAAGGCTATCAAGCTGTGGTTGAACGCTTGCGACAAGCTTCCATTGGTCCAACCAAAAATTCTCCTGCATCATGTGCACAGGTAAATATGCCAAAAAATATATTAGAAATTGAATACTTGAGCAACAATCTATTTGATAATAATGTGCATGACATTGCAATACAACCTCTTAATCGTGACATAAATCATACACCGCATGATGAAGCCCCTGATGTGCATCGTATTGTCGATGGAGGTGCTCATTTGCTATTTAAAACTAATTATGTAATTATTAATACAATTTAACATCTTAAATTGAGCTTGGTGTAACCTTTTTGTGTATATTTTAGAGGATACATAATCATGTCATGCTGAACGAGTGCCGGAGGATGTTCAGACTGATTGCCATGTAGATCATTTGACACATTCAAGTAAAGAAAATCTATGTTTTGGTCTTTTAAATAAATTTTTTGATTTATAGTTCTTTTACTTAATTAAATACTTGTAATTCACTAATATAAAATGGTGTGAATTTAACTCATGAAGTAGTTCTTATTGTAGCAGACCCCCCTTTGGCGTAGCAGCCTCGTGTTCCTGAACAAATGAGGAGGAGACATGCATTGGAATTAGAATCAATAGAGGAGGGGAATGACGAGGACATTGATCTTCCTCTTAGAAATTACATGATTTTAAAAAATAGCAAGAAACCCAAAAATAAATGATTATAATTAACATTTTTTGCTAATGAAAGAACGTTGTCTTAATGGATGTAATTTTGTACTAGTAATGTTGATGAATGATGTGTTAATGAATTCTTCATGAATGTTGTGTGTTAATGAATTATTCATGAATGTTGTGTGTTAATGAATTTTGTGTGTTAATGAATGTTATCATGTGATTATAATGATTAAATGTTATATTTCAAAAATGGATGAATGAATGAATGTTATTAAATGTTAATGGGGAATTTAGAGTGATTTTAGGGGGGGGGGAGGGGCCAAATGAGCTTCCACCTTCATGTGGTTGGCCTTGTTAAGTAGAGAATATTAAACTATTCACGAAACCAAGTGAAGCTCAAAATTTAAAGATAAGCTTAGAGTTAATAGTGACAACCAATTAGCAAGTCGAAATGAAGTTTTTCGTTATAGGTACCTTTTTAGTTTTTAAAGCACAATGTCATGTTTTAGTATTGTGTAGTTTTTTTCTTATGTCAAAGTATTCTTTTACTGTAAGAACATAATTTATGACCATTTTAGTAACTATTCTAACATTGCTAAATGCTTGTGATTTGTTTATCTTGTTTCTTTGCAGTCCTTGGTGCACTTGGGGAAAAGTATGATGAGGCAATGAGAAGAAATGATGTGAGGGCAATTGTTGTTAACCTACCTCAATTGGTGATGGAGAAGGTGGAGAAGCAATTTGAGATGTGGAGTAGTATGTCATACCTCTTTACTATCTATTTGTAAGAATGACCCGTGGAAGAAAAGACAAAAGGCATTTAACAGAGATACTTTATACAACAATATAAGGAAATGATAATAAATCAATATACCATCATGCATATACTTCATGAAAAAAATGAAAAAAATGCCTATGATGTCTTATCTAAAATACTGAAAGCTTTTCAGTGGCCTGATAAGAACTTATCTTTCTTTTCTTTTTGTACTTTCCTGAATGTGATTTGTCTCTTATGTTTTTGATTGGCTTTTCAGCTTATATTTGTTGTTCTATACCTCAAAATCAGAGAGCGTATGATTGTCTTCTTTTCTTTCATCATTATATTTGTATATATTCAATATTCAAACTGAAATGGTGCTTTTGTTTTCAGGGATGGACCCTCTATGAGATTGTCAGATATGCTCCTGTGCATAACTGGACTGCGTATGAAGAGGCCTTGAAGAAAAATCCTATTTTGGCAAAGATGGCGATAAGTGGTGCTGTCTATTCCTT
The DNA here is from genome assembly GCA_027943335.1 of Chamaecyparis obtusa. Taxonomy (NCBI): domain Eukaryota; kingdom Viridiplantae; phylum Streptophyta; class Pinopsida; order Cupressales; family Cupressaceae; genus Chamaecyparis; species Chamaecyparis obtusa. The sequence goes on from BSBK01013101.1 coordinate 1,072,502, forward strand.
GGGAGATTGGATTGCACAGGTTTGTATCTCAAAATCATTTGCATGTGGCAGAAATGCATACTTACAACCATTTCATTCTACATTTAAAAATATTGATGACACTCTAGACACAAAATAATGCTCATGTTGTTGACTTGACAGTGCTATGAAGGCAAACCAATTTTTGAATTTGATCGAACCCGGATGTTCAGATCTGGTCTCCTTGGATTTAATCTTCATGGTTCTTTGTCTCATTATTACTATCATCTTAGTGAGGTAACACCTTGCCCTCTTTCTTAGTCTCTTACAGTTCATACTTGTTTAATTTGAATAATTTTTGAGTTCCTTGCAAAAAGGGTATGACAAACAAATATGGGTATACAGGCTCTATTTCCTTTCCAGGATTGGTGGGTGGTGCCTGCAAAAGTGGCCTTTGATCAAACTATCAAAATTAATGCCATATGTTGCTTACATTTGATTAATTTTCCATATTAATTACTCTCTTCAATTGTATTAGAAAATTTTGCCTTAAGCATGTGTGATGCAAACTTTTAACACCTCTTTTTTCCATATGTAACCATGATGCTCTATTTCTTGGTAGTTGTGACTCTTAATGATTAAACCATCTCTTGATCATGTTATTGCACTTGATATATGACTATTTCATGTAGGTGCCTTGGTTGATCTCTTATCTCTAGTTGAACATACTATAATTATTTATTATCCTTGTATGCATGTCATGGTTTGATCTATGTTCCCTCTTAAGTTGGTCTCTTTGTATGTGACTACCCTACTAGCATTGTTTCTTCATCACTGTGATGTGCACTATCCACATCTATTTGCATGATTAAACTATTTAATTTACTGGATACCCAATCAGCATTATCATTTTCTTCTTTTATTCATTCATTTGGAGTTGTATTTAGAGGTAGATATTTGTTGCTGATTTCATGTTTATCTGTTACATATGCTATTTACTGCAAAAAAATAGAATCATCCATGAATTTAGAAAGAAAGAAATTATGAGGATTAATAAAAACAAATTTCTATAACAAGGCTTCAAAATATAAATAAATACCTGTGATGTCTTATATAAAATACCAAAGCTTTTCAGTGGCCTGATAAGAACTTATCTTGCTTTTCTTTTTGTACTTTCCTTCTCCATGAGTTATTTCAAATTCCTTTGCCTTTCTGTACTTTCCTATAATGCTTTCCTTAAGCTTATTATCTCCTCTTGTCTCCTTTCCTATTCTCTTTTCTCATCTTTATCTCTTTTCTTTGTTCCATTCTTTAGGTGCTTTTTCAACACATTTACCATGTTTGTCTCTGTCTTTACAGTATTCTTCACAAATGCCTTATATGATCAGACTGACTACCAAATCCCAAATATCTCATTTTGTAATAGTTTCATACCTTCCCTTCATTGGACCCACGTGATAAATTGTGCATGGTTCCCTACAACATGAAACATATAAAATACAATATATTCCCCATCAAAATACCACTTGTGGGGTCATTGATCTATATTGAACACAAGGCTTCTACATTTTAGTTTCTTTTTGATTACCCTGATTCAGGGTTAGTACTAAAAATACTTAGCTATTTGAAGAGCACTTTGATATAGGCAATCAACAAAATATTTAGATATTTAGATATATCCTAAAACCTTGTAACCAAATAGACTGCATGCATTATGTTAGGCCTATATGCAATTAAGAATAGTAGACCCCTAATCATGGACCTATATATAGTGTCTAATAAACTATATTTGACTCATCATCCTTATTCAAATGATAGCATGTCACCATAGGAGTGCTCGCTAGTTTGCAAACCTCCAAACCAAATTTGCTTAACATTTCCTTGACATATACTTCTTGATCAATAAAGATATCATTATCTAACAAAGTATATGAATTCCAAGAAAGAATGATAACTCACCTAACATAGACATATATCAAACTCTTTCTACATCTTTTCAACAAACTTCTTATGTATTTCATCACCTCCGCCAAAGATTATAACATCTACATATACAACAACTATTAAAATATATCTTCCTTAATTTTTATGTAAAGATTACTATCTGTGGTACCTTTCAGCTTGAAGCCTTACTAGAGTAAGTACTTATCCAATCTTGCAAACCAAGCCATAAGAGCTTGTTTGGGACTAGACAATGTCTTCTTAAGTTTTCCTACCATGTTTGAATCTTCTAATAGATGAAATCTATCAAGTTATTCTATGTAGACTTCGTCTTGGTCTTTATTCAAGAGAATTGATTTGTTCATCCATTTGATATACTATGAAGTTCTCGTGAGCTATATATGCAAAAAGTCATAAATTGATTGTTTCCATTCTTTCTACCAAAGAAAATATCTCTTCAAAGTAAATCCCTTCAACTTCTGAATAGCCTTTACAAAGTAGCCTTTTTTTTTTCTCATCACTTCTTTGTCTTCATTCAATTTATATCCGAATAACAATTTTGTTCTTATCACATTGTCATTTATAGGTCTTGGAACTAATTAAGTCTAATTTTGCTCAATTTGATTTAACTCTCCTTCCATTTCTTGTATTCAACCATCATCCTTTCTAGCATTGGTAAATTTCTTTGGTTCTATCTTTAAAATAGTCAAACCATTGAAACATTTAAATAGCCTTTTAAACTATTCAACATTTACTTACAAATTTGTGTGCTTGTCTGAGTTTGATACGCAGATCAAGTTGTACGACCTTACTTGAATAGGATCTGTTCTAAAGGTTGTACAACTTGATCTACGTATCAAACTCAGACAAGCACACAAATCTGTGGGTAAACGAAGCTTTCTTAGTCAGTTTGAATTTTCTTGAGGCTGTGAATATACACAATGAAAATGCTATGTTCAATCATCGTCACATTTTTTTTTTAACCAAAAATTAGTATTGGTCGATTTTTTGACCTTTAAATATTAGTAGGCTCGACGAGAATGCTATGCATTCGACGTCAATTTCGATGAACTTGGGTCAAAAAGTTGGTCTCAATTTCGACGTCAATGTCGACCAACGTTGGTCTCCATTTCCACATCACTGTCGACCAACATTGGTCTCAATTTCGATGTCAAAGTCGACCAAAATTGGTCTCAAATTTGCCAGCTTCAAGTGATTAGTTCGACGAAGATGCGGTCGATAATTCGACCATTACGTAGGTCAAAATTTTGACAATGGGTTTTCTTGTAGAATAATCGATGAAAAAACTTCGACAATAGTTTTAGTCGTCTGTTCGACCAATTGGTATCAAAAATTTGACTAATCCTCGTTGAAAAATAGGGTAAAATTTACTAGTGCCTCCACCTAGGTGAAAAAGGTATGTATGGGACTGACATTTCAAAAGATCACATTTTACATACAATTCCTTATAAATGTTGAGCACATACCAAATCCACATAAGAAAGATGCACTATGGTTTATATGTTAAAAAGCTAGCAAAGCTATATATTTGGTAAAAGCAAGACCAAGAGTTGGTTGCCCCTTGGTAATCACTATTCAAGGTTAACCGATGACACATATCAACCAATGAAGAAATTGTGTGTTAACTGAGCTGTTGAATTCATTTAGTATTTATCAGATTAAAAAATGCTACACAATCGAATCCAGAAACTGTCATTTAGTATTTACCGAGCTGACAGCTGTTATGAACTAAGGTAGGTCAAGCATTTAATGCTCGAAAGATTGAGCAGGAATATCAAAAAATCTATAAATACACAAGAAACAGAGTTCATTGTTACATTGCGATTTCGAAGAGCGAAGATTTCACAGAGAAGAGTTCAAGCTAGAATATATTTTCAGAAGGATTCAAGCCTACTGTAGATCGAACTGACATCACTCTTCGAATCTGAGTAAGTTCATTTGCGATCGAACACTTTATTTAACCTACTGCTTGCCGAAACCCTAGAATTGATTTATGGCATCTACATCGTCTACAAGAAAATCACAAAGTATTGAGGAGGAAGTAAATCTAATCATTAGGGAAAATTTTGTTGAAGCTAAATTCAAGCCACATCCCAAGATTGCATCACAAACAGATTCAATGGGTGCTTTCTCAAGCATACCAAATAGGGTTTTATTGACAGAAGACGTAAGAGCGTATATTCATTGCAAAATTGGAGAAGTAGGAGACTTTGAGATTGTTGTTGCATATCAACAAGTTTGCGGCACCAATGGAAAATTAAAACCAAAACACAAGAAGATTGAGGAATCAGGGTTATCATGTGTTACATACTATCCGCAATCATTCAAGACACACTGGATTAGAATCGTATTGAGCAGATTTCACGATGGTAAATTATGGCTGGACAAACCAATAGAGGTCACTAAGAAAATGATCAGTAGGGTTACTGGCTACCTTACAACAGACAAGGAAAAAGCCTTTCGTAGTTCATCATGAATAGATGTTGAGAAAAATACTAGAGCTCAATGGGACGGAAGGGCACTGAAAATTTCAACAATCAAGACCCAACAATTAAATTCGCAGCACACGTGATCAGGTACAAAATATTCCAATCAAGCAAACTTAATAGCGTACCCTGCAGCGCAGTAGACATGGCACACAAAATTGTGAAGAAAGATCACCAGGTAGATCTTGCCAAAATTCTACTACATCAACTACAGGAAAACATGAAGATCATAAGGACAAAGAAGTCTAATACCTGTAAGTTTGGATCACTACTTGTTTGTATATTTTTCTATCTACAAAAGTATGTACCTGGCGTCGGCAAAGTAAATTGGCAATCAGATAAACCGATAACGGCACAGATTACCAAAATGATGAATAGTTTTGGAGATAATCTGAATGTGGAATTTGATGCATACTTCAAAGAATTTCAGACCAAAATGCATCAAAGAAGTAGAATTGTAAGGGAATTAGTTGACAAATTTGAGAATGATATATGTTTTGTAGTCAATATAGATTATTCAATGATAAAGGCTATTGAACCTAGAATAAAATGGCTAGCACCGATGGGATATGAAATGAACCATGATTTTGCTTTGAAATCTATTAATGCACTACTTGCATTACCAATAGACATCACTGCCACTAGGTTCAGCACATATGAAGAGGCCAAATCAATAATCACTATAGGCATAGAGATTGGTAAAATGTCTAAAAGGGCAAAGCAAATGAAGAAAGATCTTGCAGCTAGATTTGGAGATGTATCTGACTCATCTGAGGAGTCACCAATTAAAGGTACAACCGAAGGTCATTTACAGTTGGCTGATAAACCATATGACAGTGAGGAGTCCGAGTCAGAAAAAGAGAAAGATCCCACACCGGCTCCTCCCACCAAAGCTCAAAAGAAGAAGCAGTTGCCAGTACATGAAGGTACAAGGACAAGGTCATCAACTACAGCCTCATCCCCTCCAAAGAACGTACCAGTAAAAGTTACTAGACCGATGGCAGCTACACTGACGAGAACATATAAAAAGAGAAATGCAAAACCTATAGTTGAGGCACCAAAGAAAAGAAGAAAATTGATAAGAAGTAAAGAAGACATTGAGGAGACAAAAAAAGAAGATGACATCAACCAATTCAAGGTGGTCAGCAACAAGGAATGAACAATAGATGACATTATTGAAGACATAATTGAGAATGGAGATCTTACTGATCCGAGAATAGACAGATTCAACAAGATGTCAAATGAAGATCAAACTAAGATAGAAGAGGCAATAATCCAAATGATGATAAAATTCAAGAAAGTTCCAATGGAATTTGCATGTGCATTACCGAAGGAGTTGGATGATAAGATAAATGAAAAATGGGCTATTGCACTAGACACCGACAAAAGAAAAAGAGAGCGATCTCTAGTTCGGGCAGCCCCACATCTAAGCTATGGAGAACTTAATGAATACATGGCTAAATATCAAGCAAGATTTATAATCAAGAACCGAGCCATGATGATACTAGATGAAAATGTGCCAGATATGGATATAACAAGTGATTCCTTATGGACATCAATTCTTAAAGCCAAAGAAAAAGTTGAGCAAGAAGCATTCTTAAACTTGTCTAAAAAGAGACAAATTCCAAAGGTAAAGGTATTTGTATTAATGACACTACAGAAAAGAAGTCAAAGGACACCGGTATATCAGTTACTGAGGTAATTGATATCACCGAGCAAAAGGAAGAAATAAGTGTTTCACAGGATGCACCGGATCAAGTAAAGATCCAACTGCAGAAGAAAACCAATGACGATGTACTCATTGAGGACATCACAAATGGTGATCCTGATGACAAGGATGATGAGGATGTGAATATTGCACCTAATCAAGATGAAGCACTAGACATTGAAAGTGCATTCACATCATTACCGGGTAAACTCCCTGTACTTGCAGAAGCAGTTGAAATAATTTCACAAGTACAACCCGATGACTCAAATCCCGAGCAAAACAAAGACACAATAGGGATACAAGAAACTGCTCAACCTGTAGATACAGATGAGCCTAACAAAATAGAGGCACCTTCTACAGAAACAAAGGTAACAGATGAAACAAAGGCAACTAAGGTGACCCCACCTAACACCACAACTGAGGCTTCCACACCATCAACTGACACTATAGCTACCGAGGAGTAGAAGGAGGAAAGTGTGTCAACTGAGAAGGATACTCCAACGAGTGGAGACAAATCTATTGTTGTATTTGATAAGAAATCACCTCTAGCACCGGAGAAGAAAAAGAAAAAGAAAGGAAAAGGGCTGGTCACCCTAGATGAAGTGATAATTATCCCTGAGTGTGACCCGAGGACCCTAAGCCCCGAGAAATTGAGCAAATATGGGGAACTATGTTCAAGAAAGGCAGCACAAGAGAAGTTGAAGCAAGAACACAAAAGAAAAGAAATATTATCAAATGTGAGGGATATCCTACAATAGGTAGTACCTGAGGTAAATATTGATGAGGATACTCCTATCATAGATCAACTTGCTACACTGGCCGAGAAGATCAATGGCCCAAATATTGATATAGATAAAAGGATTGAAGAAAGGGCAGAATCCATAATACAACACAAAATGGTAGAGAAGATTCGCCAAGAAGTGGCAATCCAGAAGGTCAAATTATCTGAGGTAATCACTGAGATAAAATCTATCACCTAGATAATTTATCAATTCTTAATAAAGCTTTGTACTTGTTGCCCAAAATTTTCCTGTCATTCATTTTTTGCCATGGTTCCTGTTTTCAAAAAGTAATGCTCAAGTGTCGAAAACTCTCTGTGTTTTCTGCCTTTTATGTCGAGACTCCAGTGTGTTTTCTACTCAAGTGTCAAAAACCCAGTGTGTTTTCGACCTCCTCTTTGCAAGCTCGGGATGTTTCTGCCTTTTGGTCCAAAAATTTGGTGTGTTTTCAACCTCTCCGCAGTGTGTTTTCGACCCTTGTTTGAAAACCCTCTGTGTTTTCGACCCTAAGCGCACAACTCTGATAGGCAGGTCCCAGTTTAGTGCAGAAAAGATCCGACGACTGTTGCATGATCGCATGGGATCTTCTGATCCCATGAGATCATACGACAACCGTTGATGCGGTATCGGCGGTTAGGTTTTGGCGGTCAACTCTAATGCCTAGCGGTTATCGGTTAGCACCATACAGTTGGTCACATGATCGCATGGGCCTTCCTGGCCGCATGCGATCATGCGACAAGCGGTAAACAGTCATGGGACCGGCGGACTTCGGCAGCGGTTAGTGGTTAGCATTTCCCAGTTTGTCGCATGATCGCATGGGCTCTCCCAAGCCCATGCGACCATGAGAAAAACCGTCAGTGGTTATCGGGTGGCCTCATGCGGTTGGTCGCATGATCGCATGGGCTCTTTCGAGCCCATGCGACCATGCAACAAACTGTTAGCGATTAGCATGCCAGGGCGGTGGCAGTTTCAAAGGAGTTGTCGCATGATCGCATGAAGCCTTTCAGCCTCATGCGATCATGCGACCATTGCTATTACAAGGGCGGCGTGATTGCTTTGGTGGGCTTTCTTCTGCAGAGATGTTTGCAAAGTGCAGGTAGCTGAGAATTAATGTTTCCAAAGGCAATTATAGCAGGGAATGTTTGCAGAGATCTTTTAGGCTGCCATTTTTGGATCCTTTCGAGGATCTAATCGGATTTGAACATTCATGACAGAGTCCAGCTTGCAAAGAGGTAGATAGATGAAGTTTTTTGTCGGCAAGTTGATCAATTCAGGGATGGACACACAAGGGAAAATATCTGATCGGCTATAATTTTTGCAGAGTTTAATTATGATCAAATTTTGACTAGTTTTAGGGTTGATTATTCTATTGTAAAATCTATGTAGCCCTAAAGTTTGGTTCCTGTCTGCGTGCAGGGAATGTATATATTCTTTTTTGGAGCCAATAGTGCTCAGAATTCACATTTTGTAAAAAGAAAGGCTCTTTCTTGGGAACCTATCTGTGGCATTTCTTCTTGCCCTCTGGTTTTCCACATTCTGTAAATTCCCATTGATAATACAAGTATTGCAGAGGCAATTTGTGACAATCCTTCATGTCCTTGTGCTTCCATGTTTGCATTATCTCTTATTGGATTAAGGTTTATGAATGTTGTTAATAGAAATTGGGGTTCCTAGTCCCTCTCTCTTTCTGTGATTTGTGTGTTATTGTGTCTGATCTGATTCAGATGTTTTGTGGGTATACTACAGCCCTAGCAGTCTTGTCTCATTCCTACACCTAGTTGCAGAGGAGGATGTTTGTTTGCAGGTCATAGGTTGAGTCTTCTGTTCAGGCCTTCCTATGAAGTACTTATGCAAGCCTATCTAGTGAGTGGTGACCTATTAGACCTGATTCCTCCATTGGTCTCATTCCTCTATACTGAGATCCGAACCCTAGTGTCGGTGCATCACCTAGTAGGATAGATTTACTTTTAGTCATTTCCTTTCATGCACTCCTTCTATCCCTTTCCCTCAAAAGTTTTACTTTCCTATTAGAGAAAATCAGGGTGATTATCTAAGAGGAACCAGCCTAGAATCTGGAGGTCTCATCTCGGTTAGCAAAAGGTCCCACAACCTTGAGATGAGTCCCATGTTAGATTGGATTATCAAGACTACGAGAGCTTGAGATCAGAGGCGCAAATTCAGTGTATAACAATTTCTGGCACGCCTGGTGGGACTGAAGTTCAGATGCTATCTCTGATATGCTGGTAGCATGCTACAGGCCTAGAAGAGGTCATTTTGCTGCATATCTGGCGACTCCAGAAAGTCTATTGGTTTCAAAGATCAGATGCTGGTATGTTTTCAAGCTTTCATTTTCAAATCCCAGTTAACTGCATGAGTAGACATGTCAAGTTTCTATGGACAGTCAGGTTACTCACCATCCTATCATGAGAGTAATGCTCAACCAGCTTGTTTTCAACCTTACCAAAGTCACCCAAAGCCTCCTTTTACCCCAAGCTATTATACTTCTCAAGGGTATCAATATATCCAATATGCCCCAAATGAGTTTGCCCTTGTGCAAAGTTATGAGAGAGCTCTCAGGAAAGATGGATCATGGGCACAAGTGGCACAACAACAGATGCAAGGCTAGCTTCCCCATCATGCTTACCACCCTCCCTCCCCTTCTTAGCCTATCCAGCAGCAAATGCAGACTCTGAGCTCAGACTTCAAGGAGATGCAGGAGGCAAAGAGTCTGTTGCTTGATTTGGTCAAACAAGTATCTGAGCTCAGGGAGCAAAGAGAGCAGGAGGCTCAAAATTATGAGCAAGGGGCAGCTCCTTACCAAATGACAGAAACTCTTGTTGATGAGCAGCAAGCAGGAGAGTTTCAAGAAGAGATTAGACGCCGAGCTGACATTGAGACAGCAAGGTTGAGATCACTGATTGCTCAACAAGAGGCTCCTAGGCCTAAGATTCCAAACTGGAGGGCCCATTTGTCTCAAGAGCTTACACATGTGGAGCCAAGGAGGCATTCATTTCCAAGCTTTAAACTTGCTGTGCCTTCTTTGTCTCCCCCCTCTCCCCCTCAGTTTCACATCCCAAGTTTTAAGGCAAAAAATTCTGTTTAAGAGCCTGTGCTTGAGATTCAGCCTACCACTTTGCAAGAGCAGCCTGTTCAAGAAAGATTTTTATCCCAAGAGGCCCCTCTAGTTTCTCAGGATGATGAAGTGATATGGATACCACAATGGACTCTACCTCCTGGCTGTCTGATGCCAAGCCTTTGTAAGGACACTAGTCTGGTGTGTGAGCAAGGACTGGTGAATGAGCTTTCATGTGATAAGGAGGAGAAAAAATCTGAGGTATCAATGCAGAGTGATGACTGTGGTGAAAATGAGCAGCAAGGTGTGGAGGTGGACATTGATGCTCAACAAGAGCTCTTGGCTGATTTGTATGATGAACTCCCTCTTTTTTTTTATGATGCAGAAGAGACCATGCCATTGCCTATGGCTGAAGGTCAATCAGAACAAAAGGTCTATCATCAATAGGAGGTTGATTCTATAATGGATGTCTTGTGCTTGTTAGATGAGCTGCCTGGTTTTGTTGAGCAAGATGAGGAAGATGTGATCATAGCCACCTCTGTAAAATTGCAGTAGCTAGAAGAGGTTGATCCTGAAGATATGTTAATTCATGAGCTTGATCTCATTTTTGAGGAGGAGGCTTCCCAATGTACAGAAGTTAACCAGAGCCTTGGCAAGGATTATTTGGGAAGCATCATGGATGGCTTGTATATGGAGCCTGATTGTAATGAGCTCTTGGCTGGTTTAAAAGAAGAAGATGATAGTCCCCTAGTTTTGGATGAGGAGTTGTTGTGGCTATCTATGATGGAGGGCACCCATGAAGATAAAGGAGAAACCAGCAATGAAAGTCCTACCTTCAGAATTTCAAGAGGCTGCCCCATCAGGTACTTGGCCCAGAAGGGGTTCATTGGGACACCTCCATTTGATCCATTTGAGGTGAGTGAACTTGGTCTTGCCTTTGCAGAGGCAGTGCATCCTCATTTGCCAAATCTTTGTATACCTCTTATCTTCGTAGCTATCCTCATGAGTCCAATACAAAATATCCTAAGAAGGAAAGGTAGCTACTTCACCATGCCAGTGAATGGCTTTGTTTAACTAGGTCTCTGCACTGGTTAGTTTAGGTTAGGATAGATTTCCCTATTTTCTTTCCCCTTTTTTCTAGAGTAGTTTCCTGCTTTCCAAGAAGTGCCCGTGCACATTTTTGTCTTGCTGGTTCAATTTTTGCCCCTCTCCCTGTTAGGTTTTTGTGCTCGAGAAATGACCCCATGCCCAATGGATTGAGTCAAGGCAACTGGTCTATGTCTAGCAGGCTGACATCCCGCAAAGGTCGCCAAAATGTTGCCCAAAATTTTCCTATCATTCATTTTTTGCCACGGTTCCTGTTTTCCAAAAGTAATGCTCAAGTGTCGAAAACTCTTTGTGTTTTCTGCCTTTTATGTCGAGAGTCTAGTGTGTTTTCTGCTCAACTGTTGAAAACCCAGTGTATTTTCAACCTCCTCTCTGCAAGCTCGGGATGTTTCTGCCTTTTGGTTTGAAAATTCGTTGTGTTTTCGACCTCTCCACTCTGGAAGTTCGGTGTGTTTTCGACCCTCGTTCGAAAACCCTCTGTGTTTTCGACACCCCTTCTGTGTTTTTGACCCTAAGCGCGCAACTCCGATAGGCGGGTCCCAGTTCAGTGCAGAAAAGATCCGATGGCTGTCGCATGATAGCATGGGATCTTCCGATCCCATGAGATCATACGACAACTGTTGATGCAGTATCGGCGGTCAACTCCAATGCTTGGCGGTCATCGGTTAGCACCATGCAGTTGGTCACATGATCGCATGGGCCTTCCTGGCCACATGCGATCATGCGACAAGCGGTAAATAGTCATGCGGGACCGGCGGACTTCGGCGGCGGTTAGTGGTTAGCATTTCCCAGTTTGTCGCATGATTGCATGGGCTCTCCTGAGCCCATGTGACCATGCGATAAACTGTCAGCGGTTATCGGGTGGCCTCATGCGGTTGGTCGCATGATTGCATGGGCTCTTCCGAGCCCATGTGACCATGCGACAAACCGTCAGCGGTTAGCATGTCAGGGCGGTGGCAGTTTCAAAGGAGTTGTCACATGATCACATGAAGCCTTTCAGCCTCATGCGATCATGCGACCATTGCTATTACAAGGGCGGCGTGATTGCTTTGGTGGGCTTTCTTCTGCAGAGATGTTTGCAAAGCGCGGGTAGCTGAGAATTAATGTTTCCAAAGGCAATTATAGCTGGGAATGTTTGTAGAGATCTTTTAGGCTGCCATTTTTGGGTCCTTTCGAAGATCTGATCGAATTTGAACATTCATGACAGAGTCCAGCTTGCAAAGAGGTAGATAGATGAAGTTTTTTGTCGGCAGGTTGATCAATTCAGGGATGGACACGCAAGGGAAAATATCTGATCGGCTATGATTTTTGCAGAGTTTAATTATGATCAGATTTTGACTAGTTTTAGGGTTGATTATTATATTGTAAAATCTATGTAGCCCTAAAGTTTGGTTCCTGCCTGTATGCAGGGAATGTATATATTCTTTTTTTGGAGCCAGTAGTGCTCAGAATTCACATTTTGTAAAAAGAAAGGCTCTTTCTTGGGAACCTATCTGTGGCATTTCTTCTTGCCCTCTGGTTTTCCACATTCTGTAAATTCCCATTGATAATACAAGTATTGCAGAGGTAGTTTGTGACAATCCTTCGTGTCCTTGTGCTTCCATGTTTGCATTATCTCTTATTGGATTGAGGTTTATGAATGTTAATGGAAATTGGGGTTCCTGGTCCCTCTCTCTTTCTGTGATTTGTGTGTTACTGTGTCTGATCTGATTCAGATATTTTGTGGGTATACTACAGCCCCTAGCAGTCTTGTCTCATTCCTACACCTAGTTGCAGAGGAGGATGTTTGTTTGCAGGTCATAGGTTGAGTCTTCTATTCAGTCCTTCCTATGAAGTACTTATGCAAGCCTATCTAGTGAGTGGTGACCTATTAGACATGATTCCTCCATTGGTCTCATTCTTCTATACTGAGATCTGAACCCTAGTGTCGGTGCATCACCTAATAGGATAGATTTACTTTTAGTCATTTCCTTTCATGCACTCCTTCTATCCCTTTCCCTCAAAAGTTTTAATTTCCTGTTAGAGCAAATCAGGGTGATTATCCAAGAGGAACCAGCCTAGAATCTGGAGGTCTCATCTCAGTTAGCAAAAGGTCCCACAACCTTGAGATGAGTCCCATGTTATACTGGATTATCAAGACTACGAGAGCTTGAGATCAAAGGCGCAAATTCAGTGTATAACAGTACTATAGACACCTTTACTGTTGAAGTCAGTGAGAAGATAAAAGGGCTGGAAGCTGAAATCAAGCTAAGTACAACTACAGCTATAACCGAGCCGAATGTTTTTTCTAAGCATATTCACCGAGTTCAAGAACTCTAACGGTTAATCGCAGACTTAAGGAAACAAGAAGAGCACATAACTAATCAGGTCACAGAGTTACAAACAAAACTCATTCCATACCTGAAAATTTTTGAGGCACATATTGTCAAAGAAGAATCACTCGTTGCAACACCAGAGATTTTGGTGTTAGATAACATCTTTGACATGCATGCACAAGTCAGTCTTGAGCATATTGCTCTTACCAACTTGAAAGAGGAATGGGAAAACCTCTTGGAGTTAGTGAAGAAAACCCATCAACATATTTTTGACAAGATGTGAGTATACTTTACTTTTTGTATTTGGCTTTACTATCAAAAAGGGGGAAAGCAATGTATATGTCTTTATGCCAAATATGTACATAGATGCTACATATACGACATACTACCGAGAGCATGCACCGAGGGCGAGTAAAGTAAATAGAAATTTAGATAAGTATATGTATATAGCGGAGGAATAAGTTATATAGAAAATTTTGTCTATATACATTCAAGTTTTGATAGTAATGCCAAAGGGGGAGATTGTTATCTCTATTGAGCATTCAAGGTTGTCACTTAGTATCAAAGGTTATAAATGCTATCGGTCGGTCAATTACATTGAGCAAGTCGGTAACCAGAAGCAAAGATAGACTAGTCAGTAAAGCATACACACCAAGCACTACATAGTTTATCGAGCAACAACATCATCGACATCGACACCAACCGACACCGAGAGATAGTAAACACCGAGCATTAGTATACACCGACCAGATTATACAATGTTTATCGATGTTCACAAAAAAATGCATAGTAATCTGAAATGACACATACTTCTATGCAAATGGTTACAACGGATCTTAAAACGGTTTACCAAGATCGAGGAACATTTATTGACAAGATACTCATTAAATGTAAAGTATATCTTTTTGTAATAGTTTGATCTAGGATATTTTACACCGTAGATCTTAGGGTTATGACTATGTTATGTAACCTAATTTTTGTTAAAGCGGCAAAAATAGAACACTATATATTTATGTGTTTGCATCATTTTTTATGGTGAACTGATATATGAATCATGGAGCACTTGAAGCAATTGCCTAAACTTCAAGTCTATCAGTTAATAGAGTAGAACAGAGTACAGAGGAAATCATATTAGCAGAATCAGAGAAGGCTACCGAGTAGTTCAGAGCAGAGATTCATCACAGTTGAGGTGATATTTTATCAGTACTTATAGATCTGTTTTAGACAATTGAGTTGTCAACTAGTAGATAATTACCTATTGCTTTCTGAAAATTGTAATAGAGTTTTGGATAAAATCTCTTAACTGAGTAGACTTAATAGTCTTATGTAAATCTCTTAACCGAATGCACACTTCATTAGTGTTGTTAAAATCCTATAACTAGGTAGATCTAGCTGATCTAATATGTTACTCCTAATAGGGTAAGATCACCACAAGTGATCAAAACTTGTAGCCCTAACAAGCAAACCTTTTCTATTGGTAGTAGTGAAGAATTTGTGGGTGTCATCTCCACCGCAGTTTTTACCTTCTAACAAGGGTTTCTACGTTACCAAAATACTTGTGTCATGTGATTGCTATTTGGATTTCATGTTGTTTACTTTATTAAGTTAAATGGATGATTGATATATGCAATTGTATACAAGTTATTTTGCAAGGTTATCACTATTTTCAGTTATAGATCTGAAAGGTTTACAAGTAAAGTTTTAGAGGCACTGATTCACCCCTCCCCTCTCAGTACCTATCTCTCCTAATTCCAACATATTCACCAAGCCACTGCCAAAGGATTCTTTTGAGTATCTCAGAGGTAAATTAGGAGTCCTTCCCCTATCCAATATTCGGTAAAGCAAGATGCATGTTGCACCAATTCAAGGATTCATTAGAATATCTATTTTGTGAGTTGATGCTAGTGTTCACTCTCTAGGTGATGCCTGAAGTCGTGAAAAATGATTATGTATGCAATGAGATATCAATACATAGTAGGTATGATCCACTATATGAACAAATTTTTCAAGAGTATGTATATTTGGCATTGTTGTGAAAGAGGGAGAATAAGCTATTGATGATAACAGAGAAATGAAGATTGTTGATGAACACAAAGAGGGAGAAGATGAAGAATTGATGATCAAAAGAAAAGAAAGATAGAAAGTAAGAATAAGAAGCTAAGAGGGAGAATATAGATTAAAGAACATAGATATCAGAGTATTGTCATCATCAATTGACAGTGTTGTCATCAATGTCAAAGAGCGAGATTGTTAACCCCAACTGACAGTGATGATGATGAAGAATGATATCAGAGGTATACAAGATTTTAGAAGGATTAGATCAGTTGTTATTTTGTCATTGATGTCAAGCAATTGATTTCTGGTTTATATTAAGTTGTCATATCATTAGGAGTATGATATAAGTTGAGTGAGTTAAGGAAAAAGAGGAAATGAAAAGTTAGTAAAGTTGAAGAATTTAATTGGGTGGCTAATACAGATCAGACAATGATAAGGTAATAATGGTTTAGTTGTTTTCTACTTTACATTTGATGATATCAAGTCAGTAAAGGAGATTGGACAAGTGAGCACGGTTAGAAAGTTTGAAGGCAAAGAAAACAGTTTAGTTACCGAGTAGGAAGAAGTAATTATGTAAAAAGAAAGTAATTTTCGATAAGGAGAAAGGAAGTCAAGACACCGAGTACATGGAGTTAGTTACCAAGTGAAGAAAACAAAATTTTGGTTGAAGGAAAAGGAAGGGCACCGAGCATGGAACAAAAATTAAATACAAGGATCATAACAATATTTAATGAAGAGCCACAATAATCTGGAAGATTCCAAGGATGAAGAAGAGTTAGTTAAAGAGATCTACGATTAGAAAAATTCAAGGTGATGATTTATGGTAAAGATTTAAGCAGCAAAAAGTGAAGGTACAAGTTCCAAGAAAAGTTCAAGTTCCGAGGTGATGATAACAAGTTTTATCGAGTGCCAAGTTCATTGAATCGATTCAAGGAAATTATCTGACGGCTTAGAATAAATAGAGGAAAACCTAATCAAGTAGATTAGAGGCAAAATAGAATCTATATAAAGGATGAAATTGAATGAAAAACAAGTTGGCTAGTTGAAGTGTTGATGTGTAACCGAGTGATGCGGTGAAGAAGAAAAAGGTGGAAATTCGAGTCTACAACAGCGATTGATAAGTGTTGAGGCCAGTGAAAAGTGAAGGAATGAAGTGAAGACAAAGGGCACATAAGGGATCTAACTAAGCAAGAGGTAGTTGCAGATTTACATATCAAATTTTATACTATTTCTTATTAACATTTGTAACAGGAAAATATCTTAACCGAGAGGACTTAAGAGTCTTATTGTAAATCCTTTAGAGAGGTGACATTCTAGAAGAGTGTTCAAAGCCCTTTAACCAAGCCACTCCTAACAGGGTGAAGATCCTAATAGATTTGAGGCAAATCTCGTAACAGGGTCACATTTAACAATTTGCATTGTAATATTTAACATGATAGACTCTTAAACAAACATACTTCAAAAGAGTATTTTGATTGGTGGGTGACAATTTCCACAGTGGTTTCCCAAATTGGATTTCCACATTAAATACTAGTGTCAAATGTGTTGAATATTTATTGTGTATGATATTTGTTGATTACTTAAAATTGTTAATTAAAAATTTTATTTTACTACTGTTATTGGTTACTACTGAAGTTTGTCTTATCGAGTTGAATCAGAGTTAAAGTTTTAAGGTTTAAAGAATCATTGATTACTGATTCACCCCCCTCTCAGTAATCCAACACTATTATCATTAGATGTAGAAATAATAGGAATGGTCGATGAAACAAAATTACATAAAGGAATATTTATAAATGTATCATGAGAGATCAAAGCTAAATTATCATAATCATTTGTCTCACAAGACGTTGGTGCATGATGATTTATAGAGACGAAGAAAGTAAAATCTTGTGACATACATGGAAACAAATGAATTAAGTTCACAAAGGATGAAAGGTTTTCCAAATGCTTTGCAATCTTATGCACGAACATGTAAGATCATCTATATCATAAAAGAAGGTAATATCATGAAACATAAAAGGATTAGAATCAAGAAGTGATGCAAATGACTCATAATACATGATGTGTGCATGATGGGAGTCCCAAAATAAGTAATCATAGTATACCATGGTGAAATATATGAACTGAAGTTAAATTAAGATTTTGGAAAGTAAGGATGGAATATAGATCAAAAAATGAAAGCCCAAAACCCTAGTCAAGATCTAAATTAAAGGATACAATAATCAAACTTATTTGATAAAAAAATAGAGAAATAAAGAAAGTCAAACCTGTAGAGGAGTTCAAATGTCAAACTCGTTAAAATGTAAGGAAATGAATAGATCTTTTGTATATGGAATTAGATTACAAAATATCACTAGTCGTATAATGCAATTAACCTAATTTGTTTGGTCACGATAAAATTATGCAATTGGAAATTAAAAAGAGCTAAAGTACTTAACTAGTTTTGGAAATCAATAATTTAATAATAAATATTTAACCAATATTAGAAATCCCTTATTCATGGATGCATTGAAAGACAAATTAGGAAAATTAAACAAGCTAATTTTCAAAATTGAGGTTAAATCCATGAGGCCCCATTTGTTTGCTGGAATTGGGGCGGAATTGGCAGTGGGACTTCTGCTTTTTCAGCAAATCTATCGTTTGGAACACATATTTGCAATTAGGGTTTCCTCACTCAAAATCTGGTTTAGGCCCTAAAATGGGTGGCACCATCTTCCCACCCAATAGGTGGAATTTGAAAACAAATTTTGGTTTTGAATTTTGTGAACCAATTTTAATTCTCCCGTTGGGTCCATCAATTTTCATGGCGAAACTTTTTCTTCCCAATCCCACCGAATGCAAAGTATTTTCTTGGCATTGTTGTTTAGGAGGGGTTTGACCTGATATTCATGGCGAAACTTTTTCTTAAACATACATGTGTTGTCCAAGGTTCTTGTTGTTATTAGAAGTCTAATGTGCTTGCCAAGGTCCAAGTCGTCTGGCAAAAGCTTTCTGAGGTCTTTTTCCCTCTGAGCATTGTCGATAATTAGAAAGACGTGCTTATATGCTTTTAGAAGAGCCTCTTTTAAACAAGATCTACCTCTATCTGTACCATCCAAATTTATTTCTACTCTAGAATTGTAGCCGAGGAAGGCATTCGTCAAAATCCGTTACTGCATCTTCTTGATGTCATTTTTCTGAGTTTCCAAATCTAGTAGAACTCTATAATGATTGTAGCCCTTCAGATTTAATTTTGAATATACAGTCGTGGCAAGGTGTGTCTTCCCAATCCAATCTCAATCGATAATTTATTGGGGAAAGGACCTAAGCTTTGCCGAAGGTCGATAAAAGGTAGGATTCAAACATTTTTGTGGTATGATAGTGGTTGTTGGTTCATGGTTTTCACTTCTCTTGTTTTCTTTTCCCTCTAATTCTAATTTTGAAAATGGAAACCAAACGCAGAAGGTAGATTGTCTCAATCATCTTCCAGGTCAACCAAACGGTCCAAACTATCTTCTGAATACACAAAACCAGAATTTCAAAACCTTATTTTGAGATAATCAGGTTTTGAGTCAAATTCTAATTCCTCAACCAAACAGGGCCTGAGGGCATAAGTGAATTGGTCTAGATTCATGAGTGTGAATCTAAACTGAATGTGTAGATTTGAATTATGCACATGAAAATAATCTATGTAGAAATTGTCACCAACAATCTATTAACCTCAATGTCCACAACTTTTTTTGAATGGGATGGTGTTAATAAACACTATTTAGTTGATTGCTAGACATGAAAAAAAATCCTTTGGATTGGAACAAATTTAAAGATAATTAGTCATGCAAATTATAGCCTAAATGTTGATGCAAGTGAGTGATGCAATATGAATTCCTTAAATATGCTATTTGAATTATTACACATGAACGAATGTGAGATACTTGATGAAGTATATATAAATTAAAAGTTAGTCTTCAAATACAACTGCAAAGGTGGCTACAGAAATGTTTAACAATTCAAGATATCACAATAAGAACTAGTTGGGGGGGAGGGAAATGGACCTAAATATTCATTTGAAATTTAAATGTTGCGAGTTTACTTCTACAATGTGCATAATTGACCAAGGTCAATCTCCCAATTAAAAATTGGAACCTTGTCTAAAAATGGATAAAATATTGATGAAAATCAATCTCTATGAATATGCACATGTGAGATCAAGTAAAACCCAAGTTATGTGGCAATTTTGAAGAGAAATCACACCAAATCAATGAACCTAAAATGAAAGAGAAGTATAAATTATACAATTTTCACCATATGATTTATACACATTCCATGTTAATATCATAGATTGTTATGGCATTGATCATTCCCTTTTTCTTTTCTTCATAATCATTCATGTAAACCCTTTGATAATGTCTCTATAGGTGCTTATGTGTCAACTAGTATAACCAATCTCCAACCCCCTCTTTACCATGAATACCAACCAAAAGGGAAGATTTTTTTCTGTTAAAATGATTTTACTATGTCAAAGCTTCATATGTATTTATCATATACTTTATAGTACCTTATGTAAAACATTCATGGTAGTCTAATTTTTTTTAAGTAAATACAAGATTTAAAACCATATGAATGTTTTTAAAATAAATTATCGTAGATAATAACTATAAGAGAAATGTATGTACACATCCCTGTACACATTTATCTTATGTTTAAATGTTAAGAAAATACAAGCTTGAAAATCATAATACTAGTTTTAAAATGAATTACAATATAAGATAATCGTAGTTGGCATTTTTTTATGTATTTTTGCACATGTATGTGTGCATGTATCCTTATTACTTCACTTTCACATGTGTTTTTTTAATAATTTCATAAGCCTATTAAAAAACTATATGGATATTGTGACATAAAAGGAAAGAACTAATTAGTTTCATATAATACAAATATTACATTTTTGGAGGGCGCCACCCTTTCAAATTAGAGGAACACATAACAAAGTTCATGTATAACCTCAATAACGAGACACACAACTATTGATAGGAGATATCATCCTTGTACATCTGTCTCATCCAAAATATCCCCCTGTTTTACAAAAACACAAATCAATATTTTTGAGAAAAAATATATTATAAAAATACTAGTAAAAAATAACTAAAAATTAATATCATTTATATATGATTATTCTATATTATTAAAAAATAGTTAAAGACGAGAAGTAGCACCAAAAAATGAAGATAAAGTGGAGGCAGAGGATGAAGTGGTAGTTGAGGAAGAGGAAGAGGCCGAACAAGATGACACTAGCAACCCTTCTTCCCCTTTTGCCAGGAGATAACATAAATGCCCCCTTCTAGTTTTCCCACGAGTTTTTTCATTCTCAACAAGGTTTTAGTCTAGGTTGAATATAGATAGCTGAAGTATCAATTTTGGTTTGCAGTCAGCTTTTCCTTGGTAGATATCATTTTTCAGTACTGGGACTTGAATTTTTTGTATCTTTTATTTTATTACCTTTAATATCAACTCTTGGATTTGACCCCTTATTTATAAAAACAATTAGTTAAAAATTATTTTATAATTTATATGACCATTATTAATTAAGGCAAGTTGCAACAATACTTGATTTACTCTAATTTTAAACTAAAGTGTAATATAAAATAGCATAATAATAATTTTATAAATTGAATTAAGAATGAGAGTTCTTCATAAATTGAATAAACACTCTTAAGGAATGTCATAGACTTCAAACCATTTCATGTTGAGAGGAGTTAATAAACTATACTAGTAAACTAATTTTGATAAACCTTTTTTTTTTGAGATGAGGTTTCTCTTACATGATACTACACACTACTCCACTTTCTACAATTCCTAAGGGTGTTGATTTCAATGGTAGCTCTCCAAGTTCCAACACTACTACTAATATTGTTGGAGATAGTGGTGTTTATGAGTCTCGTGATAGTGGCCCTATGCCTAGAATAGAGATTTTTGCAAGGGAGGTGATATTGCTTCTTTGGATTATAATCCAAACAAGGAGAATGTCTATGTTGAATATGTTTGCGAAAATATTAGATCATTGTTGGGGTTGGTATAAATGCCTTGGGTATGTCCTATGTCACCTTAATTGGGATGGATATTCCCTTCTTCATAAATCACAACCCATGTCCTATGATCAAACCCTCCTATGGTTGTTTGCAAACAAGAATTTGGATAGGAAATATTTAAAGCTCACCAAGGCTTGATTCGAAGGTTTAACAAGTTATCGCCTTCTTTTTTCAATGGATAATAAGGGCTTTACCAAGCAAAAAAGGAAATATGTGATGTAGAACACATGGAAAGGATTGTTGGGACAATATGGGAGGTTTATCTTTAAGCTTTTATAAGCATTCATTGTAGTTTATCCAATTGATTTGCACGTTAATCTCAATATCAGATTCATCTTTGGATCAATTCTATCTCAAGGTTGCATAGCACCAATCATGGCTTTTCCCTTTTCTAAGAGATCCAACCTTCAAAAAAATCAACTCATCTAGGTCACTCTTATTTTACCAAGATTTGTCAACTTTTACGAAAAAATAAAAAGAAAAAGCAAAAATGAAGCTAAGAATAGCACAAAAAAGGAAAAACTAAAGATTTGGCCATCTTTTTCTCTACCAATTTTTGAGAAAAAATATTTTTGGGTTTTGTTCTTTGACCCATAAAAACAACTATTTGTCCAATTTTACATGTAATGAGTAATTTTTCCAAAAAACAAGTCAAAAAGGCTATGTTTGTTGGTTATCAACCAACTAAATTTAGTCTATTTTATTTTTTGCCATAAAATTTGCATACAAGTAGAAATTGGGCAAACAAGATATAATTGGAAAGGCGTTTCTAAGAGTTTCCCATTGGCGGTGGTCTTATCTTCATATTCTAATAAAAATTCTATAATCAATCAAAATTAAATCTACAATCCTAACTTCTGAGCCCATATCTTTTCACTAGTATCTCCGATTTTCGTGATTCTTGTAGCATTGGAAAGGTTATTCAAAGATCTTCATATCTATACATGCACTTTTTCCATGTTTTCTCCAAGTATATTTTATTCAAATTTTTATGGTTTCTCTATATGATTAATTGCTTGGACTTTTTGGCGCATGGAATGGATTTATTTCTAGGAGAGGTCTTTATTTGATCTACTTTACATATACTGAGGTTTCGGGGGTTTGATTATTTCATTCTAGGAGTTATCATGGGATTTTCTATTCATCATGTTGTTGTCATCCTAGAAAGGGTGTAATTACGAGTCTTGGTGAAATGGCATCTTGACACATCTCAGGTTGCTAGATATTTTCCCCTTATTTGTATGGACTCATACCTAAACTAATCGCATTAGAAGGTAGCACATCTTGAGGTATTATCATCATCCATATTGCAAGATTGAATTTGTCTAGTGTTCACCATGATACTACATGGGCTATATCAGACATTGAATGTCCCTACAAACTTCAGACTAGACATTGTGAGATGTATGGAGACCCTCAGATCTCTCCATTCCTAGAGGATCTTGTAGCAGATTATCTTAATCCCCTTGCACATGCAGATTGTATACCCTTTGATAATGATACTTTAGAGGAGTTTGAGTATATCACAAGTCTTTCATGTTCAAATGGATCAAAGGTTTTTCTTCATGCTCCTACTCATCACATTTAGATCACATCTCAATCATCTTCATCTTTAATTTTTCCTAATGACTTTGGCATTGGCACATGCATGGCCTACATTGATTTAGTACAACAAGACATTCATCTTCTAGACATATAGACTTGGGAGTCATATCTTGCCAACATGTCATTCTTGTTTGTGGAGTCTCATATTGTAGATCTGGAGGATTATTTAGAGGACATTCATCTCCTCTTTGTTAACACCTTCATCAATTTTGTCAACCCATCTTCATCGCCTATGAAGATTATTCTACATCAAATTTTACAGTCCTAGATTGTCACCTTATATATTGATTGGGCATGTACCTCATTGGTTTGCGGTGACATTATCATTCATGGACATAGTGACATTAAGAAATTTCTAGAGGCAAACAATATTTAAATTTAGATTTTTACTTCTAATTTATGGGAATGGCTTCTCAAATCTCTCATAGAGATTTTCTTCCTAAGGGAAGAAATGTTGTTTGTAGATATTGGATCATGATCTATCTTCAAGCATTCATCATCACTATAAGATCTATTTCTTGATTTCAAAGATTTTCATCCTTATTTTCTCTCTTATTGGGGGAACATTCATTATACAATTGTGACAGAAGCAAACCTTGGGGGGTCACTTTGAGTCCTCAATTCCTTCTTGCACTAATGCAGTTATTTCATTTTCTCTCTTTTGGAGAAGTTTTTTTCCCATGTGGTTTTCTCCTTTTCTCTGGTTGTGAAAGATTGCATTGGTTTGTACATGGGTACCTAATTAGGCCTTGTTGTTGGGACCCATCTGTTTATGCATCTATTTTACATTTATCATTAGGGTTTTAACTTCTCCTAAAGTTAATATTAAGGAGGGGTGTTGGACTAATTAGGACATTATCTAATTAAGCATATAATTAGGTCCTTTATTCACTTGGACTAAACTTGGGTGCTTTTTATCTTTTATTAGATTGAGCTTTATTTAGCACATGGTGTCTCATTCATTATTATGTGGACACTTGTCAAACTCTCTTTTTAATCTTTTTCTAGGGTTTTATCTTTATACTTTTATACACATGCATTTTAACTTAACTAGTTCAATTATAGGTTACTCTCAATATCATATTCTTCTTTGGATCGATTCTCTCCTGTCATGTCCCCATTTTGGCTAACATCGTTTGGCATGACGGATTTGCCTATCATCGACTCTCATAGGCAAATGGTTTGGAGAGAGGGTCATTATGTTGATCATTTGATTGCATATTGCTGACAGAGCCTACATTCGGTAGAGCCTACATCTAGTTTGGGCCTACATGCAGTTGTAGTGGAGCCTACGTCCAGAAGCGAGCCTACATCCAGTTCGAACCTACATTCAGTCTAGTTGGGCCTACATTCGGTTATGAGACATCTTGGCCTACATTGTTATATTTTTGAGTTGAGAAATGCACTTTATTATTATAATGTTATTTTATTATAAAGTACATTATAATTAGATGTTTCTAGAAGTTCTAGTAACTTCTCAAGAAAAAGAATAAATAGGGGGCTTGGGCTATCATTTCTACATGCTTGGATTTGGGATTTCTTCTACTTCTTCATTGTGAAGCAATTTGTAGCCTTGTGGTTTGCAAATACTATTCGATCTTTGGGAACGAATCACTCCCCTAGATTGGCATAACTGAGGTAGTGAAATATTTACTGAAGGGTTGCAAGTTTGGAAGTGGTATTCAGCCATTTCAAGTTGAGATTATTTGGAATCCTTAGATTTACCTGAGGGTTTGAGTTTTGGTTGCAAGAGGAAAAAAGCAGTCCGAAAAAGCAGATTCAAAAAAGCAGTCCGAAAAAGCAGATCCGAAAAAGCTGTCTGAAAAATTATTGCAGCCATTTACAATCAGGTTCCTCATTTCTCATTTGGCATTTGGCATATTTTCTAAGAAATGTATGTTTTCAGCTGAGTACAAAATATAGCTTCAGCACTTTACTATTTTACATTGTACTTGTCTATGTTTGCCATTTGGCATTATTGGTAACAAAGGAAGGCTAGGATTCTGCAAGTGAAAGGGCATTGTAATTTTCAATCTATCTATATTGCAAACCTAGGGTTTGATGATCATATCATTGGCTGAAAAATGTATGGCATTGTTGCAAATTGTTGATATATGAATGGCATATGGTTTTGAGCAATTTCCTACATCATTGATAGTGTTTTAGATGGTATTTGGTTGCTATCTATTATTCTGAAATTTTGGGACAGCGAACTCATATATTGCAAAATAATTTCTTATATTCAATATTTTTCTTTCAACAGTGTATTCAGTGCATGCCAACTGTTTGACGAATTTTCTCAGTTCAGTATTAGTGGTTTTTAGTGGCCTTTATAGTAAGGGTCATTACAGTGGTATCAGAGCGGTTTTCTTGCCATCCTGTTGGGTAAGAACCGTCTTTGCATGAGTGACCAGCACTTGATTGATTTCAGTATGGACAGGAATAGTATAGAGTTTCAAAGGACACGATCGTGGGCAACAGATAGACACAGTAGGAATGATGGTTATTCAGACATTCGAGATGAACTTAAGATAATAGACCAGAACTTGTCTGAACAGTGGAATAAGCACCACCGTGTGATGAATGATATACTGTCCGACCCAGCCAAGGTGAATAAGTTGTCAAGTTTTTTATTTGGCAGATCTTCTCATAGGAGAGATAACATAAGATCGGCTGGCACAGTTACCAGAAACCTTCAAGAGGATTTTGAGGAACAAGTTAGTATTCCGACAGATGTTTCAGTTTCTACTCAGCCACAGGAGGAAGTGGTGAAGGACACTATGTGGATTGATAGTAACTGTCAACTTGGTACTCAAGTTGAGACAGTTGTATACAGGTTGCCTGAGGATGATGTCACAGATGCTCAGAATAGTAACTACAGCACAATGAATTCAAATGATGATTGTGAGGAGGTTGTTGTGCATGATGATGAGATACATATCAGCGATGAGTAGACATTGAGTATTCATGACTTTGCTGAGAGAGAGTACCAGGCACAGTTAGATGCTTCGTCACATGAG
This sequence comes from Chamaecyparis obtusa, assembly GCA_027943335.1. Classification (NCBI taxonomy): domain Eukaryota; kingdom Viridiplantae; phylum Streptophyta; class Pinopsida; order Cupressales; family Cupressaceae; genus Chamaecyparis; species Chamaecyparis obtusa. The sequence continues at coordinate 1,098,635 of BSBK01013101.1, forward strand.
GTTGAGGCTGGCAGTACTTCACATGATTTGTCCAGCCAGCTGAAGGTGAGCGTAGATAGTGTTGTGACTTCATTATCTCATCATGACAGGATGTGGGAGATGATGGAGGATCATATCCGGATGATTCAGTCACAGAGTAGACATAAGGGAGTACAGGCGCAGACCTCTTGTATTGACTTACAAGCGATTAGGGAAGGAATGGGAATGATGAAGATGAGTTATTTACATCTTCTTTCGGACAGTGACCATCTTCTTACCCTTGTCGGAGACTATTCAAACGCCTTGAGGAGGAAGGAGGAGGAAGCTGTCAAGCTTTCTCGTGAGCTAGAGGATACCCGAGCCTCTTTGTTGAGTACTCCATTGGCATTACAGGACTCAGAGAGACATGCTGATTTGATACAAGGAGATATCACAAGCACACCGGATTGTGTGATTGGCTCTGATAGTGGTTACGGTACAGTTGATCCTGATGATGTTACAGTAGTTGAGGATACTGTCACATTTGAGGATAGTACAGTTGATCAGAGTGGTGCAGCAGAGAGACATGTGGACGAGCTTTGTCTTGAGGTGAGTTCAGTTCAGGAGTTAGCACATATGGTAGGGACTCAGCTTTCTTTTACAGTCACATGTGGTAGATGATAGTTGTGAGAGTACACCTTGCATTCATATCTAGGATTTGGGGACAGTATCAGACATGTATGTGGAGTTAGTTGGTATTAGTCATATTACTCAGGTGAGGAGTTTGCTTGAGTTACCAGCTGATCCTAGTTTACGGATATGGACCTGGGATTGTTATATTGGCGTTTGGGATTATGTTGACTGGAGATCCTTATCACTTATTGGTAGCAGTGATTGCTTGAGTTCTATCATGGATTTGATTAGCAGATTACACGGTGTTGTTCTCATTCATAGCAGCTTGCCAGATGCTAGTATTAGTTTTTATACACCGATGTTTGGAGTTGTGTGCATTTCCAGTCGACCACTCAGGATGCAGTGGGTTTGTGATGATTTAGGCACATCTGAGGTGTTAGCGTTTACATATGAGTCCCAGGATCGTATTGACATTGATGACATCCAGGAGGATGCAGTGGTTAGTTTTGAGGACTTGGTTTCCTTGGCGGATTCTTTCGGTACGACAGAGTTGGACAGCGATGCTACAGTTTTCGATACTCCATATGTTGATATGAGCTTTGGAGTTGATTCACAGAGTATGGATGGTAGCACTCCAGAGATCAGTGATTTTGAGTCTACTCCTTTGGACAGTACATCAAAGGAGGATTGTAGGAGATAGTCTAGCCAGCGCCATCATGTGTCTAGTCAGTTGAGAGTTAGTGAGCGAGACATTTCTGCCGCTTGTGAGCATTTCGATGCTGCTCGTCAGTTGTTAGCAGTTTATGGATGGGGTTCTCCTACTAGTGATGATCAGGGAGGCAGTTATCTTTCCTTGACTGAGATCCACTCTTTATGGGAGGCTATCCGGATTCTGAGACAGAATTATACGCAGTTGGTAGCCGACAGAGATTATCTTATGGCGTGGGGCAGTACAGCATATGACGCATTATTGGTCAAGGAAGATGAGGTGAGTGAGCTTACTCAGCAGCTCGAGGTGACTTCTAAGTTTCTTGAGAGTACACAGTTGGCTTTCGAGGAGTCACAGTTTCATTTGGCTGAGGTGACCATGGAGTTAGAGCGACTTCAGTCTTTACCAGATCCTGTACAGTCACAGACCGTGGTGTCTGGTGATCCGAGGATGTCCATGGTCGAGGTTGATAGAGGCAGTGGAGATGAAGATATATCTATTCTCGATACTAGTAGTGGCATATCTTATTCTCTTCCACTAGAGGCAGGTTCAGTTGAGTTGGGCGTCGCAGCTGAGCATTGTGGTATGTTTGACATGATGATGGTCTCTACTACTGATGGAATGGAGACTGGTGATATTGTATCAGCGATCATGTGTGATGTTGGTGAGCCGGCAGTTGGCATGGTTCCTGTTTGTGATACTACTCCTTTGGAGGTGTCTTCGGAGGTAGTAGTTAGTTCCAACTTGGTTAGTGATCGGTTGCAGTTAGTTTCATCTGGATTGCAGTTTGAGTCATTGACTGAGATTGACGCATCTTATCGGCATTACACTGTGAGGTATGCTCATGTGAGGTCCACTTTCGGCCCACATAGTGATCCTGTGTTGTACATATTAGCTATCTTTTTGATTATGTTTCTTTCAGGGATACTTGGACTTTGTCGACTACTGTTATATTATGTTTGGACTCGTTGGATTGTTCTTTTGATGATTCTGCTTATGGGATCCATGATGTATAGATTTGGTTTATGTTTTTATATGATGTTTTGTGAACCTGATGATCTTGATGATATTTAAATTACGTTATGTAATTTCATTTGAAATGTGCAATCAAATCATGAATATTATATGCAATTGACGTATGAGTTGAATTATGCAATTTAATGTTTAAATTTCGCTATATCATATATGTTATTGTAATGGTTTTCTTCCTTGAATTACTGATGCTGCATTTAGGTATTGCAGGTGGAAGGACCATGGAAACACATTCGGGGAAAACACATTGAACATAGGGTAACCAGTTATACCAAGGCCCCGTCTATTAAGAGACCTGAGGCCTCGTTGTTAAGTAATTTATTTCGTAACAGTAATTTGAATGTTTGTATGTTATGTGTTGTTATTCTGGATGTACCTTTTGTGAAATGTTATTTTGTTAAGTGTCGCTTGACACCTATGTTCAATGTTATTAAGGTACATCATGTGTTGTGTGAGAGCACTTGCTAGGAGTTTTAGGGATATCTTAGCACTCCTTTCTGCCATAGGAATCTTTATGCAATCTCATTCCCCATTTTCGATGTTATTTCTCGACATGGGTTTAGAGGGTTAATAATGGCCTTAGGAGATAGTTTTATGCTTAATTTGTTAACCCATTCCATGTATCCATGGGTTAGGGGTATTTTCACCTCTTTAGAAGCCTAAAAGTGACTTTAGGACCCTTTTAAAAATTCATTTTCCTTCTTGAGCGGAAATTGCAACTTGCATGTTGGAACCTCATTTATGAGGTTAGGTGTAGAAGCCCTATTTAGAGGAAATTTTGGCTTAGGGTGATTCATTCACCCATTCTCTATTTTTAGAGAGCTTTCAGAAAGTTAGAGGAAAAAAAGGCTTGAAGCTTGGATTAGGGCTCAACAACATTCTACCATAGCTTGGATTTGAGGTAGGAATTCATGTGCTCTCTCTGTTTGTTTGAGATGTTTGTTAAAATGATCATGTTCTTGGCTCCCCATGGTTGGTCATGGTGGAGGTTTGTTTTGTTTAGTGTTGTGTTTTAGCTCCCCATGGTTGGTCATGGTGAGAGCAAGCTTGCATATGTGTTTATCATGTAATTGAATTTTTGGGTTGTTTACTCTTAGATTCTCTCACCCTTGGGAGGGAAGAGAAATCAAGAGGGGGTGTGGAAATGGAGGCAACTCCATGTGTAGAGTCTCCTCCATGTGTGGGGAAGGATGAACCTTGGGTGAGTGATTTTCCCCAAGAGACCTTGCATGTAGCCCTTGTGGCAATGGGGGGCATAAGGAGGGAAAATTGGCCATGTGTGCCTTGTATGTATTTGAGAAATATGGGTCCATGTGTGGCCTTGTATATTATGCAATGGTAATCTCCATGGTTTTGTCTACCACACCCTACAAAGGAAATTCATGGGAATTCCTTAGTTTACTTCTTGAGGGAATTTGGGAATTTTGTCCATGTTTGTTAAATCATGTTGTGATTGTGTGTATATGTTTGTAACCTGTTCAATGTGTTCTCCCCAAGCTCGGGGGTGGTCTCATGAGAGACCTTGGATGGGAGGTGAGCTCCCATGGTCTTTTCCTTGTTTTGTTTGCATATGCAGATTTTGAAGTATGGAAGCATGATGCTAAAGAAGATAAAGACTTTTGCTTTGATGTATTTGAATGAGGAATTCACTCTATGTTTGAAAGAGGAATTCACTCCATATTTGATTCATCCTTGTAAATTTGGAATGATGTATTCAATCTCCCTTTGGAGCTCTTGTATAATGTATTTAGAAAGAAAAACATGTTGCTATATTGATCTATCATTGCCAAATTTATATTTTAGAAGATGCTTTCATTATGAGATTCATGTAAAGAAAAGCAAGCTTCATTTGAATATTGCAATGTTACTTTGTAACCTAGGAATGATGTAAATTTCAATGGGATAAAGATAATGAGATGTTATGTAATTCATAATATGTATAAGATGAATCCTTGCATGTTTCTTAAAAGACCTTTATCTCTCTCTCTACCATTGAAATTACTCTCTTAATTATTGCAATGAGTTCTTCAAGTTGATAGAATCTATATTGATATGTTATCCGCTCTCACTTGAATGAAATAAGGAGATTGTAGCTCCATTAGATGTTTTAAATTGGTTAAGATCAATTCATATATACTCTGAATATGTGTTTGAAAACACTCCTTAGTTCTATGATATTGACAAGAGAAAACTATGAAAAATTATGAGCATTTAGTCTTTATAAAAGACCTTATTTGGTTATCAAACAAACTATGTAAATCTATGTATGAAATACTATCTAATCTCTATATTCTAAACCCCTTATTCCACCTAAGAGACTACCTATTTTCATTGCTATGAATTCATAAATTTTCAAAGAAGAAAATGAACTAAGTAGTGCTAAAACAAAATAACACTACCCAGAAAATTTTAAAGAGCAAATAGCTCTCTGGATTTTGTATGGGAAAGAATTCCCATACAAAAATCCAACCACAGTCATTTAATATTATTAAATCTGCCACCTTTGCCCAAGCTAATAAATAAAATAAACTTTTAAACAAAATATCATTCTCACCTTTTTGACAAGCCTTTCCCCTAGGCGCAGGTGGATGAAGGCTAAGGCTTTGTAATTAATCCCAATCCTTTTGGATGATGGGATGGTGTACTAAGTGCCACCTAAACAAGCAACTTGTTAGCTTTTAAAAGCTTTGTCTTCCAAAATCCACGCAGCCCTTTGGAGGAGTTAAAACTTGTTAATAGTTTCCTTGTTTGAAGCTTAAAAGGGTAGGTGGGTTGTCATGTCTTGGCATTGTTTTAAACCTCCTTTCAATGCACATCACCTCTACCTTGAATTGCGCCCCCCTTGCTTTATTTGAATTTCAAACTCCTCATGGCACGTGGGTAGAGGAGGCTAAGAGGCTAGTGGGTAGGCTGGATTAGCAAGTTAGATTTTTTAGGAAGGAGTTGGTAGTTAATTTTGGAGGATAGGGTAGTTGTAGTATGTAGGATATTTTGAAGTTTTAAAGATTGTTTTTTTGATAGGTTGTTTAGTAGTTTAGTTAGTCTAGTTAGAAGTTATTTAGATGTTTAGATAGTTAATAAGATTGTTTAGTGGGTAATAAAGTTATTTGTTATTTTATGTTATTTTGTTATTATTGCTTTTGGACTTAATAATAGTATAAATAGATATTATGTTATGCAAGGAATTTTATAGTTATTGGTAATTCCCATTTTGTTCAATATTGATAATTTTAAGCATGTATTAAATATTAGTTAATAAATTATAATTTATTAATTAATTAATATCTATATTACTTAATTAATATTTTATAATTATTAATTAATAATATATAATAATTAAATATAATTAATGATAAAGACTTATAGTTTTTATTTTCTAATTTGTTTATAAACTTAATGAATCAGTTCATGTTTATCCTGTATTTCGAATCAAATCGATTAAGCTCCATGATCAGATTGGACTTAATTTAAACATTAGTAAATTGAATGACCGTCATATGGAATAACGTAAACATTAGTCATTCTTGTCCTTTTAGTCGACCACTGAGATCTATAGTTGATCAACGATAACTTTGATCGTCATGAAGATGGACGTACTTAACCTTAATTTATATTCCTATAGCATCCTTGTTAGACAACATTGTCGAGGTTGTTTACCTGATTCATTGTAGCTTCGTCATTAAACTCTTTAACCCGCATCTTGTGTGTAGTAAACTTATCACTTTTTAAAAAAATTGTTGGTTGTGTTTTGACCCAACTTTTGGGCATCACAGCTCACCAATTTACCTTTGATGACCATGTTCATGAGATGATGATACGTAGATGGACTTTGGTCCCTAGTGCTTGTCATCGGTTATGGGATGGTTTGATGCCTCGGAATGAGAGTTGTGATGAGCATGACATGGTGATAGGTTCTGTGGTTGACATCTTGATAGTGCATGACTTAGAGCAGGAGTTTGGGAGTGATACCTCAGCGGTTGTTGTTATTGATTCTACTCCTTTGGCTATGTCATCTCCTGACTTAGCTGGTGATCAGTTGTAGTGGGTTGTATCACCTGTGCATGGTGAGTTGTTGACTAAGGTTGGTTTTTTTTATCAGCATTATACTGCAGGGTATGTTCATCAGTTTGCATGTGATCCATGTGTTGAGGAGTTGATGGCCGTCAGATTTGGTTTGGTTTCTAGTTCTTGCTATCTATCATGTGATGATTATTTTACATCAGCGGTACATGGGAGTTATGGTTATGAGACAGTGGTCGGTGATTTGCAGAGTTGTTTTCACTACAGGAGTTGTACAATGTGTGGATTTTTCGTACTTAGCACAGATTTATTTGGGAGTGTTCACTGTTGTTGCAGAGTTGGATTGTGTGCTTTACACAAGCCAGTGGGATGTGTTGGTGATATTTACTATGTTGGCAGTTTGAGTTGTCCTCTCTACTTGGGTTCTGATATTTCGAGGGCTTGTTTCTCGTGGGTTCCTAACACTGGCAGTTGTGATGTTGGAATTTCGTTGAGTTGTATTTGCCAGTTTGATTATGGATTCCTCTTGATTATATTTTAGAGAATATTGCAGGAGCTTGCGTTGATTGACAACAATTTAGATCATGACTACATTTGGGATCCAGGTGGATTGATTGATTATTTGTTTAGCCATTGCTTGGGGACAAGCAATTTCAGGAAGGGCGGACTGTCATGTCCCCATTTTGGCTGACATTGTTTGGCATGACGGATTTGCCTATCATCGACTCTCGTAGGCAAATGGTTTGGAGAGAGGGTCATTATGTTGATCATTTGATTGCATATTGCTGACAGAGCCTACATTCGGTAGAGCCTACATCCAGTTTGGGCCTACATGCAGTTGTAGTGGAGCCTACGTCCAGAAGCGAGCCTACATCCAGTTCGAACCTACATTCAGTCTAGTTGGGCCTACATTCGATTATGAGACATCTTGGCCTACATTGTTATATTTTTGAGTTGAGAAATGCACTTTATTATTATAATGTTATTTTATTATAAAGTACATTATAATTAGATGTTTCTAGAAGTTCTAGTAACTTCTCAAGAAAAAGAATAAATAGGGGGCTTGGGCTATTATTTCTACATGCTTGGATTTGGGATTTCTTCTACTTCTTCATTGTGAAGCAATTTGTAGCCTTGTGGTCTGCAAATACTATTCGATCTTTGGGAACGAATCACTCCCCTAGATTGGCATAACTGAGGTAGTGAAATATCTACTGAAGGGTTGCAAGTTTGGAAGTGGTATTCAGCCATTTCAAGTTGAGCTTATTTGAAATCCTCAGATTTACCTGAGGGTTTGAGTTTTGGTTGCAAGAGGAAAAAAGCAGTTTGAAAAAGCAGATTCGAAAAAGCAGTCCGAAAAAGTAGATCCGAAAAAGCTGTCCGAAAAAGCAGATCCGAAAAAAGCAGTCCGAAAAATTATTGCAGCCATCTACAATCAGGTTCCTCATTTCTCATTTGGCATTTGGCATATTTTCTGAGAAATGTATGTTTTCACCTGAGTACAAAATATAGCTTCAGCACTTTACTATTTTACATTGTACTTGTCTTTGTTTGCCATTTGGCATTATTGGTAACAAAGGAAGGCTAGGATTCTGCAAGTGAAAGGGCATTGTAATTTTCAGTCTATCTATATTGCAAACCTAGGGTTTGATGATCATATCATTGGCTGAAAAATGTATGGCATTGTTGCAAATTGTTGATATATGAATGGCATATGGTTTTGAGCAATTTCCTACATCATTTATAGTGTTTTAGATGGTATTTGGTTGCTATCTATTATTCTGAAATTTTGGGACAGCGAACTCATATATTGCAAAATAATTTCCTATATTCAGTATTTTTCTTTCAGCAGTGTATTCAGTGCATGCCAACTGTTTGACGAATTTTCTCAGTTCAGTATTAGTGGTTTTTAGTGGCCTTTATAGTAAGGGTCATTACATCTCCCAAGGTTGCATAGCATCAATCTTGACTTTTTCTCTTCAAATATAATCGATGTTTTTCTTGTAGGTGATTTATTGGCTTGTGAGGTTGAACAAACTCCAACAATGCATACATAGGAAAAGAGCAAAGTAAAATCGCGCATATATGAAAAAGAAAGGGAAAAATAGAATAGTCAACGTAAATTTCATGCAGAGAAAAATAGTGTGTTTGCACAAGCCATGAAAGTGTGCAAGGCACTAGAAAAGCTTAAAATGTATAAGAAAAGGCAATGGTCTTGTTTGCTTTTCTCTATATAGATTCATGTGTACATTCATGATGTATATGTGGGACTAAGTCCCTTTTATAATATAAATTTTACTTTTCTTTGTCAAAACAATGGTATGAACTGATGCAAATAATATACAAAGAATAGAGTCACATTATTACATTATTGTGGCATAACCACATGTTCTATTACTATGAAAATTATTTATAATGGTGGCTATCTTTGTAAAAATACATCTTGCAGTTCTTTACCTAAGGATGTTGCTCTTTTGATAATCATCGTAAAACAACCATGTAAATCTAGAAAGCAAACCTTTTGCCAGTAGTTACTATCAAGTATAGAAATAGAAATAATTGTAAGGTTGATGATGGATTATTAGGAAATGGAGCTATAAATGCTCAATGGAAATAAAAATTCAGTTAATGTTGTGAAACATGGAAGAAATGTGCAATGTCGCCTGCAAGGAGTATTTGCTATATTTTGACCTCAGTAGAGGGTTGATGTACTCCATGGATGGCCAGATTTTCCTTAAACAAATTTCTTAAGAATACTATTAGATGGTATTTCTAATAATCTCAATAATTAATAACTATCCTAATAAAGACTTGACCTGCAAAAGCTGTCGACTTCTTAATAGATGCTCGAACCGATGTTTGTTCACATATTTGCATTCATTAAATTCCACTTGATAACAGTGATCGAATGTCACTATCATTCACGTTATTGGTCCCATATTTAAGAAAAACTGATTCTTTTCTCTTAACAAATTCAATAATAATCTTTAGTTTGGAAATCTATCTATATATTCAGCATCGCATCACTGTTATCATTTGGCATTTAAAGAATGCAAAATATATGAATAGACATCAGTTCACACATCAGTTAAGAAGTTAACAGCTTGTGCAAGTCAAGTAGAAAATAGATAGATGACCGATTGTCCCTTAGACAAATTTCTTACAAAGAGTCTTAGATGACATTTCTATTATTAAAGACTACCACGATAGATGCTTGACTTACACAGCCTGTGACTTCTTAACTGAAGCTTGAATCGATGTTTGTAAATATATTTACATTCATTAAATGACACATGATAACAGAGATCCAATACTGAATAGATAGATAGACAGGAATTAATGGTATCCATGACATTTCTTGTTATGTTAATGGAATTATAAAGTCTCAACCTAAAGTATGCTACAAATATTATGACAGGATCGGTGCATTGATTTTCCAGAGAAAAACAATGGTATTTATTAAAAGTTCTGGCCTAAAATTCATAGGGTGGGGCATTAGATTCTTTGATCTTGTTAAAGATGAAATAAAGCAGAGCACACAATTATATGGAAACCTAATTTCCGATTAGATCCTACTATTGTATATCAATTAAAATTTTGTAATGAACAGAGTTCAACTAACCATTCTCAAGAAATAAAATCGAACAAAGAAAGGACATAGTATGGACCTGTAAAATCTCCTCGATGACATCCTCCAAAGTTATTATGCCCACAACCTTCTCATCTTCTGCGAATGTTGGAAGAGGTGCATTCTTAATTTCAAGGATATCCTCTGCTACAGTTCCTGTCCATCTCTTTGATCGTTGCGCTGTTTTATCAAACGGAAAGGAATTGGATTTAATTTTGTATGCAGATCGTGGTGACTTGTCTGTAGTGGAATGGTCGTGAAAGTTTTGCAATGAGCAACTGTCGCTAACATCAAGTGTCACATGTTTTTCTGGATGATAAAGCAAGTTAGATATCCTGAATGAATAGTTACAACCAATATTCTGCTCTTTTAAACTGTAAATTCACTAATTATGTTTCTAGGTATGCAGAGAAAAACTGATAGAACTACAGAAACAATTGCATGTGCATAAGGAGAAAAGCCTCATAAAAGAACATAAATATGCCAAAAATCCACAAATGTGAACATCAATAATATTAGAAAACAAATTCCATTATATGTCTGCTTATAACTAGAATACCCATTGATCTGAATGCTTTAAGTTAAATATTTAAATAACTAAACACTAAGTCAGGTTTCGGGCCAAGGAAATAAATTATACCTTTCAGTAATGCTTCTCTATCTATTCTTCGACTTCTATTAATGTTGACCTCTACATCATTTGCTCTTTCCGAATCTTGCTCCAATTTTTCAGGAAATTTCACAACCACAGCCATGTGGCTATGACCTTTTCGGAACTCATTCAATAAATCATACAAAGGCATGTTGGATGAAACCCTGAAACTCAATACCATAATTTCACAATATATTAACTCTTATATTTCCAAACAATACAAGATATTTGATAATTATTTTCAAATCAACAAGATTTCGTGAAAATATGTAACCTTCAACAAATTTCTTAAATAGCAACCCCACAGAACTTATTTCAAGAATTTCGGAAGAAATAGACATAAGAAGTAAAATGAAAATTGAAACAGATATAAGAACTTTGGATACCTAAATCAATCGCAAAAATGTAAAAATATCAGTAAAAAATGTCTAACAAGATTGTAACAAGTCACAAGGCCAACATGTAATATGCATCATATTATGACAAAGAACAAACAATATTAAAACTAGACAGAAATTTTGATGTCCATACAAAGGTAAAATTTGAATGAAATTAGTTAGTAATCATGATCGGTAATAAAGTCAGTGCTTGTTACCGATCAAAAAAAAGTCAGTGCTTGTTCATCCATTGTAAATTGTAAGGATGGGCTCCCACTAATAGTTTCTAAATCCAAGTCCATGGCCCAACAAGTTCTTATAGGGGATCAATACAAACAAAGATTTGCAGTTATAGGATCTATGAATGGTTTTTTCTTGACATTGATATATTTCTGAGTTTCTAAAATGGACTGTGGTGACATGGGGTGGCGGGGTGGAAAATGTCACAACCTTAACTTTCACTATTAAATAAATATTGTATATGCAGTTCAAGTTTGAAATGAATACCTTAATCATTTTGTTGATTTGTGGGTAAGTTACTAAGTGCTTAATTATTATTAAACATGCGGTGCATTTGATATTATATACTAGTATAAGATAGGTAAAGCTATTTTTCTTTGTTCATATTAAAATTGCAATAATGTGATTATATCTTGAATTAAGAAAGGACTGACTACAACTGTGTATTTTACTACAGGAAAAATGTTGACACTCATGTTGGGAGAGAGAATATCACCAGGAAAAAGTATTTAGCTTTCTGGGGTGACATGCATGAAACTCTTGCACACAATCACATAGTTGTATATTATACTACGTCACAATGTATGTAGATATGCGATTCATCGGTACTAATAAAAAATTGTGTAGTTGTTGCATCTGAAAATTTAAATCAAATTATGGTAACATTTAATTAACTCAATCTTCTCCACCTGTACTATAAGTATAATTTGAGTAAAAATCTGCAAAACTTGCAAGGTCCTGGAAATTGATCATGCAAGGAACTTGTGGAGAGGAATTTCATAATTTCCAGCTCCTACTAGGGTAAAAAGGAAAGTATAAGTTAGCTGCTATTATTAATATTACTCATGTATTTATGAAATCGTATATTTAGATCCAAACAATTTTGTTTTAAAAACTAATTAATATATGCTTCAATATCTGTTTCAAATTCCTCACTTCAAATATTAAGATGGAAGTTCGTAGTTTTTTTGTCCTCGTGACCACCTGGCAATATGCTACAAATGGGTCAAGGTCACTTCAATTACCATGAGATTCCTAAAGTTATTCATTAACTACTCCTATGTCTGCCAGCCATAAATTTTCATTCAGACTGATTATTATCATAGAAAGAAAGTATATCATGTGTTGTCCACACCTATAGCTGGGAATTTTATAGTAAGTCATTCTAGGCATGTTTGGGACCTCCCGTGGAAGTTACATGTCAGTGGTAAATGTTTAATATTGATAGATGATATATTTATCACTGATATGATTTATTATGCATTAATAAAATTAGTTTATTAAGTAAAATTTAAATATTTAACTTTATTAATGTTAAGAGCTTAAGTCTATAGTTGTGGGAAATATTTAATTAAAAGAGGTCCCCTTTATTTAATAACACATTAGAAACAAAAAATGTTTGGGGACTTAAGTTGAAGGGAGAATTATTTTAAATAACATGAGGAAAATTAAAAGGAAAAAGCAATCACAATAAAATAGGGGGGAAAAGAAATTGCGAGAAAATGGGGGGAGGAAGCAAAATCCCGAAAAAAAAGGAAAGGGCAAAAAAAGTGATTTTGTTTATCCCACATTGACAAGGTGAGTGAATGATTTCTTATGAGAGCATTATGAAAGAGATTGAAAACTCTCTTTCAGCATGCTTGGAAATTATATGAAATTGGTGAAATTGATTGGAGAAGTTCTTCTCAAAGGCTTGGAGGATGAAATCCCTCTTTGCTGACATTCTCTTCGCTGTTGAAAGATACAATCAGGACAATGTGTGCTCAGACTTCGAGGTAACTAGTTGTTTGTGGTAGTGTTATTTCATTTGAAGTGATTGCTTGACTTCGAGAAAATTGATTGAGATATCAGAGGCAAAGGATTGAAGGCAGTGCTGGACAGCATTAGAGGGGGTGTGTTGAGTATTTGTTGTGATTAAGGGAGGTGGCTGTACAACCCAGAAATCCCTATAAGGCTGTCATGCATACTGAAACTGTTGCTATGCAAGTCTGAGATAGTACGGAGGAGCTGTACAGGACTGAGATTGCTACCATAGAGCTGTACAAGTCTGAGTATCAGAATAGAAGAAGCATTACTGTTAACTATAGACACCTAAATCTCATCATTAAATACTGATCATATTAACTTCATTTTAACCATTCTTCTATAGTCGTCTTATTAATTAAATAATCAATTTATTTAATTAATGTTCCCTTCCTGTTTCGTCTAGAGTCATGTTAATTAAATAGCTTGCCTATTTAATTAATCTTTGTGTTTGCCAATCCCTCTAGGTAAGTTAATTGATTTAATTTTTCTACAAGTCCAATCCCATTTAATTAAATAAACCTATCTATTTAATTAAATAAGCCTTCCTTTATTTTGAATTAAAAAGAAATCCAAAATCTCCTACTTGCACCACTTGCCCCCTGATTACCTAAGTCAGTAAACCTAATTTTTCAGTAATCCTATGCACATTCCTAAGCATAAAGATTAGAGAAGAAAAGTCAAACCTTGTCACTTTCATCCAAATCCCAACCAAGTGCCATTAAGTCTTCCTTAAATGCACTTTTGGTCTTATCCCTTCGAAAGAATTTGATATTCTTTTATTCCCTTCCATCATTTGACTTTGGGATTGAGACATAAATCGCCTTTATGGCAAGTCCCTTTCTCAACCCCCAACTTCCCTCAACCACTCTAATGTTGACACCTGGTCACCTTCCATTAATGTTGAGAACCCTAGCCTCTTCCAAGCAATTAAGCAAAATATCCTTTCATTTTCATTATCAATCTCTCGCTATGCAAAACTTCACTTGTGCAATTTGTGAGAGCTCTCCATACTTGTGCAAAACCTAGAAGCCATTTTCATCATCCTTTGCTAAGAGCTTGAGCAACAATGGAGTATTCTATTACTGTTATGCTGTCATAATCGTGAGAACACATACAACCATACTATCTTGGACAAATCATTGCATAAAAGAGGCTACAACATGGGTTACCGTGGTTTGCATTCTTGTTGTTTCTTGTCTCTTTTTGTCTAATCCTGTATGTTTCTTTGTACTTGTGTTTTGAGTGGGTTTACTTGTTATTTGCATTCCATTGAATCACATTTCCTAGAACACACTAACAGCATACAGAGGGGGCATCTAAGAGCAGTTTGGTGAGTCTAAATCACTGTCAAACACTATCCTTCTTAGCTGCACTTGTATGGAGTTGAAGGCTCATGCCTAGGGCATGAAGGAAGACATCCAACTCAATGTACACAGTTCTGAAAATACCAGGTCTGCAATATTCCTTGTAGCTATTTGTAATGTTTAAGGCTTGAGCAAATTAAATAAAATCTGATAGTGGTCTATTGTTACCATAACTTTACTTTCTATGTTATGTTGCAATAGTATCACATTTCGTGCTGTTTCCTATATTGAAAATAGAAATATGGAAAAAGTACAGACCCGAAACAAATATAATTTATTGTTCATTAAACAAAATAAAGGTGCAAACTAGGGAAGTCCCTTACAAAAGCATTATTTTTAACTACATAATTTTTGCATTTTACATAATTAGCACATTATAAGCAAGTAGAGAGTTCATTAACATCACGTTTTCAGCAAATAATCATCTCAATCATGAACATGATATGATCACCACCCCCAACAACACATCTTCATTCCATATCACAAGGTATCCAAGATGGTTCCGCCAAAGAATAAACACATCAACTAGATACCTCCATGCTAATTCTCCAGAAGGAACATAATAGAACCAAGTCATCAATAGTCACAGTGCAAAAAGAGGGGTCAAGAGCCAAAAGAACTACAAAAATAAATTAGTCTCTGAACCCTCCCCTGGGATCTCTCTATACATTTCCACATACCTTTTACTTATTTGTTTAAAGGGTTTGGTAGTTTGCCTTCAAGAGAGGTACAAATAGATATCATATATACATGGGGGGAATACATCATGATCATACCAAATGGTTCCCACTTGTTGCCCCTATCTTCAAATAAAATTTCCCAAGCCATTTAATCCCTCTTACTAGTTATGGCAATTTACACAAAACACAATTTACTAGACACAATTATCAAACACAACATTGTGAACTCCTATATCAGTAAATTTCAAATAAAAAATGGATCAACAAATCTTCGATAATTAAAGTGAAATCATCAATGATTAATGAAAATTGCACACAAAAGACCAATTACAACATTAAAGATCCACAAGATGCTAAAATAAACCCAACAAAAGTTATCAAGAGCTTGAGAAATAACTACAAAGAGAAGCTAAACAATCCACAAGAACATTATTGATTTTCAATACAAAGGAAATTATAAATAAATAAATAATGGTCATAAATCTTATAATCCTTGTACATTTTAAGCATCACCTACCTTGCCTCAACAAATCTAAAAGGGGCAAGGGAATGGTGATCTCAAACCACAAATATATTATAGATAATAGATCATAGTGCTAAAACACTGTGCCTTCAAATGGCATGCTCACGTGTTCTATAGCCACATGTCAAGTATCACTAAAATTTGTAAGAATATCTAAAATCCCTTAAGGGAAGGATAACCAATGCCAACAAGCATCATCCTCAATGCCATTTTCTACCAATTTGACATATGTCCTAAAGCAATAGAACATCACCACCTTCCTAAGGTAGAAGAAATGTCACACAAGACACATCCAATATCCAAGTAACTTGAATTCAACCATTAGTATGCTCAATCAGGGTGATGGTAAGCAAAGGCCATCTCCAATGGATACCTTCTCTAATAACTCAAGTTGCATAGTCAAGAGCCTCCACAACTAACAATAGAAGAGTTAGAGCTCCTTACACTAATAAATACATATCTCAAAAAAAAAATCAAAACTCTCCATAAATGACAAATCAAAACTCTTTGCATTGATACACGCATATTTCAACAACACAATTA
Organism: Chamaecyparis obtusa; assembly: GCA_027943335.1. Lineage (NCBI taxonomy): Eukaryota > Viridiplantae > Streptophyta > Pinopsida > Cupressales > Cupressaceae > Chamaecyparis > Chamaecyparis obtusa. Next base: position 1,114,800 of record BSBK01013101.1, read on the forward strand.
CAACTCTCCATGAGTAATGATAGTGTAGTGTAGTAAATTGTACCCGTTTACAATTTCACACTCTATTTGAGCCCCTACTTTAGTGTTGTTTTTTCTAGATTATTTTAAAGTTATTTTGGCCCTATTCTACCTTATAGTTCAATTATCAATCAGGCAATTTAAGTGTTGTCAAATACCCAAATTAGATCCCAATTTAACATCACAAACTCCAACACTCATAACTCCCTTTCAAAGGCCATATTTTGGTAGGACCAGAGTGCCCAACACACATTTCTTGTCAAAATTCCCCAAAATTGTAGCCAATGTAAGTTCGGCCGTAACAATTTGAATTCTAGTCTCTATTTTTGTACTTGATTGTTTTATGTAGACCTAAACTCAAAAAAACCTAGTGAACCCTATAAAAATTGATATTTTTTTATAGTGTCCAATAATTTACAAGTTACAATTACAATTGATTCAAAGAGCATTTTGCATCATCAAGAGCAAATCTAAGCACATTCAACAGCATGCTACAACACTCTACATTCATGTATGATTTCATGTTCATGATTTATGTTTTGTGATCATGTTATTGCGCCAACACTTGGAGGACATCTCTAAAGAGTATTGCATTACTTCATTTATATGAAACTCCATGAGAGGGTTTGATACCTAAGGTTCAATCATTTCATTTCCCCATTTCTACCATTACAAGTACTCTTTTTACATCATCAAAGCTATTATGGAGGTGCAAACACCAACACGAGATTCAACTTAGGCAAGCCCCCATACAACACAATCATTTTCTCCAGTTTTCATGTATGTAGGTTCAAAATTGACACAAAGGAGGTTGCAAGAGTGCAAAGTAGACAAAGACAAATTGTTTCATAACTCAAACAGGCATAAACACCGCAACCAGGCACCCAACACACTTGTCTAACAATTGTTGGCCGAGATTCTAGGAAACCAGCTCATAGGACCTCCTAATTGCATTTTTGAACCTTTCTATCAATTTGGAAAGCCTGTAGACTAGAGCCCCCAACACACTCATCTAGCACTTCCAACTTGAAATTGTAGCTAGAGATTCCTCTTTGTATCTCATTTCCAAATCTGAGTTTTTGTGTAATTTTGAATTTTGGAACTTATTGCTTATGCTAAAAATTATCAATTTCCTACCATTTAACCTAGTTCATTCACACACAATTCACAATCTCAAACCCACTGCAACAAAGTAACCATGGATCCACGAGCTTTTAGCTTTCCTATTAGGATTGTAGCTGATCCTAGTTTATGATCCCAATGACATGCCTTGAAAATTTGAGATCTTAGTTTGCATACATAGACTAGGATCTCATTTCCAACATATCAAATAGCAACAAATTTGAAACTCTTCACATAAATATACATATATCCTCATCAAGAATGCATGTGTACTCATACTTTCCAACTATCATAACATCTCCAACAGTTGGATACACATAACTTCATACCAAGTTACAATGCCAAAAATCTAGTACCCAAAGCAACTTCCAAGAGATGGTATCAAAGCTAATATCATATACTAGAAAAAAGAGTCCATGCAAATACTAGAAATATAGGTTATTAATAGCGCCAAAATAAATGTATAGTGACAAAAGCCACTCCTAACTAGCACAACATGAATAAAAGGCAATAGAGGTTTGCAGCACAAACCAAACATGCAGTTCTACTTTATAAGAAGGCCAATAAGTGAATATGGTATCTGCATGGAGAATTCTAATGGAGATACCATTTTCACTAATGCCTAATTACTAGCTTGGCCTCAAGATGGAGCAAGAACCAAGTAAATGGGAGGATGTCAAAACATCACCAAGAAACAAGGAGATTTAAAAATACCTATCTGCAATGACATTAACATAGTTTCACATTTCAAACTCCATGTTCATGCCAACTCTGAAAATTTCAGCTCACTATCATGCACAAACAAAAACTAACAAGGGAGTGTACAAACTAAGTGGTACGTTATGTTCACATTCCTTTCTCAAGATGGATACTGTTGTGAGGTTTTCACACCATCGCCCCAAAATATTTGGGGACCCCCATTTTATTTTATTTTTTGAGCAAGCCTTGGCAATTTTTCCTAGATCCGAGAGTTTGGGTGCCTTAGTGAATTTTGGGCAATCTAGAGGTTTTGGAATGAGAATTTTACACCTTGGATGTTTTTTGAAGTGCTTGGGAGGGTATAGCTTGTTTTCACCTTGTGTGAAACATTGATTTTCTTAAATAGTCGATTTTGTCTCCAAGCCAAATGAAATTCGATGAGAAAATTTTATTTTAATATCTGGCGGGATAAAATTGCAAATTTTGGACTTGATTAAATTTTGAAAATTGATGAAATTGAATAACTTGAGATTTTCAAAATTTAATTGTGAAATTGGATATTTTTGGGAAAATCTTGTAAATTTTTTTGGTGGAGAAAAATGGAAATTAAAGAATAAATTTAAAGTTGCCAATTAGAGATAATAAATTGCAAAAATAAAAAAGGATAAAATTGCCAAATGGAAATTAAATTGCAAAATGATTTTTGGGTTGCAAAATAATAAAAAATTAATTTTGGTTGTCATGATTAAATGCATTAAAATCATATTTTTTGGGCTAAGTGTTTGTAATTTAGAAATTTAAATTGGGCCCCTTTGTGTGTTAAATTCAACATATTTTAAGGCCTAGGAGGTGTGAAATTCAAGGCAAGTTATTGGGTCCACAATGGGGAGGGTTTAAAGCTATATTGGAGGCCTAAATGACCTTTTTTCAAAATTTCAATTTTAGGGCCTATGATAATTTCGGATTTGGCTAATTTAAACCGATAATTTTGCACTAGGTTGACCCAATTTTAAATTAAAATAAAATCCCCTAGGGCTGGGCAATTTATTTCATTTAATTCATGTTTAATTTGGCAATTTTAATTTTTTGTTTTTCCCTCCTACAAAGTCGGCCTTGCTTTTTTTGGAGGCAAAATTTGGTATATAAGGGGAGCTCTCCCCCACTTCATTTCACCATCTCATTCACTTCTCTCCTTTTCTCTTAGTAGAGCGAAAAAGCAGTCCGAAAAAGCAGAGCGAAAAAGCAGTCCGAAAAAGCAGTCTGAAAAAGCAGTCCAAAAAAGCAGAGCGAAAAAGCAGTCCAAAAAAGCAGATCCGAAAAGAAAATTCGAAAATTGGAGAGTTTGATGAAGAGAAGAAGCTTGAGTTGAGGCAAATCAGATTTGTAATAGAAGAATTTATTGATAGAAGATTCATAGCAATCAGATTTTGAGAGTGAATTGGAGAAGGGGAGATTTTCTTGTGGAGATAGAAGATTTTGAAGATCAAGCCCAGCTAATTGCATAGACAAAGGATTCCTAGCCCTTGGGTGAGTGGCCTATCTTTTCCTCTCTCTTTAATTGCTTTCATTTCATTGGTGCTAGTTTAGGTGTTGAAAACTAATTTCAAGAGTAGAGTTAGGTGTTTGGATATTAAGTTGATTACTCGATTGTCTTGATTGGCTTTTTTTCCTCAAGTTCTTGCTTGCATTTCATCATTGCATTTCATTTTAGGAGGAAGATTTGGAGTGATAAGTGTAGCTCATCTTAAGGTAACGGCGGGGAGTGATAAGTGTAGTATTCCACCCCTAGGCGAAGATTGGAGTGATAAGTGTAGTCCATCTTAAGGCAAAGGCGGGGAGTGATAAGTGTAGATTGCATTATTGCATTTCATTTTAGGGAGAAGATTGGAGTGATAAGTGTAGTCCATCTTAAGGTATCGGCGGGGAGTGATAAGTGTAGTATTCCACCCCTAGGCGAAGGTTGGAGTGATAAGTGTAGTTTCACCAGCATTGTAGAAAAGGCGGGGAGTGATAAGTGTTTAAGATGTCTGATGTTAATGCAAGCAAGCGACCCAAAGGAATTAATGCTGAAATAGGAGACAAGGAAGTCATGATACCCAATTCCAACTTCCGCTCAAAATTGAAATACGTTGGAGACACCAACATTGGTACCTTTGATATGATTCAATTAAGAGAGAGGTTGAGAGACAGCCAGTCACCTGTGGCAAAGAGGATCAAATAGTATGGATTTGTGCAAGGAAGTGTTCAGTCTACCCCAGCAGCAGACATGATACGACAGAATTGGTTACATCAAGTCATCAAGGCTCACAAAGTCAGATTGCAAATCAGAGTGCAACACCTTCATCGTGCTTCTCAGTCAAATCCCAAGCTATGCTAAAGGTACACAGTTTGATCCTTGGATGTTTTATTTTATTGAAGAGATTGAGAATGGTTAAGGAAAATTGATTGGATTAGGATCACTAGCATGAATTTAGAGTTGCAACTTAAATAGTACAAAATCAGGGGCAAATCTACATGGGGTCCTACTTCTTCAATTCGGGTGCAAGACTACTAGTGATGCTTTGCCAGTCGAACCAAATCTAATCTTGGGGAGATCCATTGCACCACTATGGTTGAGGCAAGTACTTATGCCAAAAGGGCAAGGTTGTGGCAGTTCGAACAGTTGAAGGCAGTCAAGGGTTAACCAAGGAGGAAAGCATTGATGAAAGCAGTTGATGAACTCAGTGATGGGTGGATTGTGGAACAATCAAGGAGATATGGTGAGGGCAAGTGCCCCAAAACCCAAGGTTATTGAAACAAGGATGCATGCATGCAGATTAAATCCAAATAGGAAGGTTAAAAATGGCAAAGTATTGAAGTAAGGAGGAAAGTGATTGAAAGGTTGAGGGAGGTCAAGTTTGATTTCAAGGCGGTGGCTAAGAGCAAGGCTCTTAAATTGCACAAGGTTCACACCTAGGCAAGCCACCAAGGTCAAGGCAAGATTACCCCAAGTGCATGGAGACCTTAATCTTTTAAGGTCAAGACATCAAGTACAAGCAAGTTCAAGTGGTGGTGAGAAAATTTCTAAGGACAAGCTCAAGCATCCAAGGCTTCATCTCATCTCAAGGATTAATGAACTTTATAAGACAAGGTTGATGAGGTGGCAATTTCATGTGCAGGCAATCAAATCATGCCAAGTGTCATATGTTCTCATTGGTTGACAGATTATTGTAATTTTCTCATTGGCCCACAAAGTTGGTGCCCTCGTGTAATTGGTTGAAAGATGGTAACCCTAATTAGGGTTTGTAAGGTTTAATCTTGGCCCTTGATTTTGCCTCTTAATCTTGGCCACTCGTTGTAATTTTGAGCCTCTATATAAGGCCATTTGTACTCATTTGTAAAGAGAGTTATGTTGGAGAATTGTTGCCAAAATACTATCAAAATTGTTCTCTATTCATTGTTGAGACTTGCATGGTGGATATACATGATCATTTTGGTGTATTTGCATGGTTCCTTTCATCTCTCAAATTAGAGTAGAATTTCATTTCAAAGTTGTTAAAGTAAGGATAGAAGTAGATGGTTAGTTGTAATGGTGATGTTGGTGAATGTTTGATGAGGATCTATATACTAGGCCACTAGCACCTTGGCAGCTTGTCAAGGAGCCTTGTGTGGTAATCTAGTCAATTGCTCCCAAGTTCTACTTGCATTTCATCTTTCCACTTGTACTTCAAGTTGGGTTGGAAGATAGGTGTTAGTGTGAAAATCCTAAGAGTAACCCTTAGACTCATCGCACCGATGGAAGTAGAGCCGCTGGTAAGCTTTCATTTGGTTTGATCCCTGTCCATTCGCCAATCTTTCCATTCTATAGGAGTAGTAGTAGAGCAAGAAGTAGTTAGTAGTGAGAAGTTTAAGAAGTAAAGTTGAAAGTGGTAAATTGGAAAATCATTTGAGTATGCATTGCAAAGCTAGATCATCATCATGGCAAGAATTTGACATCTTTCAAATGAACAACGTAAGCCTGCCGAAGTGATTACCAGCAAATCACATTTTTATAACTGAGTTAGTATCCACAGGTGTAAGGAACCTTGGAGTATCTTATATACTTTTCAAGAGAGGGTTGAGTGTTTGGTACGCCGTATCAAGTATTCAATTGCTATATGTTATGTAGTGGTACAAAACTCACATCAACAGATACCCGGTATCACATGCTTAAGATAGGGTCGCAACATTTCATGGGGTGTTCACATAACACTTTTATGTTTAAAGTTTAAACACATGCTAATTCTACATTGGGTCACATAATGAAACTTGCATACCCAAGGCCCACTTACAATTACAATATAACATAAACTACACAGTTCTTTTTATTAAATAATTGGTTTGATTTCTCAAGAAGAATTCCCATTCAAAAATATGCAAGTATTTACTAGCACAATACAACTTTTCTAACATGTGAGGCAAATTGAACCTTTTCTTTTCCAAATTTACTTTATCACATCACCCAACTTCAATTTGGGAATTTCTAGAACACTTTTAACTGAATAAATACACTACATAAGTCATTCATCATTGTAATTCATCCACGAATCTGTTATTGAGAGGGAAGATGAATCTAGTGATCTAAAGCACCACCAAAAGTTAATATATTACTCTACTATAGGCTATTATTTGAATGTTAACATAACAATCACACCAAGAACCAACAACACAACCACAAGTGTCAAACACTTTAATAGTTAAGCATTACAAATATAGTACCCTTCTTATAAAACTTTCATATACTTCATAACATCATATAACATGTTTAAACATGACATTGATACCAACACACCATTTCATTTGTTTGATTGAAATCCTTCTTCATATTAGTTTTGGTCCCATCAAATATCACACCAATTCATCAAAAGGAGTATAAGAACGCACAAATCAAGCAAGAATTAATTTTCCAAATTTAACTATCCATTATTATCCTTAAACATCATAGGATGAACAACAAGGAGTGATAAGATACAATGAGAATTCATCTATCAATAAAGAACCACTCATTAACATGATTATCTTCTAAGTACAATCAACAACCATAAGCAATAACTTCACACAAGCAAAAGCCAAAAACCTAGAATCAAACACTAGGTCATAATAACAATAGTTTGCGCAATTAAACATAAAGATGAAACCAACCCAAAAATCGTAGTTTAAAAGTTTATTCTCTAATCAAATTTAATGTTTAGAATACAATTTTTTTATAAAATTAATCCCCTATAACAACTATTAGTTTTCAATGAAGACGTCTTTTTCTATCTTTGGAATGACTCGAAATAGGTCTGATATATGCCCTTAAATGCCATGACCAGAATCTAGTTGAAAGGATATTTTAATTTATTTTTGTTGATTAGATGGAGCAACAAGATACCTGTAACCTACTAGGCCGCCGTGTGGGGTAGGGTCTACCCTATCCATGGGTTCATCTTTCCTTTCTCAAGGTTTAGGGTATGATCAAGGGCGTTTTTGTTCTATTGGTGCTAGGGTTGGGTGGCGGCTCGGGTTATAGGGTACATTTGGGATCTGAGTTGGGTTTTTATGTTGTGATTATTGTTGGGGCTGGGCAATTTTTGGAGTTGTGACTGTGTGGAGCTCTGGGTATCTGCATTTTGCAAATCATTGGCATCCTTTTTGCCTGATTTTTTCCCCTTGTTGCATTGGAAGGGATCAAGAGGTGTTCTCTAGCTGCGTTTTTGTCTTGGTTCTTTTTTGTTCTAGACAAGGTTTGCAATTTGGGGTTTGGATTAGGTCGAACCTCACATCTATGTTTTGTGCTTTTTAGCCTTTTGTTCTTGGCTCACCCATGGCAGAGAGTGCTGCTTCTCCAAGTGTTTTGGCTTTTCATACTATGGCATATGTTTCCCCAATTTGTTTGCATGCAAATGCCATGGAACATTACAACAAAATTTCATCCACAGATGGTTCTTTTGTTGGGAAGGGTTTCCCTAGAATCAAAAAAGTGAATGGTTGTTTGAAGAGATATCAATATCATCTTGTCCCAGTGATCCAGTTGGAAACAATCTTGAAGGTTGTGACCTATTTGTGTAATCATGCTCTTATTTGCAAATTTATGGAGCTTTGTTTATCTATGCCAGATTTAGAGTCCTAGGCATGGTGACTTAGGAACCCTCAAGGAGATGTGGAGATAATGATGGCTGTAAATAACAACTTTATAGTTGTTTTCTCGTGTATGACGGATAAGCTTAAGGTACTTATTTTTATAATCAGGTGGGGCTCCTCATCAAGCCTTGGCATGTAGGGTTCAACTTTGTTGAGGAGCTCCCTCAAGAGTCTTAGTCTGGGTTCGCCTCCTTACAATCCCACTTAAAATTTGACAGAGTGATATTCTTCACTCAATTACTCTCCTACTTGGCAAATTAGTTGGCTTTGTGATAGAAACTTAAGTTCATAAGGTAATCTCTTATGCCCAAATTTGTGTTGACATTGATTTAAATAACCCTTTACCAGATTACAAAATGCTAGACTACAAAATGCTTCCGTGCAGATGTCGTATCTATCATGAGTATGGGCATTTACAAAGGAAATGCCCTCTACCTAATTCGGAAGTTGTGGCAGCTAATGCTTATTTTAGTTCTTCACCTAAGATCGATAAGAGGAAGGCTTTTGTGGTTGAGGCAGTTGCAAATAAGGAGGGCTTTATTCCAATTAGGCCTCTCAATAAGGGGAGAAGATTGAACAGAACTTTGACACATAGGCCAATTGATGAGACTTTCAATCGATTTGATGTTTTAGATGGTTTGGTCCAAGAAGAGGGAATTTTAGTCGAGTTGCCCTCCGATGTTGGGACTTTAGAAGTACCTTTGTCAGAAGATGGTGGAATTAATAATCAGAACTTGTCTTTGATGGATATGCAAGAAGGGCTGATGGATACAAACTTAGCATTTCAAAGTCCTAAGGTTCCTGAACCAAGCAGGACTCTTGTTTGGAGGGATGGGATGGGGCCATGCTTGATCCAATTTCTCCTCCTATGAATGAGAATTTGGATCTTGGTAAGAATAGTGGAGCCTCTCAAACCTTGTGTTTGCATCAAAAAACGCTTAAGTAGGGCTCCAGAGAAATCTTCAAGGGCGGGACATAAAATAGACCAAGTGAAGGTGAAGTTAATTGGCGAGACATTGGTGGAATCAAGGTTAGTGAAGCCCATTGACTCTCATTTCTCTACTTATAAATGATTGATAAATTATGTAATGTGAGGGGTATGAATAACATCCCTAGACAAAAGGCTATTCATGAGTTAATTGACTCTAATTATATGGATATTATTCTTATTCAAGAAACCAAGTTGACAGTGGATGGTTTGTTAATAGAGCTCCTAGAATCTGACCTCAAGACTTGTGTCAAAATGTTGGGGCATATGGTAGCTCTGGGGTATTACTTGTTTCTGAAACCCAAAGAAGATTATTCCTCTGTGGTGGATTTCAATCCACTCTTCTATTTCAATGGTTGCTTCTAGTTTGGACTGTGGTGAAACTTGTCTTTCCACTAATGTTTATGCTCCTACTGATCTCTTGGGTAAATATCAACTATGGTCTCACATCAAATTTGTTCAATCCTTGATGCCCCTTCTTCCTTGGATTGTGGTTGGTTAGTTCAATGTGGTTTCTAGTTTGGATGAGAAAAGAGGCTTTGCCAAACTGGACCTTTCTGCTAATCTTCTTAGAGATAATATTATTCTCAAGGACTTGATTTATGTGAAACCAAACAATGGCATTTTCGCTTGGACTAACAAGAGAAGTGGAGAAGAGGTTATATAAGAAAGGGTAGATAGATTTATTGTCTCCTGCTATTGGATGGAGGATAGGTGGATTATGAAATGTCCCAATTATGAAACAAAATTGCAGAAGTAACACAATTTGAGAGCCAAAAATTAGAGAGTGTTATTATCAGAATGCAGATTATAGAACAATTAGTATCTGCATTGGAAGGCAGGAATACAAGTCAACATGCAAATGATATGTCGATTACAATAAGAATGTCATAGAGCCCGCTGATCAAGAGAGCCTTGTTGCTGACTGTGATATCGATCTTCTATACCAGTGATGCTAATTGATTGTTGGAATTGCTAATGCCTAACTTGTGATGATGATGCCAACTGCTAGTTATCAGATATGAGCTATTGTTGTTGGTGTTGTAATGAGGCAGCAATATTATGATTTTGTGCCCAATTGATGTGAACAGAAGTCCAATTATGTGTGTTTGGCACCAATGTAGAATGTCATATATTGACAATGGAAGGATGATTTTGTAATGTCCCGTTTTATTTGTAAAGGCTAAAATGGAGAAACAATATTTAAAATTCATTATTTAATATTATTGTGTACAATTAAATTAAAAGGTAATATTATTAATAATTAATTTAAGAGACTTTAATTTAAAATATATTAATTAAAGTCACTAATTATTATTTATTTATTTAATTAATTTGAGAGATTTCTCAAATTGTCTCGGGATGTGCTTGGGAATTCATTTTTGTCTAGATGGAACTTGGAGGAATCATTTCAGGTTCTATGGAATTTACAATTCAGAGAATACCAGATTGATTCGGAGGTATTTACAGCTTTCTGAAAAGAACAAATATTGCAGAACATTATGGCTGGTGATTAAATATTAATATTTTTGAAAAGAGATTTTGGGCAATTGAATAAATATATTTATGTGGCACTTCAAATATGGTTTCTAATATTTCTTTGGAGCTAAAGAATACAAGATTCCCTAAAGTTTAGTATTGTCGTGGAGTTTATTTCGGTGGAGTTCATACTTTGTATTTTAAATATTTACCTTTGTTGGTCTGTTTGTGCCTTGGGCATGTTGAGCTGCTATTGTTATTGATCGGCTTAATAATATTGAGATTGAAATTAAAAGTTTGCGCCTATATCTTTATATTGGTTTATTGATATAACTTTGGTTAAACATTGATATAACTTTGGTTAAACATTTATTGAAGGATGTTGCCGTAAAAGGAAATAAACAATAGTAGTGGAACTTAACAATAGTATTAGGACTTAAATATATGTTTGAAATATTAAATTATACTTTGTATTTGGCGATTAAAATTTGCCATGAGAAACTTCATTGAATTGTGGAATATGTTACTGGGTTGAAGCTGCCTAGAAGTTTATGAAGGTTTGCAGCATTATTTGATATTATTAGATCAACAGAGCTTATTGATAAGGCAGTGGTCCTAAGCTTCTGAGCAATCAAGCCTGATATCGAGTCTAGGTGCCCAAATTATGAGTAGTGTAACTGTTTCTGATATTAATGGTGTGAATGGAAGGCAAAACGGAATGCATGGGAATATACAGGAATGAACGCTACGAATAGGAAGGCAGAACAGTTTCTTGGTTACGGTGATATTTACTCAAGTACTATCATTGACGTCATCGGCTACCAAGTAGAGCATATGGTGACGGAGTATTCTTCATTTGTGTAAATATACCATGGGAGGAGACAAGCCACCAGCTTTAACATAGTGTAGGTTTCAGTTTCAATGCAAAGAAAGAAGTTGCAGGTGTGAAGGATGTATTCCGGGAGTTCATTAAAAAATCTTATTCCATTTAAGTCCCCTTTACCTACTACCATGGAACAAGCTTTATAACACCTGGAGTTACATGGAAGACTGTTTGGGTTTCAATGTGTTGTGGAAGCAATTTGGCATAAGAGGAACTACAGTTTCTGTGGTCATACTTCCAGTTTATATCTGTCATTTGGATGTTTCACAGCTTACAAAATGAAACAGGTACATACTTCTTCCATCTATGTTTGAATGTAATTACTAATTTGGATCAGGTTGGATTGAGTTATTCCTCACATATGAATGACTATAACCGTGTTTCTGAGTTCAAAGAAATACAATTGAGTATAAGTCTGGAAGTTGTTGGTATGTCAAGATCTAATCTTTGCATCTCATATCACTTCAAATTCACACTGAGAATAGTCAATTCTACTTAATAGTTTGATTATTCCTACTTGTTAGCAATAAATATAAACAGTCAATTAATAGATTCAACCATAGTTGTATTCTGGAAGCTAAAATCTGAGAACTGGAACCGTTCATTGCAAGAAAATTGTTTGTAAAAATGTCCACACATTGGATTAAAAAAAACACCTATACAGGAGTTTGTGTGTTGATCTAAATTAGGGTTATTACAGATTTCAGTCAACACCAAATGCCTATGTATATCACAGAGATCTCTGAGATTGTATTGATAACGTCTTCTCCCAATATAGATATGAAATTGCCGCCTAATCATAGATATGTATTTTTTGTGTGCACCAAGAATGATTCATGGAATCGTAGAGTAGTATCGTGCCAAACCAAGGATGGTTGTATCGGATGTTGCAGAGCATTATTTGTGATCGGTTGTGTTCAGAAGTTGCCCAATGACAACGATAGAGATTGTTGTGCCCCGAACCAGAGATAATGATACTGCCAATGAGCAATGCAATATGAAAGTCACTTCTCTGCATGCAATCTGAAATAATGATATCATGGACCTCTACTATGTATGTCACAGTATGTGACTGCAAGAATGAACTCGAGGGCTGTATGATGAATTGATGGGATCTGATGCTAAAACTTACCAATGATCTTGATCTCTGATAACAATCTGCAAAGGATGATAATTTTGATTAGTCCAATAAGCTCACAAAGTGACTTCACCTTATTGGAGAAACCAACAGACTAGAGAGGATCTCTCACATCCGAAACTGCTCTCTAATGCTTAATTCCTCAATCAGAATCATAGGCACAAGAAATGATTTGTTGTGAATGATGAAAATGAAGAACCAAACAACTTACTTAAATATGCAATGCTTAAGAGCTAAATCTCAGAAGTGGAGGTCCCAAAAGTAGGCACCCAAATTCAAATTCTAAAGATACATCCTATCTAAGGCAAGGTGGCGCACTAGTGCCCCCCTTGAATGGCCCCCTTGCATGGCACCTTAACTCTCGAGGGACCAAAAGAGTTAATTGCAAAATCAAATAGGTCCAGCCTAAGGAGGGACGTGACAGTCCCCTTCTCGAAATTGCTTGGCCTCAAGCAATCACAAATTAGGATGCTCCAGAGTTTGCTCACTCTCCCATGTGGCATCCTCTGCTCGCAAATCTTTCCATTGAACAAGGTACTCCTCGATTGTGCATGTCCTAAGCTTCCTCTCCCTAAAATCAATGATCTCCATGATGTCCAATGCAAGTTTACCTTCCTCATCAAGTGGTGAAAGCTCCTTGGGAACTGTGAAATGCTACCCAACCGCCTTCTTGAGACAAGAGACATAAGACACATTATGAATCTAATTGCCCTCTGGAAGCTCCAACTCATAAGAAACTTCTCCTATCCTCTGTATCACCTTATAAGGCCCATAGAAGGGAGGATTAAGCTTCTCAACCCACTCCTCTTCAAAGAGGACTATATATAGGGCTGCAATCAGTGATAGATCATAACTCCAACCTCAAAACTACCTTCATTCCTGCACTGATCTGCATAGTTTTTTTGTTGATTCTAGGCTTGTTGTAGATTATCCTTCAGAGATCAATGGATATCTAAGCTCTCCTGCAACCAATCCTTGGCCCTAGGTGATCGATTAACTCCCAATGCCAAATCAACAAATGATGCAGCTTTATTACCATCGAGTTCCTTGACACATGACTTGCCTATCAACACGCAGTAAGTAGTGTTGTAGCAGTGATCACCAAGATGTAGCCAACAGATACATGCCTTCCATTGCACTGCTATGTAGTTCCTCAAATAGCCCTCTAACCACTGATTCACAATCTCAATCTATACATCTATCTAGGGATGGAAGCTAGTACTTGAAGTCAACTCAATACTTGCCAATCTAAAAAGCTCAATCCAAAAAGCATTGAGAAAATGGTTGTCTCTATCACTGACTATATTCCTCAATAAGCCATGCAATTGGAATATCTCTCAAAAGGACAACTCTGCTACCTGTACTACCCAAAACACTGTGGTCAACCACCACATAGATACAATTGTTGCCCTGCACCTTGGGGAGTCCAATGATGAAGTCCATTGAAATGCTCTCCCACTTCTAATTAGGAATAAGCAAAGGCTAAAGTAACCCTTTTGGAAGAGTATTGTCAAATTTGATTTGCAGGCAAGTGGCACACTCTTTGACGTACCACAACACATCATGCTTGTGTTCCATGCGAACCTCTTACAAACCTTCTTATAAGTCTTGAGGTACCCTAGATGTCCCGCTAAGGATGACCCATGAATCTCCCTCAAGATCTTCTCCTTAATCTTCGATTTTGGCACCACGAAAATCCTATCCTTGCAGGAGATGACATCATCTACCACCTTGTACCAATCATCCTAAATCTATCCATCCATCAACTAGCAAGCAAAAGTGTTCTTGTAGCACTCCAGCAAATGAGCCCTCCAATCCGTTGATACCTGAGACAATGAGAAAATGGAAAGTCTCTTGGATAATGCATTGACAACCACATTCTTCTTCCCCTTCACATACTCAATGTCGAAGTTGTAGGCCTAAATTGTGCTCACCCATTTTTGTTGCCTCTTATTAAAGTCCTTTCACTCCAAGAAATACCTCAAGTTATTGTGGTTAGTCCTCATTGCACCAACCAAGTATTCTCTAAACTTGGCAAAGGCATACTTGATAGCCAGTTGCTCCTTATCGTAGATTGAGTGCAATCGCTTAACTCCTGTGAGCTTCAGAATCTTAAAGGCAATGAGATGACGATCCTGCATCAAAACTGCTCCAATGCCCTCCTCAAATGCATCACAATCGAGAAAAAAAGGTCAAGAGAAATAAAGCAATGCTAAAACTAGGCATGTACTCATAGTCACCTTCAACTTGTCGAAAGCCAAAATTGTGTCTCCTCATCCCAATGAAAGGCTCCCTTATTCATGAGATATGTTAATGGCGCTCCAAGTTGTGAGAAGCCTTCCACGAACCTCTTATAGTAGCTGCACAGGCCAAAGAAATCACGCAACTCTGTGAGCATCCTAGGTGTGGGCCAATCAAGAATAGCTTAAATCTTCTTCGGGTGCACTTGAACTCCACGTGCACTAATGATATGACCCAGGTATAGGATTTATGTCATGCCAAACTCGCATTTGGTCCTTTTCACGAACAAGAATTGTGTCTCCATCTTTTCCAACACCTCGTCCAAATGCCTCAAATGTCGTTCTCAAGTCTTGCTATAAATGAGTATGTCATCAAAGAACACAAATAGAAATTTCCACATTACTGTTGAAAATGTGATTCATGCAAGACTAGAAAGTAGCAGGAGGATTGATCAAACCAAAGGGCAAGACAAAGAACTCATAGTGGCCATAGTGACAAGAGAATGTTATCTTTTGCACATCTTGTTCCCTCACTCTAACCTAGTGGTCCTAGAATGGAGATCAATCTTGGAAAAGTAGACTGCTCTACGAAGCTCATCAATCCTCAGAATGGGGTATCGGCTCTTCATTGTCTTCTTGTTCAATGCCTAGTAGTCGATGCACATCGTGAGAGTACCATCCTTCTTCTTCACCAAGACCACCATGGAATGGAGATCAATCTTGGAGTAGACTGGTCCACGAAGCTCATCCAACAACTCTTCAATCCTCAGAATGGGGTATTGGCTCTTCATTCCCTTCTTGTTCAATGCCCAGTAGTCTATGCACATCTTGAGAGTACCATCCTTCTTCACCAAGACCACCAATGATGCGAAGGGACTTGAACTAGGCCTAATGTATCCCTTGTTGAGAAACTTTGAAATTGTCTTTTCTATCTCATCCTTGAACTTCTTGGTATGGCAATAGGGAGTCCTGATGATTAGTTTTTCTCCCCCCTCCAACTCGATTGTGTGCTCAAAGCCTCGATTTGGGGGTGTTCCTAGTGGAATATCACTGAATACCAAATTGTGCTTTCCCAACACTAAGTGAAGCTCATCATCATGGTAGTATACTTGTTGTCCACTCAATGCTTTGATTGAGACCAAACACTCGGCTGCCCAAATGATCTCATCATATTTGAAAATCACCTACATGTGTTTTGTCAAAATTTGTAATGTCCCCTTTCCAATATTCATAGCAGTGTTATCATTAACCTATTTTCCCATAGTCCCGTAGGCTAACCAAAACATAAAAGGAACTTAAAGGCCATTTGGCCTAGGCAGTTTTGGGTGCACTTACTATTTATAATTTTATAGTAAGTCACTATGGGCATTAGTGGGCCTCCAATTGCAGATTCATGTCGATACTAGTTGTTTAATAATGACAAGAACAATTATTTATCATTCATATGATTTATTGTGCATTAATAAAGTTATTTTATAAAGTTAAATTTAATTATGTAACCTTTTTAATGCATAGTATATAGTTTGTGGGAAATATTTAAATTAAATGGTCCCCTTTATTCTATAATACATTGGAAACATTAATAAAAATATTTCGGGACTTAAGTTGAAGGAAAATCATGTACATGGCATGGGAAATATTAAAGAAAAAGCAATCGTGATAAAATATGGGCCAAAAAAGCAATTGCAAGAAAATAGGGGCAAAAAAGCAAAATTCCCAAAATAATAGGAAGGGGCAAAAGGTGATTTTGTTTATCCCACATTGACAAGATGAGTGAATAAGCTCTTAAAAAGCACTATAAAAGAGATTGAAGTGCCCTCTTTCAACACGCATGGATAATTGATGAAATTGACGAAATTGTGGAGAGTTTCTCTCAAGGGCTTGGAGGACAAAACCCCTCTATGCTAATGATCTTGGCACTATTGAAAGACATAGTCTTGGAATTTGAAGTTGAGCTTTAAGGTAAAAATCAAAAGTTTGTGATATTTAATATTAGACATCGTTGTAGTTGCCAGGAAGGGTTCAAAGTTTCAAACCATAGTTCCCAGACTCAAACTCGGCTCAAACTCAGTAAAGCTGACTCAACTCGTGATTTGGCTATAACTCGACAACAACTCGGAAAAATGAAAAAACCCTTGAAATTTACAAATTTTTGACGATTTAAAACTTGTTTCATGCACCCATTATTGAATAAAGCTTAAAGACACTATAACACAATCAAATAGAAGCTAATTTAATCACATACATAAACATACATCCATCACATAAGTACGAATGTAAATTGTAGTTGAAGGAAATAGAAAACATAGATATGCAAAATTATAAATATTGTCAAATTTATATAAAATCTATGAAATCCATGACATCAAATGTTCCCAAACACGTGTAAACAAAAATGAGTCTACGGCTCAAGCTCTAGCTTAGCCTCAACCTCAAAGTAGTCTTTCTGGCCCCTACAAAGGCCTCTGAGGTAGGTCCTGGATGACTGACACGCCACAATATCCGCCTGTGAGGTGCCACTTCGGTCAACATGAGTTGTGCAGGCGCTTGATCATGTTCTATCCTTCTCTACCATAGCCACAGCCTCAACCTCTATGTCTGTCTGGTCAACCCATCTATGGCCTCCCCAATGTGATTTGTGGACTCCTTGATGCTCTTCTTCCCTATTGGTTGCAAACCTATGGCCTCTTCTTTTCCTTCTCTCTCACTTTTCCTCTCTTCTCACAACTAGCCAATAGAATGACTTTTAGGGAAAAATAGAAGACGGTGAAATAAAAAATAGGAAATAACTTTTGTTTTTATTTTTTTATTTTTTGCTGGCCAAGATTGCCAAATGCCAACACAAGTCATGAAGCACAGACTCGGCAAGTCATGAGCCATGACTCACCGAGTCATGGCAACAGGTTGTTATGACTCGTTTGCCTTGACATGGCTCATGGACTCGGAAAACTCGCAGGACTCGCAACGAGTCCAGGAACACTAGTTCAAACCTTTAGCGAATTGGTGAAGTTGAGTTGCAAGGGTTTGGGGAATTATCAAGGTGCTGTTATAGCCTTATCAGACATACCTAGTTGTCCCTTACTACTGGAATCAATTTATCTATACTTTCTAGGCCATTTTTTACTGTTGTAGCTAAATCTATATATACTGGCTGCTCCCAAAGTATTGTACACACACTGGAAATCTGGGCGTGGAAAGCTAGAGGAAGTATGATAGATTTTCAATGGTTCTAACTGCAGTTTAGTGGAAGTCCGAGACAACAAACCTTGTCATACCATTACCTCTCATTCTATGATACATCTGGACTGGACATGAGGCGGATTTGGGTTGCATGTGGGCTTTAAAAAGAAATTTTGGACCTTATTTGCTACTACTGGGTCTGCTACACCAGTTATTCCATTGGGAGTCTTCATTTGAGCTTGCATACGGTTGGAGTATCTGAATATATTCATTTTCTACATCAATTTTGTATCTTAGGTTTATGGTATAAAATATATCTATTGCTCTAAGTAATTCATTGCTATTGAAACTCCAGTTTACTAGAGAAAAGAATACAGTTCATATATGTGTTGAAAATCACATTGTGTTTATCTATTTGATATGCATTGGATTCTACTTGGCCTTGTACATTTTGTCCTATTTTAATAGACAACATTAAACAAACCAATACATCAGCAAACTAAGAGGAAACAGTAACACAAGATAGCTTGCAAGTTGCAAGCCAACTATTTGACAAAATTACACTAAGTGGAGAAAGGTACAAAATTTGGTCTAGAACACGGGGTATCTTTATAGTGGTATCAGTGCAGTGTATCATGCCATCTTGGTGGGTACAATACAAACTGAATAGATACTGACATGATTGATTGGAGTGTAGAACCATTGTCACATCATTATAAAGCATAGAGAAACAGAGCATTACTGAATATAGGGCAAAAAGAACAAAGAAATTCAAAAGTACACTTAAGCACAGGAGAATAGGGCATAGGCAATATGGGTGAAAAAGCGATCCTGGTGAAGAAAGATTGTTTAATATGTTAGAGGCTTTGCAACTAGAGCAGCAATAGGCAAAACAAAATTCAGGAATAGATTTAGCGCATGGACCTTATGATGCAAATGATGGCTAGACAAATGGGTATTGATGTGAATGGCGGAAATAATGGTGGCAAAAACAACAATGAAAATAATGGAGGTAACAATGGTGGGCATAATGGACAAAATAGTGGTAATGAAGGACAAGTTGCTAATCATTTTGGCCATGTAGCTAGACCAGCGAGGACAGTTAGTTCGAGGTCACTTATACCTACCTTCCCACCTAGAGCCCCAGTACAACCAGGGAATGAACCACAAATTACGAAGTTACAGGCTCAATTTCGTCAAGATTGGGAAAATGGAGAAGAATTTCAGGCAGCTATCTCTTTCAGGGAGTAGATGGATGTTATGCTGAATCATTTGCCTCGCATTGGTGGCAGGGCACAATATAGTGATTTGCAAAAGATGAGCAAGCTCCCATTACCCTACTATAATGGATCTGAGAAAACTACAGCCAAAGCTTGGGTGCAAAAAGTAGACACTTACTTCCAACAAAACCCGATGCCGGACGAAGAAGCCATTAAATTTGTTGCATTACATCTAGATGGCTTGGCACACAAGTGGTGGCATCATGGCATGGTCACATTGGGGCATGATCAACACCTCATATGTTGATTTTACTAAGAGCTTGATTGAGCGTTTTGATAAAAAGGATCCTGAATTACACTTCAAGGAGTTAGCTCAGCTTAAGGAATGGGGTTTTACGTTTATATCAGAGTTTTGTTTTGGCTATAGATATTTCACAGAGGGGTTTATTGGTTTTGTTTATGGATGGTTTGGCAGAGCCAGTGAAGGGATGGATCAAGGGCCTTAATCCTTCAACATTGTAGGTGTTAATATTATGGCCTTTTCAGCTAGGATCAATTAGGACAAGTTGATAATAATAAATTATGGATATATGTTTTTATTATCACACCTT
The DNA here is from genome assembly GCA_027943335.1 of Chamaecyparis obtusa. NCBI lineage: Eukaryota > Viridiplantae > Streptophyta > Pinopsida > Cupressales > Cupressaceae > Chamaecyparis > Chamaecyparis obtusa. Next base: position 1,134,519 of record BSBK01013101.1, read on the forward strand.
TGGTTAATTAATATATATGTGGAAGTGCGATTTTATAATAATAAATAATAAGGCATTTATTATTTTATTATAAATAAAATAAATTACTTGGGAGAGCCCAAGTCGGCCACCTTGAGGTGGAAGAGTTTATTTAATGATGCTCATATATATTGGAGTTTTTTAGGAAGGACAAACATATAAAAAACATAACATGTGAATGTCCTCTTCATCAATGCTTGGAGCGAGTTAATGAGCGATTTAGCTCAGCATTATGGAGTGAATCAAACCAGCATTTATGGACCGATCTACACCAGCATTGATGACAATAATCATCCACATTAATGGTGAATTAGTTCTTCCCTTATAGTGTGATCTATACATGCAAATAAGACTTGAAATCTGGGCGATTCATCTATTGATGAGGTGCAGATCTAGGGCAAACTAGTGCGCTCTATACATCAGCGAACTATGGCAGACCTGGCACTTGGAATTGGATCAGATTCATGATCAAGATCAATTAGCATATTGAGGGTTTTGATTTGAGCGTGATAGCAGAGATGGGGCTGATTGTGGGCAAGCATTCCATACTTCATCAAGTCAACATTGAAGGACAAACCTGTCTCATAGTGCTGATTGATGACATCTCGGATCTGAGTCAAAAGAAGCCCTAGGTGGGCTAACTCGGGTCTCATCTAGAGGGAGTTGAAGGCTCAGTTTTGAAGTCTCCTAAGTCTGATTTCAGAGATACTATCGGGTACTATCTCTCCTTTGTGATTATTTATTATATCCCGTGTCTTAGCATTTGAAAGACCTCTATAGATTGTATATTCCTTGCTATAATCTGAAAATACTAACATGGTATCATAGCCTAGGTTGAGGAAAGATCTAATTTTTCAGATTTAGGAATTCAATCTAACTCTTTCAAATTAAGAAATCTATGGCAACTAGGGGTTGGTCTGAAAATAGTAATTTTAACCTTACATCTTATGAGGGTTTTGATTTGCATCAAGATCTAGGATTTTGATTATGCAAATTCATTGGTCTTTTAGCCTTCTACGCCTAATATTAGTTTTTATGTTGTGAAACCATCTCATGATTGGCTGAAAAGATATGGGTAAAATTGTGTCATTACATTCTTGCATGTTTTGAAATTTTACGATTGACCTTCTGAGGATAAATTTCAAAATATCTGGAAACATACATTAAGAGGGAGTCTAACCTTGTGAACATTATCAGGTAAACCTAAGCTTAAGAGGGAGTTTAATCATGGGCTCACTTAAACCTGGTTTTGTGGTATAAACTCCTTCCTTGCTCTTTGTATGAATGTGCGGGATCATTCCTATTGACATGGTTGTTTGACATAGCTAGTTATTAGCTGATTATGAATGTGTAGGAAGCACATTCTTTTCTTTAGTATATTGTGATATACTTTACAGCATTATGTATGTGTGACTACATACTTCACTTTGGTATATGTTGTGAATGTGTGAGAACATTAACTGTTTATATTGGATACATACATTTCGATTTATGCATGTATGAGGAGCATACTTTATGAACGGATGCATACTTTGCTTGGACATATGTTATGTATGTCTGGGAATATACACAGCTAATTAGCATAGTTGTTTCTTTGCATATCTAGCTGATTATCTGTCATTGGCATAACTAACACATACTTGTGAGAAGCATACATTATGTTGCAGCGTATCTTACATTGACATATTTCTGTTATGTATGAGCATACTTTACGCGCATAGCTAATTAACTTGGATGGCAACATACATTGCTTTGTTTGTATGCATGGGAAGCATACTTTACATTGGCATATGTTGTACATTACCTTGCTTATGTTATATACATATGAGAACACATTTCTTTTATAGTGGGAAACTATATGATAAATGCTAGCATTGGCTTATGTTGGCATATGATTACATTTTCATATTTTATGTGCAGGAGCATACTTTCTTTATAGCTGAGTCTATATTCATGATATATTGCATTTAGTTTGCGCTGGTTATGTTGGTTATTCTTATGCTTATGTGGATTCATAAGATAAGATTTATGATGGTTATTCTTATGCTTATGTGGATTCATAAGATAAGATCTATGTTGGTTATTCTTATGCTTATGTGGAATCATAAGATAAGATTTATGTTAGTTATTCTTATGCTTATGTGGATTCATGAGATAAGACTTTGATTATATGATTCATTCGATTACACTTATGAATTGGAGATTTAGAGAATATCATGGATTTGATATTCTTCCCATGGATCAAGGATCCATTGCTGAGTAGTTGGTGGACATCATGGACTTGATATTCGTTAGACCAATGCTCATGATGTCATGGAGTTGATATCTCTTGGATCAAGGATCCACATGAGTAGTTGGACATCATGGACTTGATGTCAATAGACCATTACTCCAAGCACTTGGTGAATATCATGGACTTGATATTTGTTAGACCAATGCTCTAAACATCATGGACTTGATGTTACTTTGAATATCATGGACTTGAGATTCTATCTCTTGAGTCGTGGAGACTCATGGATCTAGGAAATCCACATCTGGTTGGTAAACATCATGGACTTGATGTTACCTTGAATATCATGGACTTGATATTCTATCTCTTGAGTCATGGAGACTTGTGGATCTAGGAAATCCACATCTGGTTGGTAAGTATCATATGACTTGATGTTACCATGGAAAGATGATTCTCATATGGATATGAGATGAATGGTTGGGGAATGATAAAGAACATATGTGTTCTCATCTAGAAGTGAGATCTATGATATCATTGGAGACGATATCCAATATGGTTATGTTTTTGTTACCTCTATCAAGGATGATAGACAAGGTCAAAGGTTGAGTCCTATGGGTTGATCTTTTCCTCAAGTCCAATAGGGAGTGTTGATATTATGGCATTTTCGGCTAACATCAATTGGGACAAGTTGATAATAATAAATTATGGATATATATTTTTATTATCACACCTTTGGTTAATTAATATATATGTGGAAGTGCGATTTTATAATAATAAATAATAAGGCATTTACTATTTTATTATAAATAAAATAAATTACTTGGGAGGGCCCAAGTCGGCCACCTTGAGGTGGAAGAGTTTATTTAATGATGCTCATATATATTGGAGTTTTTGATGAAGGACAAACTTATAAAAAACATAACATGTGAATGTCCTCTTCATCAATGCTTGGAGTGAGTTAATGAGTAATTTAGCTCAGCATTATGGAGCGAATCAAACCAGCATTTATGGACCGATCTACACCAGCATTGATGACAATAATCATTTGCACTAATGGCGAATTAGTTTTTCCCTTATAGTGCGATCTATACATGCAAATAAGGCTTGAAATATGGGCGATTTGTCTATTGATGAGGTGTAGATCTAGAGCAGATATAGTGTGATCTATACATCAGCGAACTATGGTAGACCTGGCACTTGGAATTGGATCAGATTCATGATCAAGATCAATTAGCATATTGAGGGTTTTGATTTGAGCGTGAAAGGAGAGTTGGGGCTGATTGTGGGCAAGCATTCCATACTTCATCAAGTCAACATTGAAAGACAAACCTGTCGCATAGTGTTGATTGATGACATCTCGGATCTGAGTCAAAAGAAGCCCTAGGTGGGCTAAATCGGGTCTCATCTAGAGGGAGTTGAAGGCTCAGTTTTGAAGTCTCCTAAATCTGATTTCAGAGATACTATCCGGATACTATCTCTCCTTTGTGATTATTTATTATATCCCGTGTCTTAGTATTTGAAAGACCTCTATAGATTGTATATTCCTTGCTATAATCTAAAAATACTAACAGTAGGAAGGCTACAAAAAGGCAATGGATATGGAACCTTTGTCATCAAAGGATAAATTTCATTCAAAGGGTTTTCCATAAAAAACGACAAAGATAAGAAACATTTTCAAAAGGATACTCATCAACAAAAGAAAGATGCAAACTGTTTGGACAGCAAGCAGTTAAATGATCTTAGGATGAGGAAACCATGTTTCCATTGTAGAGAGCCTTGGGACCCATCACACAAGTGTTCAATCAAAGTGAAAGTAGCACAGATTGAGTACTTTTCAGCATAGTAGGAACACTTGCCGAGTAATCGCCGAGTGGCAATTACTCATCGAGTTTTTAAGCTTGGTGAGTTTTTGACAGAAAAACTCACACAACAAGACACTTAATTGTAATTGGACATTTTTTTTTGCTACAAGTCCCTATCTCCTATGCCATCGGACAGTCAGTCATCCATCTGCAAATCTTCAAACGGGAGTGTGGCTCCCTCAATTGACTAGAGTGTCTTCCAATTTCAGTTTATCTTGATAGAAAAGGATAGGATGTTCCTTGATTGGTGGGAAATAGACACTTGAGGGACAATATTTCTTACGTGTGAAATTTTTTGACTTGTTGACCAACTCCCTTCTATTGCGAGTTTTTACTGATGTGTCTTTTGTGTCGTAAGTTCAGTCTTTACATGTGGTATCAGAGCTCTGGGTTCCATACTAGGGTCTTGAATTCACTATGCTTAGTTGCGACCATTAGTCACAGAAATTGTGAGTCGATTAATGCTTAGTCTATGAACGTAACTGTGGTTCCCTCGATTGACTAGAGTGTCTTGATGGTCCCAACCAGTGCTGAGGGGAGGGGTGAATCAGCACCTATTAAAACTTAAAACAAATCTGATATAATATAATACAACTATAAGCATAACAGATTCTAGCACAGAAATAGCATCAAACCATCAACAATAAGCAACACTAGATTTATCACGTAGAAACCCAAATTGGGAGAAAACTACGGTGTGAGCAGACCTCACAAATTTTGCACTCTTCTGAAGTGCGCCCTGTAAGGGACCTTCCCTCTTAAAGGATTACAAACGCACTGTTAGATGCGACCCGGTTAAGGGATTTGATACAATAAGGCCTGTTAGAGCCTGCCTGGTTAAAGGACTTAGAACACCTAAACAGATGTCACCCGGTCAAGGGATTTAATACAAGGGACCTGTTAAAGTCCACCCAAAATACTGGGATTTCGCTATTGCACTTATCAAAGAGCAATAGAGGTTTTGATATTTTGATGATGGCTTTGTTGAGCCTGATAAGATCGTTGTTCTATTCAACTGAGAATCATCACTAGTTACTGCAGGTATGTTCTCCTTCTCTGTTGTGCTTCTCTACACACTCTACTTTCTTCTCCTCTCTTTACCTTAGCTTCTTCAGCGTATAAGACACTCTTTATTTTGGCAGAATGAGGTCAAACTATATTCTTGCCAAACAGAGGAATATATAGACTTCTTACCCTATTTTATTTTTACATGCATGACTTGTTTAAAGATCAACATCGGATCTATTGCCCAGTGGAGTATCAGTTCACTGAAAGAACATCCGATACATGTCATGCTTTATCCGTTGTATGAAAGAAACGATAGATGCGTGTCAAAATTTTTCCTTCACAAGGGATAACTCAATGTTTTAATGCCACAAACTTCGGCATTAAAACCTTCAATCGCACCTTATACCGATCGTCTTGATAACTCAAAGTCTCCCGGATTATGTGCAACAAATCCCTGTCAATGAGTCAGACAACTGTTTGTTGACTATGACTTTCCCTGGTTCATCAGTCGTGATGAAATCTTCACTTGATCGGTTAAGATCCTTAGGTTGTGCGCAAGTAAGAGCTTTAACCTATCACCGTCCCTTTCACTGATTATACTGGTTGCATCCTTTCCTCGGTTCATGTTACTGGTTATCGGTTGTATCTCCCTTGGTGACCGGTTGCTCTGATGATCGGTTAGAGCATTATTAGTAACAGATATAGTCTCTTCTTATTAGCACAATGTCACTGGTTTCCAAACCAGTCTCTCCTCACACTTACTGTAGCCAGCTGTGTCTATCCTTGCTTCACAGATTGAACATTAGTATCCTTAGTCTTAAATGACAACACCTTTTTGCCAATCAATGACAATACCTCTTTTTCCATATACCGGTTGCAATCTTACCGGTTATTCATCTAATGCCAACAATCTCCCCCTTTGGCATTGATGGAAAAACCATAACAAATCATGTCATATCGGATTTCTACCTCTACCGGTCATATTCTCCCCCTTTGACAATAATGCCAAAGGCTAGTCAGAAAGACTACCTTAATGAGATCTGCTCCTCCTACGAGCAACAGTCTTATTCACCAATCCAGTTAAGATGAGGTTGATTCCTCTGTTGAAGCATAATGAATTGATGAACACTTTTGCCTATATACTGATGATCAGGAAGGGGTACCACCCCTAATTTACCTCTAAGATACTAAAAAGTACTCTTCGGTAATGACTTTGTGAATATGTCAGCAATCTGTTATTTTGTGGGAACATACTCCAATCTAACTTCTTTATTTTGCATCTGCTCTCTCAAATAGTGATACTTTATTGCAATGTGCTTTGTTTTTTAGTGCATGACAAGATTCTTAGATATGTTTATTGCACTTGTATTGTCACAGTAAATTGCAATCGGTTTAGGTATCTGTTCTTCGATTCCTTCCAATATCTGTTTGATCCAGATTACCTGTGTGCAATTGATTGCTGCAGCAACATATTCAACTTCCCTTGTGGACTGTGAAATGCAATTTTGCTTCTTGCTTGTCCAAGACACAATCCTTTCTCCAAGAAAGAATGCAACACCACTTGTGCTCTTTCTGTCATCAATATTGCCATCCCAATCTGCATCAGTGAATACCTTTATTTGGAAGCCTCCCTTTTGAGGAAACCACAGGCCATACTCTTCAGTGCCTTTTAGGTATCTGAAAATTCTCTTCAGTGCTATTAGGTGTGTCTCTTTTAGATTTGCAGAGAATCTTGCTACTATGCCTACTGCATGTGCTATGTCTAGTCTACTGTGTACTGCATACTGCAATTTGCCTATCATAGACTGATACAGTGTCTCATTTACTTCTTTGCATCATCTTCCTTTGATAATTTGAGGTTAGTTATCATAGGTGTACCAACCGGTTTGGATTCTTCTAGCCCAAAGGTTTGAAGAATTTTCTTTACATACTTGGACTAAGAAATAAAAATACCTTCCTTTAGCTGATGGACTTGCAGTCCAATGAAGAATTTTATGGCTCCTATCATGGACATTTCAAATTCTTTCTTCATCTCTTCAGCAAAGGCTTTGCTCATCTTGTCATCTCCTCCAAAGATGATGTCATCCACAAAAATTTCAACAATCAGGTTCCCTTCTTTTCCAATCTTGAGATACATATTGTTGTTATCTCCAATTCTTGTGAATCCTATTGTCAAGAGGTATGAATGCAGTCTTTCATACCATGCCCTTGGGGCTTGTTTTAGCCCATAAAGAGCCTTCTTCAGTTTACAAACCATACCACTCTTCTCTGTGGAAGAGAAGCCTTTCAGTTGTTCAATGTAAACTTCCTCCTCCAGTATACCATTCAGGAATGCAGACTTTACATCCATCTGGTATACTTTGAACTTTTTGTGAGCAACATAAGCAAGTAGGATTCTCACTCCTAGTCTGGCCCCAGGTGCAAAAGTTTCACCATAATCCAGTCCAACCTCCTGTGCGTATCCCTTACAGACTAACCTTGCTTTGTTTCTTATCATTTTCCATCTTCATTCAATTTGTTTCTATACACCCACTTGGTCCCAATGACATTCTTGTCCTGTGGTCTTGGCACAAGAATCCATGTGTCATTCTTCTCTATTTGCTCAATCTCTTCTTCCATGGCCTTGACCCAATTTTCATCTTCTAGAGCCTCCCTGGTGGTTTTGGGCTCTATACAGGAAAGTAAATAGATATTTTCTCTAGCCTTTTTCGTGGTCAAGATATTAGCATGTTTTACACCAATAATGTTATCAGTTGAGTGATATGTGACATACCTTGGAAGAATAGGTCAATGTTCCCAGTCAAATTCTTCTGGTTGAGCAATTTCCTCAACATGGTCATGAACAACTTCTTGTTCATCTTCTTGAGTTGGTTTGTCATCTTCAGGTACAACATCCTGCTCCAAAGGTCTATTTTTGTGCTCTTCTCTTTCATCTGCAATAGTTATTTCATTGAATTCCAAAAGATTTCCAGCATTGTGATCCTTCAGACTGTCATGTTCATTATGACTGATATTCCCTCTTGGTTCTGAATATTCATCAACCTTCATATTGATACTTTCTACTATCTTTCCTATTCTCTTATTCAGACACCCGTAGGCTTTAATCTTGGTAGAATAACTCAGAAATATGTCTTCATCACTCTTTGGCTCAAACTTGCCAGAATACATCTCTTTTAATGTAACATTTACTACCAAAAATTTTGAAGTAGCCTACACTAGGAATGTGACCGAACCATAGTTCATAGGGAGTCTTACCGGTTCCTTTCTTGACTTAAACTCGGTTCAGTGTGTAAACAGCAGTGTTGATAGCTTATCACCAGAAGTGATGGGGGAGATCCTTTTGAATCATTAAGGTTCTCGCACAGTCAATCAGCGTCCTGTTTCTTCTTTCTTCTACTCCATTTTGTTGAGGAGTTCTTGGTGCAGACAACTACCTTTTTATTCCATGTTCCTCACAGTAGTGAGTGAACTCTTGAGAAGTGTATTCACCTCCTCTATCTAATCTCAGACACTTCAGGCTTTTACCAGTCTCCTTTTCCACTCAAGCCTTGTAGATTTTGAATATGTGAAAGGCCTCTGATTTTTCTTTAAGAAAAAGTGTCCACATCATTCTTGAGAGATCATCTACAAAAAGCATGAAGTATCTGTCTCCATAGTAGCTCTTTGTTCTCATAGGTCCACACAAATTTGTCTGTATAAGATCCAAAACATTTTCAGCAGAAAAGGATTTACTATTGAAACTTGTTCCTGTCAGTTTTCCTAACTGACAATCCTTACAAATACCTCTATCAAGTTTTGTAATCTCAGGAAGTCCTCTGACTGACTTCTTCTTGCTTACCTTGACACTACTGTCAAAGTTTATGTGGCAAAGCCTCTTATGCCACAACCAACTATTGTCCTCTTTGGTTACAAGACAGATCTTGTTTGTTTCTCCTTTGACTAATGCTATGAGGCAAGCTCCTTCCATTGAGTCCAGATAGAACAGGTTCCCTTTACTCTGTCTATCGGTAGCAACATGAGCTCCTGATTGGTTCTTGACAACACAAGAACCTTGCCCGAATTCCAACAAGTATCCCTTGTTGTTTAGTTGAGCAACACTCATTAAGTTGTACTTGAATCCTTCTACCCAGTACACATCTTCACATACAACATCATTGCTAAGTGCAATAGAACCTTTACCTTTGATAGCACAGGGAGCATTATTATCGAAGGTTACCGATCCACCATCATTGAGATTTAGGTTGATGAACTTGTTCTTATCACCAATCATGTGGTGAGTGCATCCACTGTCAATGATCCAGTCATCATGTTGATGAGATCTTGAGATAAGTGGCATTTCACTTATCACTTGGCTTTCTTCTTTTATTGCAACAAATGCAATTTCTTGATCTTCAGAGTCTTCAGATATATTGTCTGTCACTCCTTTTGCAAGGTAGCACTCCTTTCCTTTGCTCTTGAGTCGTTTGCTCTTTTCTTTATATTCATTATCTGGACATCTAGCAGTAATATGTCCTATCTTATTGCAAGAGAAACATTTTAGTGGAAGTTTACCTTTGTACTTCCCTTTTCCTCTTGGAAATCTCCTAGCGATGAGTGCTTCAAACTCATCTTGCTCCATTTCCTCAGAGAGTAGATTCTCAATAAAACTTTCAACCTTATCGGTAGAGCTATTACCGGTTTCTCTTTCTTTCTTGGTGGAAGAGGTATTAACAGAAGATTTAAAAGTAGCTTCTTGCATGGGTAGGCTGTTATCAAAATTACTCAATTCAAATGCAATCAACTTACTGATTAGGGAATCAAGAGTGACTTGAGCAGTGATCACTGATCTGAGCTCCTGTATGGCTGAGATCTTGATAGCATATTGAGGCCTTGGCATTCTCAGTATTTTGTGTATCGCGTCTTGTTCACTTATTCCTCCGGCGCTTTTGATGGAGTTCATCACTTCTTTGATTTTGTTGTTGTATTGCTCAATATCTTCTCCCTCGAAAATTCTCATATCATCATATTTACCTCTAAGGCTTTCTACCTTAGCTCTTTGAACGTGTGGGTCACCACCATACACTATTTGAAGCTTAGCCCACATCTTGTGAGCAGTATCTAGATTTTCAATCTCTGCATAGACATAATCAGGTAGTGTACTTGGTATCATATCCATTGCAGTTGTATCCTCTGTCCTGATCTTCAGTTCATCAGGTGTCAGAGTACCGGTGGGTTCAGTGTAATCATGGATTACATGAGTCCAGTATTGATCTTCGATGGTCTTCATGTACAGCTTCACTCTGCTGCACCACAGAGTAAAGTTTTCCTTAGAAAACTTTGGTCCTTCCTTTCTCATCATCTTATCTTTTTCTTGTTGCAGTTAAGAAGCAAAGAAAATAAACTTGGCTCTAATAACAATTGATGGTCCCAACCGGTGCTGAGAGGGGAGGGGTGAATCAACACCTATTAAAACTTAAAACAAATCCAATATAATATAATACAACTATAAGCAGAACAAATTCTAGCACAGAAATAGCATCAAACCATCAACAATAAGCAACACTAGATTTATCATGTGGAAACCCAAATTGGGAGAAAACCACAGTGTGAGCAGACCTCACAAATTTTGCACTCTTCTTAAGTGTGCCCTGTAAGGAGCCTTCCCTCTTAAAGGATTACAAATGCACTGTTAGATGCAACCCAGTTAAGGGATTTGATACAATAAGGCCTATTAGAGCCTGCCTGGTTAAAGGACTTAAAACACCTAAGCAGATGTCACCCAGTTAAGGGATTTAATACAAGGGACTTGTTAAAGTCCACCCAAAATACTAGGATTTTGCTATTGCAATCATCAGAGAGCAATAGAGAGTTACTGCAGGTATGTTCTCCTTCTCTGTTGTACTTCTCCGCACACTCTACTTTCTTCTCCTCTCTTTACCTTAGCTTTTTCAGCGTATAGGTTCACTCTTTATTTTGGTAGAATGAGGACAAACTATATTCTTGTCAGACAGAGGAATATAAAGACTTCTTGTCCTATTTGCTTTTTACATGCATGACCTGTTTAAAGATCAACTTCAGATCTATCGCCTAGTGGAGTATCAGTTCACTGAAAGAACATCCGATGCATGCCATGCTTTATCCACTGTATGAAAGAAATGACAAATGTGTGTCAAAAGCTTTCCTTCACAAGAGATAACTCCATGTTTTAATGCCACAAACTTCGGCATTAAAGCCTTCAATCGCGCCTTGTACCGATCATCTTGATAACTCAAAGTCTCCCGGATTATGTGCAACAAATCCCTGTCAATGAGTCAGATAACTGTTTGTCGACTATGACTTTCCCCAGTTCATCAATCGTGATGAAATCTTCACTTGATCGGTTATCACTTGATCGGTTAAGATCCTTAGGTTGTGCACAGATAAGAGCTTTAACCTGTCACTGTCCCTTTCACTAATTATACCGGTTGCATCCTTTCCTCAGTTCCCGTTATTCGTTACCGGTTGTATCTCCCTTGGTGAACGGTTGCTCTACTGATCGGTTAGAGCATTATTAGTAACAAATATAGTGTCTTCTTATTAGAACAGTGTCACCGGTGTCCGAACTAGTCTCTCCTCGCATTTATTGTAGTCAGCTATGTTTGTCCTTGCTTCACAGATCGAACAATGGTATCCTTAGTCCTAAATGACAACACCTTTTTGCCAATCAATGACAATACCTCTTTTGCCATATACCGGTTGCAATCTTACCAGTTATTCAACTATTGCCAACATGTCTTCCAATTTCAGTTTATCTTGATAGAAAACGATAGGATGTTCCCTGATTGGTGGGAAATAGGCACTTGAGGGACAATATTTCTTACAAAAAAACTCGCCAAATTTTTGCGAGTTTTTAATAAAAACTCGCCCGTGCACAAAAAGACCAGTGATTAAAAGAAAAAATGGCTTGCTCATTTCGTTTTGTGTTTGCAATGACTTGAGTGAATAGGGGAGGAGGAAAGTGGGCTTCCAAGCCATTCTTAGAGGTGATTGCTTTGCTATTGGAGGCAGGTTCGAGTGGATTTAAGGCGGATTTCAACCGTTTTTTCCAGAAAAAACACATTCCCAGGTAGGTTTGTTTTTATTTGTTTATATATTTTTTTTAAACATTCTATTTTGTTTTGGTTGAATATAAATGAATACAAAATTATTTCTAAGTAGTTAGAAATGATTTTGAATCATTAGAACAAGATTCAACACTATTTTTGACAAGTTTTGTTAAATGATGAATCTATCAATATTTTTTGAAGAATATCTAATTTTTTTTTAAATATCAAACCCTACCAGTTTGTTTAGTTTTTTTTCTAAATTTGAATGACGTCTAAAAAGATTGTAACTAATTTAGATAGTTTTTAACTTTGTTTAATTCTTTTTTGAAAATATTTATTTTATATTTTAAATTTCTATGTGTAGGGCAGCAGTTAACCATTAAATTAGCATGGCAAATTCAGAGGAAGTGTGGCCACTAACACCATGCCATTCCGGATTTATAGGCACCCGGCCTAAAAATGCTAGAGATAAGACATGGAGGTATGCCTATGAAGCACTGGATGAGCTTGGGAAAGTGATTTGCATAAACTATGAGATAGTAATTTCTGGAGGCATAAACCACCTCAAATACCACCTTACAGGCATTAGGAAGCATGATACAAATCCATGTGAAAAATATGCAGAAGAGATAAAAAAAAATGTTAATGTCCTACTTGCAGCCGGGCAAGAGAAAAAATTGCAAAGGGAGAGGGAAAGATTATCTGTGAGGGCAGCCATAGCTGAAACTCAAGGTGCTCCTATTGACATTCAAGAAGAAGCACTTGAGAGTATAGTGGGCTATCTTTGTGGCCCATGCATATGCAAACAGAGTGCCTCCACTCTTATCGCTTCTGCTTCCTCTAGTAGAGTGCCTAGTTCTTCACCACCACCAGCATCAGGGATAGGCAATTATTTTGTGCCCAGGAACACACCTGGAGCACAACCATCATTAGAGGCCACTGGATGGAACAATGAGGAACATGAGAAAATTGATATTGCATGTGCTGATTTTTGGTATTTCAACAATCTCCCATTGCGTGTGGCTAAGAGTCCCTATTGGCTAAATTTGGTTACCGCAATGACAGTTTCGGAAAAAGGGTACAAGGCCCCTTCTCGCAAGGATTTGAGTGGGAAGTAAGTAAATAATCGAAATCCACTTGGTTTCATTTTGAAATTTTAATTGTTATTTCTTGTTTATTAAATCAAAATTGTGTACTAAGACTTGATTTCACTTTGATTTTGTAGGTTGCTTGTAAATGTAGTTGATAGGGCAAGAGTAGTGGTGGAGGAGCACAAAAAAGAGGGGAGTAAATATGGCTGCACCATTCTTTCTAATGGGTGGACAAATGGAAAAAACCGAAACATTATTAATTTCTTAGTTTCTTGCAAGGATGATGTGGTGTTTTGGAAATCGGTTGATGCCTCCAACAAAGTGAAAAATGCACAAACATTGGCATTAATGTTGGAGAAAGTTGTCATGGAGGTGGGAGTAGAGAATGTGGTACAAATCATCACAGATAATGCGGTAGTAGGTAATTTTAATATTTATGTTGCACATGATTATCATTAAATATTAATAAGTGATATTTAATTTAGTTTTTAGGTAAAATATGGAAATTGAAAACTAATTATTGAATTTTTACTAATATGTCAGGTAGAATTCTCCAAGACAAGCACCCATCCTTTTTGGACACCTTGTGCAGCACATGTCCTTGACCTTCTTTTGGAGGACATAGGAAAATTGGATTGGGTGAAACCGATTGTAGAGGATGCAAGAAAGATAACAAAATATATCTACAATCACCCTTGGGTTTTCCGCTTGATGAGAGAATTCACCCATGGGAAGGAGTTGGTTAGACCTTTGGCCACAAGGTTTGCAACGATTTTCTTAACATTGCAAAGTGTTATTAGTTCTTTGACTTCTTTGAAGCAAATGTTTGTGAGTCAACCATGGTTAGACTCAAGCTATTCAAAGAAGCCTGATGGACAAAGTGTTGCATACATCATCTTTGACAACCACTTTTTTGATGATGATACAGAAATTGTGAAGGTATCTTGGAAACTTTAAAAGTTGAATATTTAATTTTTTTGTATTCAAGAATCAAGTCTTTCGTTATTAATTTGTAACTCTACTCTATGATTAATGATAATCTTTTTCCACTATTCATTTGTAGGTGACGGAGCCCTTGGTTAGAGTTCTCCGCTTGGTAGATGGGGATCAAACCCCAATGGGGTATCTTTATGAGGCCATGGATAGGGCCAAAGAGGCTATTAAAAATTACTACAAGGGGGAGAGCCTAAAATTTGACCCCATATGGGCAATTATTGATAGGTGGAACAATCAGCTCCATCAACCCATTCATGCAGCAGGGTACTTCCTTAACCCTTCTTTTCGCTTCTCTCTATCCTACGGGGATCCCAATGGAGAGGTCATGGAGGGCTTCACTGAATGCATGCAGAGGATGGTACCTGAGGTTGAGGTGAGAGACCTCATTGTGGCCGAGATGGAAGTGTATCAGAATGCAATAGGCAAGCTATTATCCTCAGACTTGGCAAGAAGAGGAAGAAGCACTCAAACCCCAGGTACAATATTTAGATTCTTGGTGTCTTTCACATGCAGATGCTTGGTGGCGAAATTAGGTACTAAAATGTGTTTTCACCTTTCTTTCTAACTCTTTAATATTTATCTTGCAGATGCTTGGTGGCGAAATTGGGGTGGGAATGTCCCAAATCTGCAAAATCTTGCCTTGCGCATCTTATGTCAGCCATGTAGCTCATCTAGTTGTGATCATAATTGGAGCTTATTTGAGGCCATGCACACGAAGAAGAGGAACAAGTTAGCATAGAAACGCCTCAATGACCTTGTTTATGTGCAATATAATCTTAAGTTGCACATAAGAAAGGTAGAGTTACCACCAACGGGTCCACTTGATTTGGATGACATAGATCAGTACTGTGATTGGACATCACAGGAACAACCTCCATTCTTCATAGACGATTGTTAGCATATTTAATATTGTCATTAGATAAGTGAAAAGCAAACATCAATCCCACCAGTAAACCGGTAGACCACTCATACTTGTAAATAGGCACCGGTAGACCAAACAGAGTATAGGTACCGATAGACCAAGTATTAAACGATATGAACCGGGTATAAGAGTCTTATTATATAGACAATCGGGTATGATATTGATACCGGTCAACAACACATCAATCCGCACCAATGTATGTGGAACTATTTAAGTTAAAACCGGAATATGCGGAGCATCCACTATTTAGAACTGGAGTTAGCTTTTTAACAGGTGTTAGTTCTATTTCTACGCAAATGTTTCAAGGTAAACTCAAAGATCATCTCGCAAAGCTTTTTGCTGCATGATTTATGGTTGAGTTTACAACCTGGCGGTTCTATGAGTTAGGTTTTAATAATAAGATTGATTTCTTATAAATAATAGGTAATAGGACACAAAAGAAGGGTTGTTGAAAATACAAAGCTGAAGAGAGATATCTTTTGAGAGAAGCTACGGTCACAGAGGTGAAAGGCAGAAAGGATCAACAGCCAGGCAGAACAGGAAGATCAATATGTATGATCTAATCAGACAAAGAGTGTCAATTAAGATCATTGCTTTTATACTGAGAAAGCATATTCAAATCCCTCTATCAGGGTGAACCCTAATAAGTTCTTTGTATAAATCCTTTAACTGGGTAGCATCTTGATTGATGTTGAAAGTCATTTAACAAGGCGGCTCCTAACAGAGTCAAGATCTTAACCGGTCTTCTACCAAATCCCTTTATCGGGTAGCACTCTTGCAAGTGTTTTTTAAGCTCCTAATAGGGCATCTTTATTACTGCAGTAGTGAAGTTGTGAGCTTTGTCTCACCGTGATTTTTTCCTTCTAACCGAGGGCTTCCACGTATATATGATGTGTTGATCTGAGTATTTCTATTTCTGTTCATGAATGCTTAATTTCATATTGTTTATTCTGAAAGAATCTGATGCAAGGTTTAAATTGAAGTAGAAGTAGTATTTACTGATTCACCCCCCCCCCCTCTTAGTAACCGGTTAGGAATAACAACGATGACATCTATGATTTGGAGAGGCAAGCTATGGAGGAGGATGGATTCGCAGCAGGATTGGATGACATTCAGGAGGATGATCATGAGAGCACTGAGAGTGAGGAGGGTACAGATGATGAGTCATTGCTAGTGTCAGCACCATCTACATCCAAGGTGGAGGTCCAGTCATAGCCAGTTGTGCAGAGGGAGGTGGCACAGCCGCAACAGACTACTAGGGCTAGACCACATCCCACTCTCGTAGTTCTTACTAGAGCTACTGGGAAGGGGAAGAGGAAGATGTTGACTAGTTTGATATTGTACTTGACATTTGTATTTTCTTATAGTTTTACAAAGACAATTTGCTATTTTTAGTTTTCTTCAAAGTTCAGACTATCAGACTATGGCTACCAGCCATCAGCATTCCACATGAGGATGCGATTTTGTTACATATTTGCATTTATATATATCTAGATCAGCTTGTTTGGTTTGTTTACTCATTTACTAACTCATTAGATGCATCTCCTTATTGAATTTTGCAAAAAAAATGCATTTCTAATTAAATTTAAGTCATTTTTTAAGTTCCCAAGAAGCTTTATATATTTCCCAATTTTATTTTTTTTGCCCTCGGCAATAAGTTGCCGATAACGATATTTTGAACTATGGCATCATGCTTGTGTTCATGTCACTTCTCTAATTGAATTTTGGGAAAGTTTGGGTAGACCTCTAGTTAAAACCTCTCTTCTTCAAGTTGCCTAGGCCATCAACCCAACTTTCATTATTTGGGATCTTTGGCTAGAAAGGAATCACAAGACCTTTCAAGACTCCAAAATGGGGGGGGTTCATTTGTGGCATAAGATAATTAGTAGGCTTCACGAGACTTTTTGCAAAATGTGACCTTTTTATGAGTCGATACTAATGTCATGGACATTATAAGGAATTTGAGTTGGGGGGATTACAGATTGGTCGTCTCCCTTGGTAGGAGACTGTGACAAGCTAAACAAAAGTTTCATCATGTGGGGAGATGGCTCCCTCGTCTTGTAGGCAATTGGAAGGTTAATATTGATGGATCTTCCCGACAAAATCCTAGACATGCAGGAATTGGTGGCATTGATAGAGGCAGTGATGGTGGTGGTGTTCTTTTTCTCTACTTTAAAACATTCTAATAATTTGATGACGGCTCTTGCTATTTTGTATGCAGTAGAAAGAGGGTGTTCCCTTGGTTGGAAGAGGATTCTTTGTGAGTGATTCATTATATATATAGTGTTGGGCATGCTAAATGAAAAAAGGTTGGATGGAGTTGATTGGCAATTAGCCTTGGTGGCTAAGAATATCCTGAACCTATGTTGTTCTTTGGAATATATTTCTATATTACCCCAAGTTTCCAAGTCGGGGACAGTAGGGGATGTGGGGGATGCATTTTCAGGGTAGTGATTTTTTTTGGCCAATTTTGGGATGGCAAAGGGGACGTCTATATAAAACATAGGGAACATTTAAATAGGAAAGTTTTAAATATTCATATGACAACATGGATAAAACATGCATATATATATTATATATATATATGAACAAAGCATGTATATATACATCATTATAGAACCTTAACATATAACATTTGTGTTCAATTGATGCCCTGGTTTGACCACCAATATTATGGTATTGATTAGTCAATGCTGTCGTTACCTTTGATGCTCATTTTCAGCCCAAGCATGTGAGTCTGAAGGAGTACGAGTGCTTTCCAGCCTCAAAAGCATGACCAAGTACAGGTTGTACCCCTTGTAGACCCGGCGTAAAATGTTGGCTATGATTCCTTGCATTTGTTGACCCCTTTGTTGAAGTTTGGTGATGTTGGTGGTGTATGTTGTTGTTGGGTAATGTTGGAAGGTGTTCTCTGATGTTTTGGGAAGGTGTTTGATGAATTTTGTAGCTGTTTCAACCTGCAAACAGTTGAATATCAGACCTGCAATTAAGTTTGGGCTTTGCACAGTGGTTTCAAGACTTGACATTGATCATTCCTGCACTTGTTTGCAAGTAGTTCATTGTTTCTTTCTGATTGGGGGATATTTTGATAGTATTATATTACTATTATGGCCTACAACCACTTCTTTATGCACTACCAGATTTTGGGTGTTTGTGAAATTGAGTACCAAGTTGTTATTCATATTTAAGAGTGCTTTTGGCTATGATTCAGAGTTGTTTACCCTTCATATCAACGAAAAGTCTAATATTGAAGACATGCAAGCCACTTGTTTGAACCAACATATGTAGTTTAACATGTATGAAATTTATATGTAGAATTCTTTACTTTTGGTTTCTATTTCATGTTTTCAGCTATTGCCAAGGTGTGGGAGCCAACAGAAAGAAATAAAAAAAAATGTTTATTTTAGAGCATTTGAGCTTTTTTTAAATGTGTTGGCAAAAGGGGGATGGCTGGCTGTCCCTAGGATGGTTAGGGGACGTCACAGACATCCCCAACTGAGCTGAGGAGGAGGTACATCCCCTCTAAGAATAGCTTCCATGCCCATGTTTCTGGGACGTTTCCTACAAATTTTCATATTTTGAGGACAGCTATGGGATGTCCCCGATCCATCCCCCCATCACCAAGACATCTCAGAAATGGGGACATGTCAAAAAGGGTCAAGGGCATATTTTTTATGCGTCCCCAAGTTTCCTTCATATATTTCTCTGTGTCATATTCCTAGGGAGTGGAACAAAGTGGGAGATTGCTTGGCTAAGTGGGCTTCTAAGAACTTAGAAGGATGAGATGTTAATGACTAGGGGTTATTACCTCCAAAGTATTCGACGCCTTTGGTAAAGTTAATCATTGAGGATAGGAATTTGTAGCAGTATGTTTGTGGGTTGTTCCTTTTTGAACTTCATCTGGTTGACTATGTTGTTACTTTTGGTGGGCCTAAGGCCTTCTGTTGTGTATTCCTTGTATCTTGAATAAATTTTTACACTGTTTTTTTGAAAGTATATTTTAATTTAAACTGAAATTAATCAAATTCGCATAATGGTGATCTCTGTGTGAAATCACTCTTAAGGGATTGTGGGTTTTGTCCTCCAATTTAGACCTAGAGAGGTTTCATCCTACAATTAATTGAACCATAGTTCAATGCTCTACATAGAGTAGAAATCAAACAATAAAATGTTTTTCAGTGATGCTCCTCCTTGCTTGGTCTGTCTTAAATACCTATTTCCTCTAATAGGTATAACTCTTCACATGCCCCTTGATATTATTAAAAATAAATTTTAATCCTTATTTAATAATGTAAATTGATCCTTTCTTGATTTTGTGTGAAGGATTTATCTCAAGCCATGAAGGCTTATGGGATGACAGTAATAATCTATGATCCAACTTTAAAGTAATCCTTGATAAAAGCATGACAATTATGGGGACTGCTACCTTTAATAGATGGTGTAGTTGCATTCTCATCAATAGAATATGGACATAACAGATTGCGCAATTGCATTCTCATCAATCATGCTTCTCAATACTTCTAATGGATATCCTATTTTTTCATGAACAAAAATTTGATACTCTTGATTACCAAGAGAACCAAGGAATTATGTCTAGCTACCCATGATATCTTACTATGTATTAATATAAAAGTACAATTAATTATAGTAATAAGATAAGCATACCTAGGAATTTTTCGAATGGTGATGTCTCTCATGTGTACTTTCTTTGTAAGATCCAATGCCAACAAGTTCTTTACCTAAGATTTTTTAATGGAGACATGACATAAAAAACATTAAAATAAACAAATCAGCAATTAATCGCAAATGTTTTTTAAATAACACTAAACTAACGAAAAGAGCATGTCCTCCCACAAGAGTAAATAATTACATAAAATGGGTGTTAGTTTGAGGTACAAGGATGCAAAATTGAAAATCCTACATGGCAAATGCATAAATCTTTGGTGGAGAAGATAGGATTGTATGGTTGAACACTTTTTAATTTACGCCATTAGGTGGTAGCACATAAGAACATCTTAAATTCATTCTATAAATAATATTACCTTCTAGGAAAGCTACGAGCTGAAAAATATTTTGAATTATTCCTTCAAATTTAATCACTCAAATATGCATGGATGCAACAAAGTAATCTAAACACAATAATTTCAATTTAGGAAAAATCCTTTATCTCAAAGGGAGGCAAAAGTTAAGTCATTGTAATTGGAAGTGATATATACATTTGGTGCTATGTGAATTTTCTAAGTAGCTGGGTTCACCCCCTACCCTACCTAATCCAGATTCAATTTGCCTATGAGTGAGGAAAAGATACGCAGAAAACAATGTCAATTCATTCTAGCGAAACACGAGCAAACCCAAATGAACCCAGGTCGCACCCACATGCCTAGTGATAAGTTTTTTAAAAAATTTGCATTTTTTTAATTTTTTTAAGTCCGCTTTGACTAGGCACTAACTTTAACCCTAAAGTGACCTCTTAAACACTTACAACACTAAATCAACTTAAATTTTGCTCATTTCTTTTGCAAACAGTAAATTTCATTCTTATAGGCTTAGCATATATTTGTTCTTGTTGAATCAACAAAAGGAGTTTAAGATCGAAGTTTGACACTTCCTCAACCACTACATCCCCATTCCTACGCATTCACAACCTTCCATTGGATGTCAAGACAATGGTAGAAGGATTTTTGCAAAGAGGTAAGATTCTTTTCAAAAAAAATTCTCCATTTTTGTTTTACAAACATAAAACAAATTACTTATTTTGTTTATCTATTTCTTTTCCTTTCTTTAATGAATGCATGAAAGATTCAAAACAGGCTAGGGTTTCTACATCTAATTTTTGTGTTTAATTTTCTTTTTTGTTTGGAATGTGCTCCCAAAATTTCTTGTCATAGGAATTAGACTAGCAACTACTTCTACCACCACAAGTCAACCTAAATTTAAAACAGATCCAAATGCTCCTCTATGGAAATATGTTAATATGATTCAAGCGGTTCTAGGAGGTGGGGATGCATTTGGAAATGCAGGGGATGTGATAAACATTCCAGTTCATATTTTGAGGTGAAAGTCCATTTGTGCAGAACATCTAAAAAAGGCATAAGAGCTTGCCCTAAAAAAAACAATGTACTATGTTAAAATATATAATGGAGCAAGGAGTAGCATATGAATGAGAAGCACTTTGATTAAATCAGCCTGTTAAATAAAGATCAAAGTGAATGCAGCCCCCATCTCATCCCAATATTGTGGTAGAAAACCAACCATTTTTTGTTACACCTGATGTTCAAAGTGAACAACCCATTATAGTCAAAAGATCAAGGGGACCTTTGAAAATACATTTCAAAATGAGGATCAAGACATTGTCGACCAACATGTAGCAAGATGTATTTATGCAAATGGGTTGGTTTTCAATGTTCTTCGCTCCTCATATCGGAAAGAGGCATTGAAAAAAGTTAATGAACCTCCCAAAAGGTACAAGGGCTCGAGTTATGAGAAGGTGTGTGGCACCTTGTTGGGAAAAGAGGTCCAGGTGGTTGAAGATTCATTGAAGCCCATAAGGGATTCATGGATTGAGACAAGTGTATTCATTATTTCAAATGGGTTGAAATATTTAAAAAATTGTCCCTTGAACTATGTCACAGCAGTGTCCCCTAAAGGGGCGATGTGTTTGAGAGTTGTGAATTATGAGAGGTAGGCAAAAGGTGGACAGTTTACTGCTGATGTGCTCATCGTACCCATTGAGACAGTGGGACCCCATGACTTTTTTCAAGTCGTAATGGACAATGCAAATAATTTTAGAGTTGTTGGGTTGTTGGTTGAGAAACACTATCAACTTATCTTTTGGATGCCTTGTGCAGTCCACTAACTAAATCTTATGCTACAAACAATTGAAAATAAAATTGACTAGATCAAAGAGGTGTATGTAGAGGATAAGGACATCCATATGTTCATCACCAGCCACCACATGTCTTAAGGAATTTTTAGATCATTTTTCGAAATTGGTGCTTTTGAAGTGTAGTATAAAATTTTACATTTTCTCATTTTCATAATTTGATTGTGTATTCTAATTCTTCTTTAAAAGTTTGTTTTTAAATTTTAATCATTTTGGCTTAAATTTCTATTCTAGGTTACAAAGACCCATTTTGCCTCTAATTGAGATGACTTGTGAAAGTTAGAAAGGCACTTTTTAAGATGGTGATTATCCAAAATTGGTCTACATGGAAGCAAAGAAGCACTGAGAGGGCAACAAAAAATAGGCAAAGGATATTAGATGACTCATGGTGGGATCGTGTGGCATATCCCCTTAATTTCACCGTGTTGGTGTTAGAATTGGCATTGATGTTAATATATATAACATTGTTATTGTCTAAGAAACTAAGAAATCAATGGTGCAAAAATGATATTTGTACAATGTATTTCACCACATATTTGTGTTCTTGTAATATTCTTCAGCAAAGCATATATTCTGTACATATTACATATTCCTCTCCTAGCTAGCGATGATTGTGTAAGAACCCCAACCGGTTCTAACTTCACCACTGTAATATCCCTGCTATTCCTGGTGCAAATTTGAATCTCTAGGAATATTGTCAAATACTTGACTTACAAGTCTGAACTTGTTTCTCTTTGTCTCAGTGTGTTTTTCTTGTTTTGATGATTGCAAATAATGCTAAATGCTGAAAAATAAAGAATAAAAGACTACACATATGCCATAGATGCAACGCAAGACTTTTTTGTACCTCCCAAATGCAGATCAAAGACGTATACTAGTGCAATTCAACACCTTATAGCTAGTTGACATTTCGTCATACATTGTCATGAAACTAATATGCTGATAATGAGCAGTTTAAATATGAACATTACATCAAACATTTGGTGTGCTATTCATTCCTTCATATCTGATTAAACCAATTTACAATGTAAGATTCTTGCAAATACATTAACTCTTAATTATTAGTCAAGCTATTAAAACCTGGTAATTAACACGAGTCCAAAGACCAGCATTCAACCAAATTGCCTCCACAAGTATATTTTCTCTATCAACCAATATGCAAATCTGAGCAAGTTGTAAGCCCAAATGCCAATCAATATCACCTATGATATCAAACGCCAACTATGTAACCTCACGTGGGAACCAAGGGAGACAGAAGCTGATATAATTCTGATACAACAGCCTCTAGTGCTGATGATTTCTGCCTTATGAGCCACATCCCCAAATGTTGGCATCAATAAATGATATCTGCAATTGATCCTCACAAAATTCTAAAATTATCATTCACCAAATTCAATGCCTTAACCTCTATAATGGTCTCTGACTGAAACCATCTCCCGACTTGCACAATTCATTGGGTTTCTCACCAATTTAATGTGTTGAAGCCTATAGACTTCAATTCCCAAGCCCAATCTAAAACACTTGGAAGTTTTCCCAAGACTTCACCAAATGCAACCAAATCAACAAATCACCATATACATAATTAGGTTTGATTTCCTTTACAAGCTTATATATTTTTCCCAAAGGGGTTCGAACCAAGAAGCTTACTCAAGAAGGCTCTTCAATGAATATAACATTTGCATTTGTTGACCTTATATTATATTATTAATGAAGCATACTTTTTTTTCAAAGAGTATTAATTACTCATTACCCTCAAAATGGCCCCACTTTATTAAAGTCAATTTATAATTTTATAATATAACTTAAATAATTAAACATCATTAAAGGCCATTAAATATTAATATCTCATTAAATACTCATTATTTTGACAACTCGTCTAAACTAGGGAGTCAACCACCACATCCACTACGCATCCATCTACCTTACTAAAAATAGTAAGGGTCCCTCTCTAGCATCCATAGACTTACTATAAATAGTAAGTCCCTCAAAATGAAACCATAAACCTCTAAAGAATAGATGAAGGATCTAGCGAGATAAACCCCTACAACGGCCACCTGAAGAGCTCCAAAACTCCCAAACTAGACCCTTTAATCCACCATACAAGCCTACGAGGGTCAATAATAGGCTAATCCCTCAAACTCTAATGCTCACACAAATTAGGACATTACAATCCACCCTCCCTAAGATTGCTTGTTCCCAAGCAATCATGACCACAAAGAAACTTCACCCCACCAATGGTCCAAAAGATAAATTATGTAATGTCCCACACATCTTGAACCAACTCCTGTAGCACCATCATAAGCACAACTGCACAAGGACAAACATCATGCCGACTATCCAACCCTTGTGCACAAAAATAGTGCATCAAAATCAGAACATGTTCAAGAGGGCCAAGGATGAACCAGTATACTCTCAACACACTAAACATGTTGCAATGCTCAACTGTAAACCCTGCCTAAAATCCACGTGCACCCAAAGAATCCCAAACTCTACACCCAATGCTCAGTTGAATGTCAGGTTCCCAAATCACTCTATAGAGTACTCCATCCAAACCATGTGGCATCAACATAATACCATTGTACACTACAACTAAGTCAACCCCAACCGAAGGAAGAAGTAATCTACCACCTGGAACAATCCTTGGATCCCATAGCCAATATGGAAGTTTGTCAAAATGAACATCCTCAAACTTTCATTGCTCGACTCTGATCCCAACTTCAACATAACAGAACTGGTGAAGCCAACCAAAAGGACCCACCTAAACTACAATGCTAACTCTATCGCCATCTGGGTCCCAATGCAACTGAGACTCACATCCATCCATACTGTGGAGATAAGAACTCTTGAAGGTGTCTATATCACAACCACTATCTCCATCCTCTACTAATTTGCCATGGATGTGATGACTCTACAAGTAGCCCCCCACCAACTTAAAGCTACTGATTCCATCCACTAAAGATGGTGAATACTCATCCCACAAAGGATGGTATAATCTAGGAGCCAATCCACACCGACGCATCATCAAGCCCTCCACATGTGGATCAAAAGAAAAATGATGAGCACTCCTCACTATGTAGTTACGGTAAAAGGCTCCAATCTCTATCAATGGCTCATCCCTAACAACTCTGGAATCAAATCATGGCTCCAATTTCTGACCCCAAACAACTAATTGGGCAAGGCCTCTGGTATCCCTCTCTGCAAACCCAACCACAAAATCTCTATGAGCAAGCATTTTAGTCAAAGTATCTACAATCGCTCCTACCAAATGTTGAATGCCACATGAACCTCAGATGAGAGTAGCCTTAGTGACTCCAAACGGTCCCTCCTAAAACTTCAAACTCTCAAGAAGGTACTCAATAAACAAATTTGTGCAGTAAAAACAATATGAGGCAGAATCAACCTGTTCTTCTACAACCCTCAGCTAATCACTCTAACTCTATGAAACAACAAGTTGTCTATCACCATCAACTGCATGAGATGAAGTAATAGATTTTCTTCCAGGAGAGGGAAACAAATCAACATGAGAGCCATAATCCGAACCAGATGACATAGTGCAAGTCCCCTATGAAGATGATGGAGTAGCATCGTGTACTAACACAATTTTGTGGAGAATCCACCACTTCCACACAAGAGCTATCAACAATTTTTCCTGCATCATCTGACATAGTACTGACCTCAAGAGAACTTGATGCAACAAGTGGTTCTCTACTGCTCTCAACTAAAGTACTCATCCCATCTGAAACTACTACACCTATATCAATGATGGATGTAGTCACATCCTCACTACAACCCGTGGATACCAAATCATCACCAACTTCCATTGTAGGAAATTGTATTGTATCTATAGCTGGTAAAGACTGTGCCAACCTCAACTCCATGGAAAACTCCTCAATCTGTGATTGTGACTCATGAAGGTCCAACTGCGCTCTCTCCAATGAATCCATAGTCACTCCCAACTCATGGGTGAGCTCATCTACCTCCTCCTTTCCCCTCAATGCGTCATAGTAAATGTAATCCCACTCGAGAAGATAGTCTCTATAAACCAATAACTGTAAATAGTTATGTTTCATTATTCCAATGGCTTCTCGAAGTGCATGGAACTTTGCCAGGGAAAGGCCACTATCACCACGCTCAACCATCATAGTACCCCAACCAAATGTAGCCAACATTTGGCGAGCAACATCAAAGTGCTCTATGGTTGTGGCAATCATGTTGTCATCAACCTTAAGTTGCCCAACCAAATGATAAGGACACTGAAACTTGTGAGCCCCATGCAAGCTCTTTGAATGAAAGTTTGCACTGTGATATGACGTTGTATCCGCAACGCTCACCTCATGATTAGTAACAACATGTGTGCTATCATCAATGCACACATAAACATCCCAGGTACTGCTACTAAGCACCTCAACGAATGGCTCAACTCTAAGTCACAAGGTTCGAGTTCGAGTTCGAGTTCGACAACTATGAAGTTCGGATGAAGTTCGGCAAGGTCCAAAAAATTCGAAATTAAATTCGCCTTATATAATTTTCAAAAAAATATAAGTATATGATCTTAGCTATAGGAAGGTTTGTGGAGATGATTTTCATATTATTTTATATAAAAATATACTAATTTTTCTATTATTTTACTAAGAAAATATACGAATTAAAAATAATAAACAAAATAATATATAATAAATAAATTAATAATAATAAATAAACACATAAAATATTATTATTTTTTAATTTACTAATTAAAAAATACATAATAAAAAATATAATATTTAGTATTTACAGTTTAAAAAAGTATATAATGTTTTACTTTTAATATAAAATAAAAATATAATGTTCAATAGTTCAACTTAATTATTATTTTATAGTTTACAAATTTAAAAAAAATATTTAATAAACTATATTAAAACATTTTGAACAACAGTAAAAACATACGATATAATAGATATTGTTTAAACTTTAAGCAAATCATTTTGAACAGATTAAAAAATATATTTAATAAACGATATTAAAAGCTAAAAAAAATGAGCCGAAAACTGTGACTGCAGGCTTTCGAAGGCATTCAAAGGCTTTGTTGCAGAAGTCCCAAGCAAGACGAAGCCGTCTATGCCGTCTGTGCCGTCTGCAATACGAAGCCCAAGCGTTTGTGTCATCCGCAATACGAAGCCCAAGCATCTGTGCCGTCCGTAATACAAAGCAATACGAAAACGTTTATTTATTAAATTTTTTGCCGTCCGTAATACAAGCAATATGAAAACTTTTTGCTGAAAACCCTAAAAAAAGACGCGGCAATAGACGACAGACTTTTTGCGCCGTACGAATTTTTTGACGAATTTCAACGGATTTTTTAAATTTTTTTAGAGTTCGCCGAATTTCGAACCTGAAGCCAAAAATTCGGCAAACCTTGTGACACGGGCTCAACTGGTAAGGTAGAAGTTGTTGATATGACAGTACCTTCGAACACTTCTTCCAAGATAGTTGCATGTCCATCCAAAACCCAATCCTGGGACCTATTGTTGACCAATGGATTTTCTGATTTATCTTCCAAGGTCTGATTTGAAAAGTCGGACTCATCATGGCATGAATCTACATCACCAGTCTCATTTTTAGCACCCAAATTTTGAGTACCTTCATGTGGCAACAATCTATAAGCATGTTCCTTAAGTGAAATGGCTACTGCCTCATGAAAATGCAAAGGACTCTGACTACTGCTACAATAATCAAAACGGTTAGAGCTTATAGCCCTTGCACATTCCTCATATTTTACCTTACCAACTTTCATGCTTGCATTTATAGATTCCTCTACAACATTTCCCTTATTGTACTATTGTGTTAGATCTTTACTTGTGGGTGTGGAAGAGTGCCTCGATTTCCTCAAAAGCTAATCTTCATAATGTTGCAAATCATTACCTAACCTTTGTTGAGCATGAGCAAGGTCCTTAACGATCTTTTCCAAGCTATGCTACTTTCCCTTACCCAAAGAAAAACAAGAGTGTCGGTCACTCAAATCAACTGTGTGAGCTCAATGATTTTTTTCTTTTTACTTCAAACCCCAACAGGATGGCAAGAAACTACTCTAATACCACTATAAGAATCCCAACCAATTCTAACTTCACCACTGTAATATCCATTGCTATTCCTGGTGCAAATTTGAATCTCTAGGAATATTGTCAAACACTTGACTTACAAGTCTGAACTTACTGCTCTTTGTCTCGGTGTGTTTGTCTTGTTTTGATGATTGCAAATAATGCTAAATGCTGAAAAATGAAGAATAAAAAAATACACACATGCCAAAGATGCAACGCAAGACCTTTTCATACCTCACAAATGTAGATCAAAGACTTATACTAGTACAAGTCAACACCTACAACTAGTTGAGATTTTGTCATACACTTGTCATGAAACTAATAACTTGATTATGAGCAATTTAGATATGAACATTACATCAAACATTTGGTGTGCTACTTATTCCTTCATATTTGATTCAAATAATTTACAATGTAAGATTCTTGCAAATACATTAACTCTTAATTATTAGTCAAGATATTAAAACCTGGACATTAACGTAGGAGTCCAAAGACCAGCATTCAACCAAATTGCCTCCACAAGTATATTTTCTCTATCAACCAACATGCAAATCTAAGTGAGTTGTAAGCCCAAATGCCAATCGATATCACCTATCATATCAAACGCCACCTATATAACCTCACATGGGAACCAAGGGAGATAGTGGTTGATATAATTCTGATAAGGCATCCTCTAGTGCTGATGACTTCCGCCTTATGCCACATCCCCAAATGCTGGCATCAATAAATGATATCTACAATTGATCTTCACAAAATTCTAAAATTGTCATTCACCAAATTCAATGCCTTAAGCTCTGTAATGGTCTTTGATTGAAACCATCTCCAGACTTGCACAATTCATTGGGCCTCTCGCCAATTCAAAGTGCTGAAGCCTATAGAATTCACAATTCCCAAGCCCAATCTGAAACCCTTGGAAGTTTTCCCAAGACTTCACCAAATGCAACCAAATCAACAAATCACCATATACATAATGAGGTTTGATTTCCTTTACAAGCTCATATATTTTTCCCAAAGGGGTTTAAACCAAGAACCTTACTCGAGAAGGTTCTTCAATGAATATAACATTTGAATTTGTTGACCTTGTATTATATTATTAACGAAGCATACTTTTTTTTTCAATGAGTATTAATTACTCATTACCCTCAAAATGGCCCTATTGTATTACTAAGTCAATTTATAACTTTATAATATGACTTAATAATTAAACATCATTAAAGGCCAGTAAAATATTAATATCTCATTAAATACTCATTATCTTGACGAGTCGTTTGAACCAAGAAGTGAACCACTACATCACTACGCATCCATCTGCCTTACTAAAAATAGTAAGGGTCCCTCTCTAACATCTCACTAAGTTACTAAAATTAGTAAGTCTCTCAAAATGGAACCAAAAACCTCTGAATGTAAATGCCTCAGAACAGATGAAGGATCTGATGAGATAAACCCCCACAACGGCCACCTGAAGAGCTCGAGAACTCCCAAACTAGACCCTCTAATCCACCATACTAGCCTATGAGGGTCAATTAATAGGCTAATCCCTCAAACTTTGATGCTCACAAAAATGGGGACATTACAAATTGTATTCACAACATGAATGATTTGGACACAGTATTTATTGGCAATCACAAAAGTAATCAACAACAATTTGTAGACTTTATGTTTAGTGTATTTACTTTGTAGAGTCGACTACACTTGAAAAGTTTTGAGAATCGGATTGCATACAATTCTATTTAAACCGACACTACTCATTATTTGGGATTTAGTAAATAAAATAAATTTTAGAATTGGTTGCATACAGTTGTATTTGAACCCACATCTCTTATCAGTTGGGCTTTAATAAATAGAATAAGTAGTTTGAATTGGAGAGATTAGTTATTGTGTAAGAGTAAACTAATAACTATGTTGCAACCAATTCTAACTATATACTTTTCTATAAGATGTCGTGACATTTGGAGATTTTTGTGTTGAGAGTTGAATTGAATGAAAGGTTTATTGTAAAATATGGCAATAACAAGAGAATAGTGCTATATAATAGAGGAAAGGAAGCGCTGAAAACTTCATAACATAGAAAATCGCAAGTTGCATTCAAACACTGTCAGAGGAATATCGATTGATCACATAATGCATTCAAACACTGTGTTGGTGCCCAAAAATGATGGATCACTTTTGGCCAACTGACAGGTACACACTAATACCTCTGCAATTCTAGCTTAATCAAGCCAAGGCTGGTAGGCCTAAATTCACTTTAAACTATCAAATTCTCTATGTTGCACAACTGCGTACATAAATAAACAAAGTTCCTCCCAAGGTGATGAATGATCCTTGGAGGAAAGAAACAAATCCTCTAATAATCTCTATTCTATAAATCTTGACTAAAGTGGATTAAACTAAGGACTCAAAAGTAATATTTTGAAATAATGATTATATAATCTACAAACCACAAAGTATGAATCAAATGACAATTTTCAAATTATAGTTAGATCAGTGCCTTCTAAATACTTGGGCTATAGAGTCATAAAAATTTCAATCCTACGTACGATCAGAGACGGTTTTAAGGTAACTCACTCCTGTAAAGAGAGACCATCACCCTACAAGCTTCTATTGAAACAAAATTTATAACAATTTATACAATAGGTCCTAAGATTTTTAACTCAACTTAAGAGCCCGAAGGAAACAGTAACAAGTTCCCAGACCATGCTACCATTATTCAAATTGTACAAATTAGTCATAAATGAATGCATCAAATAGAAAAACACAGTAGGATACCCTGGTTCATAGAGTAATCTGAAAGAGTAATTGAAAACATATAACTTATAACCACAAATAAAAAAGAAGAGCACTTATCTTTATTACTGTTGAAAAAAATAGTACATTAGAGTTCATATTGTAGTTTTGATCGAATTATATCCTATGAAAATATATTTTGTATTGTATTCTCTCTTTACATTTTACATTATGTATATATACATGTTTGAGTGGCTTTCACACCTCTTTAGGGTGAAAAGACACACCCTTATTACAAATTGTTTTAAAAAAATGATAAACTAACTAAAAAATAACTACCTAACTTTCGGATTTGGGCTTGGTTGAAAAACCAAAACACCTCGTGGAAAGCTAAGATTTTTACTGGAGATAGAAAATTTGATTTCCCGAACTGGGTCTTTTTTAGATTTTTAAAATTCGACCATCTTCTGCCTCTGTCGACATCATCTTTGCAAAAGGTCGAAATTCCAACATTTTCTGAAGGCTTTGATCATAGAATTTTGATTGTTCTTGTCACAGAGCTTCCTTCCATAATATCTCAAATTGTTAATTGAAAATTAATGTAATATTTTATCCCATTTCATGTACTCCATCATTAATTATTTGGCATGGAGTTTAAGAGGCCATTTTTTAGGGTTTTATCAATATATAGGACTCCAAATTTTGCCCAAAATTTAGAGCTCCAACACACTAGCAAAGGAATGATTGATTGATGACATATTGATCTTTTTATATTGTGGGTATTGATGTTAAAATCCTTTTGTTTCAAAATTGTTTCTGAAGAATAGTGACACGTGCCTTTAGGTTTCAAGTTTATTTTTTTTAAATATAACAGATATCATGAGAAGGTATTGATATCAAGCTTGTTTTGAAAAAGTGATAAAACGTGTATTCAAAAACTATATATGAAAGTGCGTGCAAGTCTTTTCTTATACTCAATTGGCTCAATTTAATGTCAAAATATCTATTATACAGAATCTCTTTGGTTAAAGAGATTGATTATTTTCCAGTGTAACTGTTATACACTAAGTTTGCACCCTTGTTTCAAGTTCTCGTAGTCTTGATAACCTAGTATAACATGGGAATCATCTCCAAGTGTGGGACCTATGCTAACTGAGATGAGACCTCCAAGTTCTAGGCTGGTTCCTCTTGGATAATCAGCTTAATTTGCTTCTTGACAGGAAAAGTAAACTCTTGAGGGAAAGGGATAGAAGGAATGCTTGGAAAGGGAAATGACTGAAAGCAAACTACCTACTAGATGATACACTGAAATTAGGGTTTGGATCTCAGTATAGAGGATGAAAATAATGAACAACTCAGGTCTAGGAGATCACAACTCACTAAATAGGCTTGCATAAGTATTTCATAGAAGGGTCTGCAATAGAAAGAGGCTATTCAGGGAAAGAAAGGATTTCACAAACAATAGCATTCCTAAGGGATTTAGAAACAATTTATGACCTGCAAACAAACATTCACCTCTGCAACTCGATATAGGAATGAGACAGATAGTCAGGGGGTTGAGGTATACCCACAAGAACATTCAAATCAAATCACCCACAATAATACACAAAATTGCAAAAAGAGAGAGGGATTAGGAACCCTAAGATACCACCAAAAACATCATATACTTTGATTCAATAAGAGATAATTTAGACAAGGAAGCATAGGGACATGAAGGATTGTCACAAAATACCTCTGCAATATCTGAATCATCAATGAAAGATTTACAACTGTATAAACCAGAGGGTAGAAATGATACCATAGATGACCCTTAAGAAAAGTAAAATTCTTTTACAATTGTCCAACTCTGAGCACTAAGGCTCCAAAAAGAACTATATACCTCTCACTGCACGCAGGCAAGAGTCAAAAACTAACCTAACTAGGGTTACAAATTTTACAATTATATCAAACCCTAGGGTACTGATCACCTATTATGAAAATCTCTGAGAACACCGGTGATCAAATCATATCTTTCTTCGCGGGCATCCATCCGGTACTAAGCTCACCTGCAGACACAACCTCGACTTACCAACCCACCTACAACTCCACTAAGCCATGAAGGCTCCAAATCTGATCTTGAAGATATCAGTATTTTCAATAATAACACTGGCAAAAGGTGGCGCCAATCCATTTAGCACCTTCAACACGACATGGTACCCTGCAACGCCGACCAACAGTCATCTCCATCGCCTCCTCAACCATAACCGTCCTGAGAAATCAATTCCCGAGCTACCCGATGTCGTGCATGGCCGAAAGAACGCAAAACCCTCGCAGAGACATTTGAATTTTGAAATATAACGGCTAGCGGCAAATTTTAAAACGTAACCGTCGATGAGAAACCCTTCCCGGCAGATGAACGGCTGCGATGCACTCAAAAAACAGCCTTGAAAACCCATCTCTAACAAGTCAAAGCCACCGTGGAAGTCAGCGGCCAATGAGAATCGAGCACTTCGGCACACCTGTCATTTTGGCCCCACCTCGAGCTTTTTTCTTCTTAAGTCATTCGGCGACTACGCGACCGAAGACTTTTCTCTAAGTCGCGAAGAACTTCTCATAACCCTAGTCCGGTTAAGCGACTACGCGAACAAAGCGGTCACTAAATTTCTAAGTCTTTCGGCTAACCCTGGTTAAGTCCAGCGAACAAGAGAGAACCCCTAGTCATTGATTCACGGAACCTTGCCACCCTGGGCCCATTTGCCACTTGGCAATCTTTCATTCGCGCTGACCGCCCCATCAGCAAAACACCTCTGTAGGTCTCTGACATCGGTCCCACTGAGAACTGGATTCCAATCTAACGGCGAGCGCATGATCTCATGGCCCCCAAATATTCTTTTAGATCATGCGCCAGCCGCTGATCCTTTTAGAACTGGGACCCCATGACACATCAAATCTTCTGACAAATCCCGGTCATCACACAGTAGCCAATCATATGCAAGCACATTAGCACCAGGTAGCACATCGAACCCACGATCCAGAGATTCTCATCGGACGGTCGTCGCATGATCTCATAGGGTCAGAAGATTCTATGAGATCATACGACCACCATAGATCTTTGCCTTTCTGACACATCCGCAGACCCTTTGACACGGTCCCACTGACATATCCAAGCTATCATCTAGCCAACCAATAACGAACAAGCACGTCAGAAACTGAGGACCCACTTGACAGAGCCCGGAGATAAAGCAAGATCAATGGCAGGCGCATGATCTCATGTGTCAGAAAAGCTCCTTCAAATCATGTGCCAGCCGTTGATCATCATCGACTGACAACCCGCCGGGCCCGCGCTGACATGGCACCGAATCACAAGCCTTAACCAATCATAAGTGCACAGCTCGGACTACGTGGCCGGACCCACTGACAAAAAGATGACTCACTGCAGGCAGGAAGATCAACGATCGTCGCATAATCTCATGTCTCTGCCAAATCTTATGAGAACTTACGCCCATCGTTAGATTAAGATGGTGTCAGAGAGCCTAGGCCCGGAAATAAAAGGCGTCGGGACTTAGGAAAAATTAAAGCACTAGGTGCTTAGACTTAGGGAAATATTAAAGCACGTGGAAATATGATCACTTAAGTGGCCGAAAAGGTAATGCAGAAATATAACAGGCCAAAAGGATTTTTTAGGGTTTTAAGGGTCCAACGGCTACTTTATGAATTTTCTGACCTGCAGACCAGGGAGTAAAACAATTTGCAGAGGCCAGAGGACAAGGCACAACTTCATGAAATTTTTAGGGATGCTTGGCAAGATAAAAACAGAGACCCTGGGATGGATTTTTAGCCAAATTTGTATGCACATGAAAATTAGGGTAACAGTAACACAAGGATGCATCCCCCCCCCAAACCCCCATGCACCCGGTATGGGAACTTCCCCTCACCACCACCTTCGCACCACCATCTCATCATCGGGGGTTTCTGCAAGCAAAAGTTGGAACTACAACACTTGTGATATAAAGGGGGTTAACTAGCTACTGTAAAGATCACTATTACACACACACACTACATATGCATATTTGTGAACGTATGTACATGATTTTGTACTTTTTATATATATCATGCTACTCATTGTAATCATCTTTATTATATTTTTATATTCATGTTGCAATTTTGGTATGTTCAAGTATTTGGTATTATAATTTATTAGTTCTTATACTATTATACATCATCTCATAACTAGCATTTCAAGTACTATATGTATAGTATATTAGAGCATTCCTCAAACTCTTGCCTAAAGGTGAATTGTGAGATAAAATTACAAGTGAGTTCGTAGATTTTATGCACTCAAATGGTCAAAGTGTTGACGCTCTTTGTGATAGGTTTAGGAAGGATGCTCCTAGTTGGTGCTACTTCCATGGCTTACAAATTCTTCCAAGACCTACAGCCCCTTGTAATCAAAATTTTATGACAAGTTTAACAATTATGAAAATTAATTTCTTAGTATTTAATGTTTTATTTAGAGATTTTTGTTTTTTAAAATTCTATTAATAAATGTATAACTTAAATTGTTTGCTTGTCTTCATAGGTTGCTACTTCATCTATATCTGAGAGGAATTGGAGCACATATTCTTTCATCCACTCAGTAAAACTTAACAAATTGCACTCAAAAAGAGCGGAGAACTTATTTTATGTACATTACAACTTGTGCCTCCTTTCACACAAACAACATGACTGCAAGCAAGGGAAGATGAAGATGTGGGGTATAAAGACAAAGCATACTAACTTGAATGCTTCAACTTCTCAGCCTATTGCATTTGAGAACTCGGAAAGCAAGCACACTTTTAGTGCAAATGGCACTGATACTACTTGCGGTTCATCTAATGTTCCTAAATCATCCAATGTCAATGATGTTTATGATGATGATTTAGAGAATCATTTGATGATTAAAACTTAAAATTTAAAACCAATTGTTGAAAATTGAACTTGATATTTTAATTTTGTTATTGAACTTGAAGTTTGAACGAAGTATATTCTATATTTATCATGCACATTTTAAAATTTAAATGACATTCAAGTTTATGGTGGTCTCTTTGTTTATATGACACTATGTGATATTCTAATCTTAACTCTCGGCTATATATATATATATATATATATATATATTCAATTCTTACATTTTTTTTGTATTAATGAACCCAAACCCCAAAAATAATTTAGCCGAACCCCCAAACTGGATCTTCAAATCTGAATCTAAACTTGAACCCAAATCAGGAAAATTCAATTTTGTAATACTAAGGGCCCATTTGGTACATGGAATCTGGGCCCTAATTCTGGAATATCATTTTCCGATTATTGTCTTCCATGTTTGTGTCCATCTAAATAAGTTGGAATTGGAATTGCAGAATTCCAATTTTGCCCACAAAATGGGCATTCTGTCTTCCACTTGAAAAGGTGGAATTAGAATTTGACCTCTAATTCCACTTTTGGTATGCCAATTTTGGATTTTACGTCGGGTCCGCGTGCGCTTCATAGTTTTTTATGTCCACGTGCGTGGGGCTTTTTCAACCATTTTATTTTTGCTGGATCCCATTTTCACTTCACCGTCGACGCTCCCTGCTACCGTTGAAGCTCTGCTAGTCTGCAACGCATTCACCTCTGGTATGTATTTTTTGCGTTAATAGCTATGAAATGGTTTTTATTATGGTTTTTATTTCTGTGATCTCTATGAACTAGTTCTTTTACACGAATAATGTGAAGCCCTAATTCTTTTTCGTGTAAAAGAACTAGTTCATACTCTGGAATGGAAAAACCAGCTATTTGGTTCATACATTTGTTCATACTCTGGTTTTTTAACTATGATCTCTGAAATATGCTGGTTTTTTAACTAGAGATCATAATGCTGGTTCTTTTACACGAACATTTGTTCATACTCTGGAATGGAAAAACCAGCTATTTGGATTGCAGAGGGATCAAGCTTACTGTCTGCATTGACCCTGGAGCCTGGTGGGGCTGGTTGGAAATACAGGGTTATAAGACCTGGTTGTTGATTGGGGCTAATGGGGTTAGTAATGTTAGGGCTAGGTTTTGGTTGATGGGTTCCTTTGCTACCCCCTGGTTTGAACACAGAAAGGAGGATGACTGCCACAGTAGCTGCAACCACAGCTGTGCACATGAGAATCCTAGAAATCATTGTGGTTCACAATGTCAAGAACCACTTTGGCCCTTTTTCTTGTAATGTATAACAGACCCATATGGCTGAAGAAAAGGAATATTGTTGTTCTTAACCTAGGGTTTGATGCATTGAAAGCCAAGATACTGTGAAGTTTTTCTTGTACTCAACAGCTACTGCACTAGAAATTGCTTTGTATGCCAGCAAAATGAGAGCAGTTTGCTTCACAGAAGGTGCTCTGTCCTAAGACGTCGCATTCATGTTCCTCTACTTCTGCTTTCTCTGTAATTATATCCAGTGCATACACCTACTGTAATATGTTCTCCACTTCTGGGCATATTTATATACATACACAATGGTGGTCTGTTCTAAGACCTTGCATTCCTGCTCCTCTGTTTCTGCCCTGGCTATAATTATATTCAGTACAGATTTGTTGGTATCTATGTGGTTAGCTACCCATAATGTATTGTGATCCTTTGGGTGGTTGATTTGTGCTACTCCGCTAAAAATTGCTTTGTATGCCAGAAAAATGAGAGCAGTTTGCTTCACAACAGGGCTCTATTCCAAGACGTTGCATTCCTGTTCCTCCATTTCTGCTCTCGCTGTAATTAGGTTCAGTGCATACACGTGTAATCTGTTCACTTCTGGGCACTTATATATTTATGCACAATGGTGCTCTGTGAGTCTGTCCTAAGAGCTTGCATTCCTGTTCCTCTGCTTCTGCTCTGGCTATAATTATATTCAGTACATACACATATGGGTAATATGTTTACCTCCTCCGGGAATCTCTCTCTCTCTCTCTCTCTCTCTCTCTCTCTCTCTCTGTATATATATATATATAGTTATACTATAGTGTTTCCATAGGCAGGGTCTCATGAGCCACATTGGCACCTGGCTTGTCCTTGGCCTAGAAAATTATTTCTCACCTCTCTCTCTTTTATTATATTAAATACACACACACAGAGTTGCACAGCTGGATTGGTTTCGTTTAACCCATTTATTCTAGGACCTAGGCCACTCTTCTAAACTGCATACATTAAAGTTCATGAATAAAAGCAAGTTTTTAAACTTAAAAGTGTTCATTTTCAAAGCAAATTTCTGGATAAAAACATTTAAAGATATGTACAGTTGTTAATCAGATTTCTTTAGCTTCATTAAAGCAAATTCAGCTCATGTCTTGTCATTCATCTTGCTTGGAGTTCGTTGAGATCTTTGTAAAAATGTCAAGGCCAAGGCTTCATGTAAGGGATGTGACAGAACCACAGTGTAGTTTGTTTTTGGGTTGCTGTTACATTGGAGAGAGATGTCATGAATATATTGTGGGAGGGTAGATGGACAATTTGCTTCTTATTTGGGATTAGCTGGTGGTTTGTTTCCTATGTAGGAAGATAGGTGGATATTTTGCTTCCTGTGCAACTTGTTTGCCTTAGAAAGCCTTTTTATACTCCATGCAACATGTTGGGTCCACTTATGCATGGACACATATCCATAACTAAAATGACATACTAGGGTCTTTTGCATTGTAACTATTGTTGATTTTTTTGTGCTGAGGTACATTGTATTATTGATGTTTTTTGTGATGAGGTACATTTTATCGTTGATTTTTTCTGTGCCTAGCAGCATGCTATCACTAGATTTGATTCTTTTGGGGTATTTACAATCATTGGTTTTCACCTTGTCTTTGTAAAGCATATGAAATGTCCCCTTTCTAACCAGAAAACACCAAGCTGTTGAAAGTAGACATGGATTGAAATAATAAGAAATTTAAACGGAAGACTGATTTATTGACTGAAAATCACCAGTTTAAAATAATTGCACCTCAAGCTATTATCAGTAAACAATAATTCCATTACTTGCTCTCAAAGATAAGCAGGTATTCTTTTTCACGAAACCAGTCTTACAATTCACAGATGTCTGACTAGTCATAACAGAATAATAAATATAACTGGGCCTCTTACTCATATATCCTGATTTATATTAATCCTTCAATTTCAGAATACATCAGAAATTCAGTTTCAAACAATGTAGATACTCCTTGCCTCTAACGGACATCAAAGTTAGAGGTCTGACATGTTTTATGCTGCCCAGAATCGATCACTTCCAGCAGCTTCTGCCTATAAATATCTTCAGATCAGTATGCTCATTATTGACATTTTTTATAATGATTATTATTTACTATCAGTGTAGATTGACTCACCCATATTTCATGAGTCGGTGTAGATTGATTATTATTATTTTTTATAATGATTATTATCTCCACTCACCCATATTTCACGAGTCAGTGTAGATTGACTCAAAACTAAGCAGCTGAATCCTGAAAATCAAATCATATCATATCAAATCATATCAGTGTTCCCTTTGCTCCAATTTTAATTGATTTAGCACTCCTCTTGATCCCTTTTTAGTTGACCTTTACAAATTGAATTAACATCTCCTTAATATTTTCAACTCTTCATTTATCAATTCTTATATTCAAATCAAATTCTCAAGCACATAAATGACTTAGTTTAGTTATAGAACAAATTTTACTCTCATGTTTGAAAACTCAAATTTTATGATTAGCCCAAGCCAATTAATTTCCAACTAGTCATTCTTGATCATTTCCTATAGCAAAGCATTCAAACTTTGTGTCTTAGTCAAGTAGAAAAAGACATCGCCCCTAGGTCATTTCATCAATTTAGTGTTCCCTTTGATCCAAATTTATTTGATATATATTTTTGTGTAGATCAATAACTGGTGATGTAATTACATCTTTTCTTTCCTATTTATGCAAAATAATTACATTTTAGAACTATGGTAGAGAATATTGTCATAGTAACTTTATTGATAGAGAGACATCTAATTCAGTCAAGCTTCCTCAATTTTATATATAATTTGTTATGGACTGTTTTTCATTTTGGAGTATTGGTCGAATGAGAAAGTTGGCTACATATAGAGGTCCCTTTTAAAGTCTTTATAGTTAGCAAGTCGGGTAAGATCATGCACTACCAAACTGGTTTGAAACTTCAAGATGGTCACTAATACTTGATCACTGTCATTTCATTGTTATTGATGACAGCTTTACCATAAAAGACCACTATCCAATTACTGTGCTTGTTCACTATTACAAGGCCTTTGTTCTGGTTCATATTCAACTGGTCATATGCACCTTCTCTTTGTCATTCATAGCCTCATGTCTTTTCATTTCTGTTGTCTTCACTCATTGGTTATTGAATTTTCATTCCCTTGCATGTTCTTCATTGTCCTTCTATCTTCAATATTGCTTTGAACACATGCACTTTGACCATCGCGGTCTCTTTCAAGCTTGTATACCTTCTTGAATTTCTCAAAATTGATCCCATCACTATTTTGATAGAGCCATGTCTCTATTTTACCTTTGGAATTGATGCATTTTGTAATCTTGAAAGAGATTGGCAATCATTTGGGTAATTTTGTAGAGATAGAGGAGGATTTTTTATCATTTTATGATGTTATTATCTCAGTAGATATGGATATTATCATTAAAAAGCTAGAAACAAATGAGGATATAAACAAAAAAGGGGATGTGCATGTAGATGGTACTTCTAATAGAGAGGATCAAATACACGATGACATTCCCCATGAATTTAACCTTCCATCGAACAGTGATATGATGAGGATGGGTTTTAGATTAAATACCAATATAGCAAAAGTTGATGCACATCAAGAACACATTCACAGTCACTATTACACATTATATAGTTACACAGTCACAGTCACTGTTACACATTTACAGTCACAATCACATTTACAGTCACAGTCACTATTACCATGCAAATATGGGCTCATTAACACTTGAATGTATTGGTATTGAAGTATTGGTATTGGTACTGAACCATGTTAACTTGTAGTCTCATAAACATGTTACGATATATAACACCAGTTTCACTTGAAGATAGTTTATAAGTCTGTGGTCATTCAACCACTTATGACTGTCCTCATTACAATATGGTCACAACAGAATTATTCAACCACATAGCCCATATGAGGACAGTCATAAGTGGTTGAATGAGGACAGTCACATAGCCCATATAATTCTGTGGTCATTCAACCACTTATGACTGTCCTCATTTGTGACTGTCCTTGTCAGCAGGTAAAGTATGAACTGAATAAAGTTATTTTTTTCTCAATTAATTTATGGTCACTTACATTGTTCTGTGGTACTTTCTCTTGATGGTAATTACTTTCATTATCAACCAAATCAGCAGATACCATATTCCCTTTCTTGTCTACATATGTTGTATCCTCAACCTACAACTCTATTCACTGATTATGCATTATAGTTGGGTGTTTTCTTATGTTGTTTGGTGATTGTTTTGTTGGTATGTTTAGGTAATTAATGGATCTCACTGATGATATTGAACTTGAAGGACAATTTATGAGGAGAAGACTCCTGCCTGTTGTCGTAGTTCTTCTTGCCACCCTTGTCGCAACCATAGCAGTGTCTATAAAAGAAGGTAGTCAAAATATGCGTAAGTGGATAAGAGATGTAATTCCTTTTTATAAGCGTATTATCAACTCCAATGAGACAGATTGCTTTGACCAAATACGCATGAGTAGACGATCCTTTTTTAAACTAGCCAATATTTTAAGGCAAAAGGGAAGCATCAGAGATACAGAAATCCTCGTGTTAGAAGAACAATTAGTCATGTTCCTCCATACTCTTGGCCACAATTTGAGGAATCGTAAGATTGCCCATAACTTTGGGCACTCCGGAGAGACAATAAGCTGATACTTCCACAAGGTCTTGAAGGCTATCTTAGCGCTTTATTCGGATTATTTTATACCCCCTGGTCCAAACAATCCTCGGGAAATCAGTGGGAAGACCCGTTTTGATCCATACTTCAAGGTATATCTCCCAGTGGATCAAATTTTTTTGATTGAGTTGTAATCCTATTATTGTGTGTTCCTTAGATTATGATTTTTTTGACAAGACTGTTTGGGAGCAATTGATGGATCCCATATACCAATCACTGTGGATGTCAACGTGCAACCTAAATATTGCGATAGAAAAGGCAACTTGTCGCAGAATGTTATGGGAGTGTGTTCATTTGATTATAAGTTTCAATACATCCTTGCTGGTTGGGAAGGGTCTGCTGCAGATAGCCGTGTTCTAGCTTCAGCTCTATCTAGAGCAGATGAACTAGTAGTTCCCCCAGGTTTGTAAAATTGATTATATTACTGAAGCCTACGAAAAATAAGAGAACGTTATAACAATGACAATTTGTTTTGTTTAGGTAAATATTATTTGGTCGATGCTGGATATCCAAATGTACCTGGATTTCTCGCCCCTTATCGGTGCACGTGCTACCACCTAAAGGAGTTTTCAAGAGCAAACCCAATAAACACCCCAGAAGAGTTGTTTAATCATCGACACTCCTTGCTCAGGAATGTAATAGAGCGTACATTTGAGATTTTGAAGCAGCGTTTTCCTATCTTGAAGCATGCGACGTCTTATCAAATCAAGACACAAACAAGGATTGTTTTGGCATGTTGCATACTTCACAACTTCATTACGATAGAGGACGGCCTTCCATCCGAGGTAGAATTTGAAGAGGAAGATGGTCGTGATCGGATAGATGTACCAGTTCTTGAGACATATGGGTTGAGCCAGTGTGAAAGAGATGATTGGGGGAAATTTCAAGATGAAATAGAAAGAAGGATGTGGGAAGACTATAGATCTCGCTCTTAGTCGGTTGAATAACTACTATGGCAGTGTTTAAACTTTAATGTCAGATTTCATAAATTTCACGAACTGATATTATATATTAAAGCCGTTACGGCATATGTAGTGTTGTCATGTTATATTCAATGTTATTATATTTAATGTTGTCATGTTATATTTAATATTGTCATGTTATGTTTAATGTTATATTTAATGTTTACATCTACGTATATGCCTGTTTGCATCTGTTTACATTGCAATTGACAAGTCATCCCTAACTTAGATTTAGATATGATCATCAACATTGCGTTATGACATATTGTAGAGTTGTCGTGTTATATTCAATGTTATATTTAATGTTTTTCATGTTATATTTAATATTTTAATGTTAAGTTTAATGTTGTTATATTTAATGTTTACATCTACGTATATGCCTCTTTGCATCTATTTACATTGCAATTGACAAGTCATCCCTAACTTAGATTTAGATCTGATCATCAACATTGCATTATGACATATTGTAGAGTTGTCGTGTTATATTCAATGTTATATTTAATGTTCTCATGTTATATTTAATATTTTAATGTTATGTTTAATGTTGTTATATTTAATGTTACAGTCACAGTCACTGTTACATTGCAATTGATCTTTCACCCTAACTTAGATTTAGATTTGATCATCAACATTGCGTTATGACATATTTAGTGCTGTCAAAAGAAGTGGGCAACTCATGTTGTGCGTGCCTCAGGTATGTCTACGGATGTACTGATGAACATGGATGCTGAGGTTGAAGTGATACATCCAACTTCTTCTTCCAAGAAGGTATTCTAGACAAAAGAAATGGAATGCAAGTTGCTAGACTTGCTACAGGAGCAAGTGCAGCTTGGTAAAAAAGCTGATGGCGGTTTCAAGAAAGAGGCTTGGACCGCCATTGAAAGGAGGTTCAATAACGAGTTGAAAATGAAGCTATCGAAGGATAACTTCAAGAACAAGCTGAAATCTTGGAAGCAAGGCTACAAGGTAATGAAAGAGTTGAGGAATACAAGTGGCTTAGCATGGAATGAGAGTACCCAAAGTATGGATGCTGATGAGACTGTTTGGGACAAGTTGTTGAAGGTAACATGGTCTTAAAATCTACTTTTAAGTTGAATATATC
The DNA here is from genome assembly GCA_027943335.1 of Chamaecyparis obtusa. NCBI lineage: Eukaryota > Viridiplantae > Streptophyta > Pinopsida > Cupressales > Cupressaceae > Chamaecyparis > Chamaecyparis obtusa. The sequence continues at coordinate 1,178,375 of BSBK01013101.1, forward strand.
TTTTTAAGTAATGAAAGAGAACTAATGAATTCAATTGTTATACCATCATGCAGAGAAAGGAATTTAAAAATGCCAGAATGTATAAGAGGCAGCCGTTTGAATACTACAATGAATTATCTTGTATTGTTGGGAATGACATAGCTGAGGGCACTGCAGCTGCAAGAGCTCAAGAGACAAAGGAAGATTTCAATGATGGGGAAGATTCCACTTATCATGGTATCGATACTGCATCTTTTGAGACTACTGCTGATTTGGCTAGTGATAGTATGGATACACCGCCATCGAACCAATCTAGTGGAAGCGGCAGAGGGGAAGCATCGTCAAGGAGGACAAAGAGGAAGAGGGGAAGCATTGTAGGTTCCTTGGATTCGATTTGTGAAGTGATCAAAGATATGTCTGCAGGCCTTACAGAGCCTCTGAAAGTGGATAGAATATCATCTAGAATGAAAACTGATGCATTAGATATGTATAAAGCACTTAAAGCAATCCCTGACCTTAGCGAGGGTACTATGCTTGACGCATATGATACTCTTTTGCATGATAGTGCAGCAGCCGTAGGGTTCTTGACAATGACTGAAGCAGAGAGAGTCGCATATATTATATGGAAGTTTGGAAGACTTTAGTTGATCCATGATTCAAATCAAAACTAATGTTTCATATTAAAACAATCATACTTATGGATTTAATCTGTTGTTTTTAAAATCTAATGTGCCATGGTTGACAAATTTAACAAGAAAAGTAGTTTGAAATGCAAGAAAACTTGTTTTGCATCACTAAAGACTATTTTTCTAAGTTTTTTAAACAGCCTGAAATACATGGACGGTCCAGGTTGGAACAAGACAAACGTGCACATGCTTGGAAAAGTTGATGTTGTCTTTTAGATTTCAAATGCAATTGGTTTCATGTAATTTTGTTAAGTTTTGAGCAAGATATGATAAAAACACCATTGGCTGCCCTGAAAGTTTGTTTCTTCTGAAAGTTACAGTCTGAAAACAGGCATGGTACGGCTCTGTACAGTCTGGTACGAACCTGCACATGATTGATAACGTTGATATTGTCTTTTACCTTTCAAAGACAGTTGGTTTCATGAAATTTCATTGGATTTTGATTAAGTTATGGTATTTTTCATGTTGACTGTCCTGACCCTAACTAGGATTTCCAGCGAGAGTAATAAATTCATAACCAGAGTTTCCACAGTTGAAAATTGATGAAACTTTGTGGTAACCTCTGCCCCAATGCTGTCAACATTCCCTCCAAAGGAGGGGTCTTGGTATGTTGATTTGTGCAAGTTATTTAAGACTGATAGTCTCATTTTGTAGAATGACTATTACAAAACTCTTAGTTGAAGGAGGGCTTGATAAAATAATGCATTGTTTGAGTTGTTTGATGTAATGATGACCTGTAGACTATCAAAATGCATGGTGAGAGGTCTTAAGCAGCCCAAGGTTGTATGCCCTTCATTGAATTTGATTATTGTATGTCTAACAGGCCCTAGAGACAATGTGCCTAGTTTGTGAACCTAGAAGGTATCTAGAATGAATTGATTAGGATCTTGTATGTTAGGTTGAAGCACTCCTTCCTTTGCATTATTATTGGTATTAGAGCCAATATAGACACTTAAGATCATGCTAGGATAATCATGTAAACAGTAAAACTACTCTACAGCTGTTCATTTCATGTTGACGTTTAATACATATTACTCCACCTTTATCACATAATATGTTCAATGTTTCTTCTGATATTATATTCACGTGTTCAGCTATGCTTGAAGTTATTGCTGATTGCACCAGTTCAACTCATTTTGTTATCCATCAGTTTGATTCCCAATTTTGTTCACAATGATCTTTTTGCAGTGATTGTCAGTTCCTAAATTTATTGAGTTTGTACCCCGGTTAAGCTGATTTCCTAGCCATAAAATCTCTGGTTTATACAGATCTTGTGGATGTAGCTTGGCAAAATTATTTACTTTTTCTTAGTAACTAGATTTGTCACCATAAATCACAGTAGTTGCAAGATCAATGCTAGACCTGCTAATGAATTTGGTGACAATTTAGGAGAACAAGCATTATCTTGGGTTGCTTATAGTTATCATTATAACCTTCATTTAGTTATAAGGGTGGCATAAAGAGTAGCTGCACAACTGGGAGATGCCCTTGCCAGAGAAATGAGGGAAATGGGAATTAGTTTGGAAGCAAGACTCACAACAGTAGAAGCCAATCAAAGAAGAGGGGTGGTCACATGAGACACGAGTGACCAAGAAGAAGGGGTGGATGAGGCAAATCCATTACAAGAAGAGCCTCCAAAAGAGAGGGAAACTGTATTTACATTTTGAATTTTCTTATTTCCAATTTGATTCTTGTTCTAAAAGTTTACTAGGATGTTGGTTAATTCCAATAGGCTTGCATATTGAGGTCTTCCCTCAGCCATAATGAGCTTGGGAATTGGCCAAGCCCTTTGCCATAATAAGCCATCTTTTCTTGTATTAAAGATCGTATATCAAAAATTACAGATTTCAACCATATGTAACTGTTGTATCATCCTAAAAGATAGTATATGACCATGCAGGGTCAACATTGTTACTTTATGCTGTCCTGAATACCATTACAAAATAGGGATAGGGATAGTGTCCCCTACCACATGCAAGCTTCCAACAACATGGGAGGTTGACTCGGGGTCATCCACTACAGTCATGCGAACCTTGGGAGGTCCATCAGTTCTTCCAACAAGATCATGGAGAAGGCTGATGTATTGGAGAAGGCTGATATAATGGACAAATATATCAGTCCTTTGATATATTTGTCCATTATATTGACATGATTACTTTCTTGATTGATTGGTTTGACCCATAAATTATAGACTTGGGAGTTTGAGGGATTGTTCATTGTTTAAGGCTTATGGTTGAACATAATTTCTGCTATTTTTCAGTGCAAGGCTGATTCACTAGTTTAAGAATGAACAATCTTAAACTAGTGAATCACCCTTGCACTCAGCCTGATTCACTGTGAGATGTCCTCATTTGTGACAAGGACAGTCACAAATGAGGACAGTCACTGTAAAGACAACATGATAATGTGCAGTCAGTGTAACATGGATCAGTACCAATACCAATACATTCAAGTGGCAATGAGCCCATATTTGCATGGTTCAATACAAATACATTCAAGTGGCAATTACACAAGGGACAGTCACTGTGAGATGTCCTCATTTGGTATTGAAGTATTGGTATTGGTATTGATCCATGTTACACTGACTGTACATTATCATGTTGTCTTAAACAATGAACAATCCTTCAAACTCCCAAGTCTGTAATTTGTGGGTCAAACCAATCAATCAAGAAAGTAATCTTTTGTCCAAAATACCTTCTTGCAAGAAGTTGGATGGATCACTTCAACCTCAACATCCATGTTTCGCACTTCTTTTGACAGCTCTAAATATGTCATAACGCAATGTTGATAACATGACAATATTAAATATAACATGAGAACATTAAATATAACACAACAACACTACAATATATCATAACTATTTATAATTATGGTTGAATCAGCCTTGCCACTTTTTGTTTTTTTCAATGAATTTTGTTTAATTTTCGGATTGTTGTGGCTCATGAACTCTCAAGTATGAGTCTAATAGACTTTGTAAATGTAGAAAGTTGCATTATTTGTATTTTTCTTATATAATTATATGTATTATTTGTATTGCATTATATGTTATAATATTTATGTAATAAATGTAGTAAAGATGGTGCAGTGCATTATTGATATAGGCTCGATGGCTCTTCTCAATGTGCCAAGCTGTCAATGTGGTGGTGGACAGTGTGTGTTGAGGACTTCACGGACGCCAAACAACCCTGGATGACAATTTTGGTGCTGCCCAAATAGGAAAAAGGTTGCTAATGTGTATATATTTAATATTTGTTATGTAAATATTATTCATTATATTATAAGAACTAACGTAGATTGGGCATCACAGGGAAATAATGGCTGCGGATATTTTAGTTGGGTCGACGACAACTCAGCTGCACCTATCCGCCCATCTCCACTAATCCGCGATGAAGGATTAGAGTGTAAAACGTGTCAAACTAGGGCAAATGTGGAAATTATATTTTTACGATGCCTTCTCTGTATTGTAATTGCATATCTTTGTTTCGACCATATGCAGAGATGAGCTCATGAATTAGTCAGTTTAGTATTTTCATATTGTAACTAGTATTTTAATATAGATATGGCATAACTTCTCTTTGCGTCAAGTGCACATATATATGGTTTCCATCTTTTTTTATAATAATTCTTCATGTTTATGGCTCAGGTGAGCCCCAATCTGCTATCAGTCACATGATTTAACGTTTTCTTGGTTATTGCTTTGTAGAATTCTAACCTAGGTTTGCTGAATGTACTTCATTGGTGTACTAACAAAAGCACAAAGTAGTCGTATGCTCTATGTATGCAGTGTCCACAGACAAAAACACGAGTTCGGGCATGAGAGAGCATCAAAGACTCATCAGATTATAACACTGTATTTGCATTATGTAAATGAGGAATGCCTCATTCAAGTTGTAATTTCATATCTGCATTATGTAATGAGGAATGCCTCATTCAAGTTGTAATTTCATATCTGCTAATGAGGAATGCCTCATCCAAATTGTAATCGTATGTTTTGGGGCTAGATCGGAGGTTTTCTCCACTCGGCTCTTTCCTACCGGTGCTCCTATTGAGCCGGGTTGGCAACATTTTGAAAAAAATAAATAATAAAATGAATGGCTTGTTTATAATGATGACTTGTGTATTTTGGAGTTTGTTATTTTATAAATTTATATAGGAATTTTTATTTTTTTTAAAGCTTTACAAAATGTTAAATTTTTTAAAAACTTATAAACATATTTTTATTTCAAAAGATTATAAAATTAACCTTGATAGAAAAATAAAATAAATATTAAAAAACGCCATGTGAAAAACATAATTACATTTGAAAAAAAATTTAAAAAGTTATACAAAATGTTAAATTTTTTAAAAACTTATAAACAAAATTTTATTTCAAAATATTATAAAATTAATTTTGATAGAAAAATAAAATAAATATTCAAAAACGCCTACAAAATTTGAAAAACATAATTACATTTGAAAAAATCACAAAAAATTTATACAAAATGTTAAAATTTTAAAAAACTTATAAACATAATTTTATTTCAAAATATTATAAAATTAACGTTGATAGAAAAATAAAATAAATATTAAAAAACGCCTAGAAAATGTAAAAAACAAATTAAATTAAACAATAAAACAATTAAATAAATTAAAACAAATTCTTATTCATGCATATTCCAATTCCAGTTTGTTGCACCCAAACACGGAAAATACATCTTCTCAGTCATCTTCCGGGTGCACCAAACGCTCCAACACATATTCCGGATATCATTTTGAGGATATGTATCTTCCAAAATTGACTATATCTAGCATTCTGTATGCCATGCACCCAACGGGCCCTAAAGGAATATATGATTAGGGAAATATCATCATTATAACTGATATCTTGTCTAACAATTTAGTTTTTGGAAAATAAAATTTGGAAGTGAATGTGACCAAGCGGTACCAAATCATTCCACCTGTGTATTATCTTTTGCTAAAAATAGCTTATATAACCTAGGCAAATATCTAGTTTGAATTTTATGTTATACTATTTTTCATTTGCCAAGCAACAAAAATTCTAGCATATGATTAACCAGCTAATGACAAGAAATTCCAGTATAATCCAGCTATATTCTGTCTCATATTACCATTTGAGGCCCTTTTAGGGGTTCGATACATACATTGTATATGTTTTACGTACTTTTACTTTGGCTTCAGCAATATATTAATGAAATGGAATTCACTAATCCAGAAGGCATGAATAAAAGATCAAAGAATATGGTTCAGATTGAATTAAAAGTATTCTAAGTTAGCAATCAGAACATTTGTCTAGACCTTAAAAATGAATTAATGACATACATCATGCTTCAATTAGTTTACTTTCACTGCCCGAATTCACATTAAGAATGTGAAGTTCATCCTAATTAAGTTTAGCCAGATTGGTGTTCAAACAATAAGATGATGTCCAGGGCCATATCTTGATACTACACCTAAAAACCACAATTGCATCAAACCGACTCAAGTGCAATATTTACTACCATCGTAGTTACCAAGTTCAAAAAATTTATTTTTCCAATGGTTGAAAAATATTCAAAAATATGGATTTTCATAAACAATCAGAAATATTTCTATAGGAATTGAAAAGCCCAGATCAAATCAAACATATTTGGCCAGTCCAAAAAAACCATGATCGGACAGATTTGAATCTGATATGGCTGGATTTGGTGACAATGACTACTATAGCATGGAGACTTTTTGTATGTGAGCTACTACTTAGAACCGCAAAACAAAAACAAGAAAAAAATATATTAATATCTGCAAGTGACTAAAGTAGGCAGACAAACTACTAGAGTTCACGAAAACCACCATTAAGCTCCGTAGCAAACTTTGAAGGTGAGTTCTCCTCTCATGGAAAGTTGGGGTTTCCTCCAACCTTTAAATTCCAAGTGATTTCATCCTTGGAAAACCAATCACTGAATCTCAGCAACAATGGAGAAATAACTTCAATGTTATAATCACATAACATATCCATTTATAAAGCCTCTTAAGTCAGTTGATTCACTTCCTTTTAGCAATGTGGGAAGATAAAAAGTCACTTTTATTTTATAAAGCCGCTTTATAAAGTCACTTTAGTTTTATAATGTTATTTCTATAAAATAAAGTAATTTTAGCTTTATAAACCCATTAAATAATATTTTATTTTCTCCGTTTCTCCTCAAATAAAACTGTAACTGGAAAAGCATCCCTTTTAATAAATTATTAGCCTATTGGGATGAAAAAAATAAGCTAATCAGGCTCCTATGGAATAACTGACTAGAAGGTGACATTAGAGAGAGACCCAATTTGGCATTCTCTTGTTGATATTTTGGCCTTTATGGCAAAGATCAACATATTGGCAATTAAATTCGCAATAATAATAAATATGTTGTTTAGATATTATATTTAATTATGGCTAAATTGATCTAACCATATAATAAATATGAGGGGTATATTTATTACAAGGATCGATTATGCAAATTAAATACAATTATATTTATTATTATTTAGTGGCCCAAAGTCGGCCAACTTGTGGGTTGCAAATTTAGTAAAATTGCTCATATATAATAAAGCTCTTGAGGATGGGAAAGACAACCCAAGACATAACGTTGATCTTCCCTCCATTCTCAATAAGCTGCGATTTACTAGAGCGAATTTGTCAAAATGCTGGAGCGAATTCATTAAGTGAATGTATTGAGCGAATTCATGCACTTAGTTGCAGCCCTAGAGGAGCGATCTTGCAGCCCTAGAGGAGCGAATTAGGGCAGTATTGTGCAGCCCTAGAAGAATAATATAAGGGCCGATCTTGCAACCCTAGATCTGAGAATTATGGCAGATCTAATAGAAGGCCAAATCATGGCAGATTAGCGACATATTGTGACCAAACCTTGATAGCATACATGCAGATCGGATTCAATTGGTTATATTCAAAACTGAGCAATATTGGATCAGAATTAAAGGAGCCCTAGGTGGGCAACATTACATATACAGATCTGACCAATATTGAAGGGCAAGGTTGAAGATCTCAAGGTTCAGATTTGAAGTCTCTAAGGACTGATTCAGAGATATAATCCGGGCATTATCTCTCCTTGTTCTTTGTGATTTCTTATCATATCTTGTGCTTAGTTTTGTTAGATTTCTATAGATTGATATATTCCTTGCTAGAATCTGAAAATATTAACATGGTATCAGAGTGCAGGTAGTGCAAAAGATCCATTTCAGATTTAGGAATTTCAGTCTAACTCTTTCAAAACTAAGAAACACTACGACAACCAAGGTTTGGTTTGAAAAATTGTAATGAGGGTTTTGATTTACAATCTCATTGGTTGTCATCTATGAGAAAACTTATTGGTTCTCAATGGCTGATATGGGTTCTTGCATATCTTGAAATTTACCAATTGACTTTCCTTATTGGATCAAGAGGGAGTCTAAAACTTTGTAAGTAAACCTAAGTCTCAGAAGGAGCTGTTAGGATCTTTTTAAGTTAAGTGCATGGCATGTATGATTCAGAGGGAGTATAATCATGGGCTCACTTAATTTTGTGTTATCCTTCCTTATGTCATTACTTACTATGGAAGCATACTTTGCATTGACATATCTCTATTTTGTATGCATGGATGCATACTTTACCTTAGCATATGTCTTACTTATGTATGGGATCATACACAACTGATTAACAGCATACATTATGATACTTAGAGATAATGTTATAGTATGCATGGGAGCATACTTTATATGGACATATGTTACCCTTCATATATATGCTTTGCTCTTTGATCATATATATGTGTGTGAATGCATTTCTAGGTAGAGGGAACTATATTGCATCTTGTTGTGATCACATTGCACCCGGTTATATGTTATGTGATTACTCTTATGCTTATGGCTAAGACTTGTCTATGGATACTGGATGAATTATGCTTGTTCTATGAGAGAACTACATTTGGATATTGGTTATTACATTTGTATACTTTAGTATGTATGTATGAAGCATACTTTAGTGGCTTATTGTGTATGTATGGATCATACTTTCTTTTATAGCTAAGACTATATTTATTGATTATAGCTGAGACTATATTACAGGTGGATCTATGTGTGAACACATTTTCTTTACATTGAACTTGATTCTTATGATTATAAGATCATAGTGGTTACTATTATGCTTATGTAGATTCATGAGATAAGATTTTGATTATGAGATACATTTGGTTATGATTGTTCATTTGGTTACACTTATGCATATGGCTAAGTTGTTTCTTATGAATTGGATACTTGGAGAATATCATGGATTTGATATTCTTCTCATGGACCAGGGATCCATTGTTGAGCATTTGGTGGACATCATGGACTTGATGTCTAGAGACCATTGCTCTGAGCATTTGGTGAATATCATGGACTTGATATTCGTTAGACTAATGCTCATGATATCATGGAATTGATATCTCGTGGATTAGGGATCCACATCTAAGTAATTGGTGGACATCATGGACTCGATGTCGATAGGCCATTACTCCGAGCACTTGGTGAATATCATGGACTTGATATTCGTTAGACCAATGCTCTTAACATCATGGACTCGATGTTGTTTTGATGTCATGGACTTGACATTTCTTGAGTCTTGGTGACTCGTGTATTCAGTTATCCACAAATTGGCTAGTATACATCATGGACTTGATGATACCATGAATATCATGGACTTGATATTCTATTGGCTGAGTCAAGAGGACTCGTGGATCTAAGTTATCCACAAATTGGATAGAAAACATCATGGATTTGATGGTTGACTCAAGATGACTTGTGTTTGGAAAGTATCATGGACTTGATACTACCTTGAATATCTTGGACTTGATATTCAAAAGAGTCAAGGTGACTCGTGGATCTAGGAAATCCACAAATTGATTGAAAATATCATGAAGTTGATATCATGGACTTGATATCACTTATGGTTGGTAAACATCATGGACTTGATGTTATCATGAACATCATGGACTTGATATTCTTGGGTCGTGGAGACTAATGGATCTAGGAAATCCACATTTGGATGGTAAGTGTTGATGTCAATTTTGTACCACTACATAACATATAGCAATTGAATACTTGATATAGAATACCAAACACTCAACCCTCTCTTGAAAAGTATATACTCGTGAAGAACATGAGAAAAATCCAAGGTTCCTTACACCTGTGGATACTAACTGAGTTATATTAATGTGATTTTCTAGTTAATCACGTAGGCGGGCTTACGTTGTTCTTTCAAGGATGTCAAATTCTAGCTATGATGATGATGGGATTCAGCTTTGCAATGTATACTCAAATTTATATCACTTCCAACTTTGCTCTTCAAACTTCAACTACTAAACTACTCACTGCTTTACTACTACTCCTATAGAATGGAAAGATTGGCAAATGGACGGGAATCAACCTAATGAAAGCTTGTCAGGGGCGTTACCTCCATAGATGCAATGATTCAAGGGGAATGAGACTAGATTACCACACAAGGCTTCCTAACAAGCCGCTAGGATGCTAGTGGCCTAGTATATAGATCCCTATCAAACATTTACCAATATCACCATACAACTAGCCATCTACTTCTATTCTTACTTTAACACTTTCTTGAAATGAAATCTACTTTAACAACTCAATGAAATCTAACTTTAACAATTGGAAGTAGAAACCATGCAATAACACCAAGTGTTCTTAATCACCATGCAAGACACAACAATGACAAGAGAAGCAATTTTGGTATTATATTAGCAACAATTTTCTTCAACCCTTTACAAATGAGAGTACTTGGCCTTATATAGAGGCTCAAAATTACAACCAACGGCAAAGATTAAGAGGCAAAATCAACGATCCAGATAAAATCCCAGAAACTCTAATTAGGGTTGCCACCCCATTGGCCAATGAGAAGACGCCACCTCATCTATGGACCAATGAAAAAAAAGGAAAAGTGGCAACCAAAGAGAAGGCACCAAAATGGTAGCCAATCAGAATCAAACACCTATCCTACTCGAGAAGAAAGGAGAATTTGCCACTTGGGCTTACATCAAATGATCTTCTAATACAATTCTACCCTTTTCTTTCATCTTTTTAGCATAAGCAATGAATTTAGCTAACATGTTGTTGACTTCCTCCATGGGAGGGCAAGGCGTATGCCTCATCCTGAGCTCAGCTGTGTTCATCATGTTCTTTGCTGCTTGCAGTGTCTTCTCACTCTCCTTCTCATCATCTCTTGCAAACTCGACAAGGGCCCTGAGAGAGGCAAGGATGCCCAACTGTTTCTCTCTGGCGACAACCTTCCATAACTCATCCAATCTCAATCCAAACTCTGTCTCATTAAAATCCTCCTCTTTGATTCCTTCAAAATCAAGTGCAATCCTCGCATTGCCCAACATGCTTGAAATAAAAGTGTCGATGCTTGGACTGTATTGTGCAATCTCATCCTGTATCTCTTCGAGTACCCTCGATCTGGCAATCAAGGTAATATACCAAGACTCAATAATATTATTTCCTCCTTCACTGACCAACTTGGCCTTCACCAAAGATCCCTTTGATAACTCTATGGCCGCCTGTAGCCTGGGAATGGCTAAGTCACGGATTGGAAGAAAATCCTTCCTCTTCCCTTCAAATGCTCTGAATTTTTCTTTAAGAGACACAAATGACCTGAATGTCGAGATAAAGGCAGGCAAGAACCTTCACCCTTCTTGAATTGTATTACTGATCCAATTTTTAGTTTCTTGCTCCCGAGCTAGTATTTCTTCCAGATTGCTCCCACTATCCTGTGGAAGGGCCGCCTGAGGCAACTGTTGGATAGGCTGACATACTTCATGATAGCTATCCCTCCAATACTTGTTTTCAATCTCCAACTCTACAATCCTTTCGTTCGCCTTTCTCAACCTTTCTCTAATTGAAGCTATGCCTTCCTGAACCTCCACACACTCCATGTCATCTGTGATTTTTCCCATGTCATGCTCCACTATCTCATAATCTTGGGCCACAATTTCGCCCATTGCCTTGCTAACCTTTGGCAATGCAATCTGAACCTTTCGGTGACCATCCTCATCATTCTTGATTACCTTTGCCATTGTTCCTGCAATTTGTTTCTGTCTGACATCATCTTCCTTTTCCACTAACCCTTGAATATCCTCAACCGTCCGGATGGCCACAACCTTGCCCCTTGGCATAAGCATCTATCTCAACCATAGTGGTGCAATGCATCTCCCCAAATTTGGATTCGATTCGGCTAACAAAGCATCACCAACAACCTTGGGCGCTTGGCTTCCTTCCTCAGCTGATAGAGCCTCGATGTCAACTAGCCTATCTCCTTCATCACTGACTACCATATCCTCCTCTTGGTTCTCCGAGAGAGGAGAGTACCCTATATTGTTACTATAACCACTTGATTCTGAACCAGAGCTCACCTCTACCGCTGCCCTTTGCTCACTTGTACCAACCTCTTGGCTCCTAGCCTCAACTATGTTCTCTCTTGATGGCACTTTACTCTGTTTCTTTGCTGGAGGCTCTTGATGTTCTCTATCTTTCTCAACTTCCAAACTTCTCTTCTTACTCTTAACTACTTGCTGCTGCCGCTGGCTATTGCCCCCACCTTGCTGTCCAACTGACTCCGCTGGAATCTCCTCCTATGGCTTCATCTTCTCATAGGTAAGGTGTACCTTCCGACTTTGCAATTGCTAAACTTCCTATTGTACCACCACTTAGTGTGTAGCTCAACTGTTCTTGTTACTGCATCTAAGGATGGATCCTGATGATCATCCCACTCAACTGGATTCAATTCTGTTCCCTCTACTGTATTCTAATCTTCCCTTAGCACATCTTCATCCTCTTCCAGTTGATCCAGAATATTGAGATTTCTCCATTTGATTGCCCTCATCATGCCCACCGATAACCTTGAGAAAGCCAACTTCCTCACATGAAAGTCATCCTGCGCATTGGCCCAAAAATCCTCCAAAGTAGGAATATGCTTGAATGGATCCCCATGAGATGCCTTGATTAGACCATTAGGATCGAATCCTTGCCTTGCCCTATACCATGCTAGATGATATTGTTCTAACTCTTTCTCCGCAGCTGCAAAGGCGACAGGATTGGGACAACTATCATTGCCTATCATGAGTGAGAAGTTAACCCCTATCTCACCCTTGAGCTTCATCATTTTGTGATATTGCTCAAGTTGCCTAGCCAACTCCATCAAAACCATCCTATAGGGTGGATACCTTGGAAGCCTCTTGGGACAAGCCGTGCATCCAGCCACTCTGATATAAGTGAATTGTGGAAACTGGATGAACCAACTCCCAAACTTCTTGACTTTTGTGTCTGCCTCCGGCAAGAGCCTCCTTGCGGGTGTCCCTTGCAGTATCCTTACTGTCTTCATGGCAAAGGCATCATAAAATATCTTGTAGTCCTTGGTGTTGTGCAAATGAAGTTGTGGATAGCACTCATGCACCAAGCATTGTCCGGGCCCATTGTCAATCACCCCTCTAGCCTTAAGTCCAAGATGTTCATACAGTCTTGCAATTAAATAGAAAAGGTGGGACCCCATGTAGAATTGTTTCTGATTTTGTACTATCCTAAGTTGCAACTCTAAATTTTCACTTATAATTCTAGCCCAATCAAACTTTCTTTTTCCATTTTCAATTCCTTCAATAAAATAGTACATCCAAGTTTCAAACTGCATACCTTGAGCGGAGCCCATGACTCAGTTGAGAAGCACAATAAGATCGCCATACTCTGACTTGAAATCTGACTTCGTGAGCTTTGATGACTTGGTGACTCCCTTCTTTCTTTCGTGCAACCAATTCTACTTTAGTAGAGCGAGGTAGGCATCCTGACTATCTTGAAAGAACCTGGCGGCTTGATCCATCAACATTACCATCATTCCCTTCTGCTAGGGTATACTGAACACTTCCTTTATCACCTGCCCGCTGATGTTAGCCAACACCCTTTCTTCTTCACCAAAGATGATGGACTTGGTCACAATATCTAGTTGAGATGCACACTCCATCACCAACTCCGAACAAGGCAAGGTAGGAGGGAAAGCGGCAGCTTGCACAATTCCACATTTGTAGATCCTCTTTGCCACAGAGGACTGGCCCCCTTTCAACCTATCTCTCAACTGTATCATATCTATGGTGCCGATGTTGGTGTCACCAACTTGCTTCAATTTTGAGAAGAAGGTGGTCTTGGGGGTCATGTCTTCCCTGTCTTTCTTGGTATTCATTCCCTTTGGGTTCTTGCTTGCACTAGCATCCGTCATCCTAAACACTTATTTCTGCCCCTTCTTTCTACAGTGAGGTGGGACTACACTTATCTCTGCCCCTTCGCCTAGGGATGATCAAACATATTTCTGCCTCACCAATTCCTTTCACACTACACTTATCTCTACCTCTCCACCTAGGGATGGGACTACCACTTATTTCTGCCTCTTCATTACTTATGAGATGGACTACACTTATATCTCCCAACTTCGTTCCTAGGGGGTGAGACTACCACTTATATCTCCTTTCTCCAAATCCTAAACGGAAACTACACTTATATCTCCCAACTTCAAGCCCTAGATGAGATGATGAGGTGATGGATGGATGATGCAAGCAAGAGAATAGGGAAATGTACCAAGTAAGAACAAGGAGAAAATCTGTCTTTTAGACCAGCCTTCACCCTCAATCTTGAAGATCATCTTCAACACTAAACAATCAACATCAAAGAAGAAAGATAGCAATTAAAATATAGTTCACTCACCAATTTTTGCAAATTTTCCCTCAAATAGCAAGCCTCCTGTCAAATCTGCAAGCTTCCTCTAAACAAATCTGCAAGCTTCCCTCAATTCGTGGCTTCTTTCAATCCAATAGCAATCTCAAATTTTTCTTCTTCCAATTAATTTCGCATGTCCTTCTTTAGCCCATTTCACTGCCTCCTCTATCAAATAGCAGGTCTGCTATTGATTTTGCTGCCCTCTTCTATATTTTAGTGGTCCTCTGCTATTTGGGAAGTCGCTGCCTTCTAGATCAAAGTCGCAGGTCTCCCTCACTGCTCTGCTCCTTCAATTCAAACTTGATGCCTCCAAAATCTGCTATAGCTAGTCCTAGGGATGGACTGCTCTTACTCCAAATTCACAAGTTCTTCCAATTTGCAGTCTACTCTACCAAGAAGCAGCTCCTCTTAGACAATTTCGCTCCTTTGTGACTCAAATTCGCTGCATCTATATGCTATGCTATTTTCGCACCTCAATGCTTTGATGGCTGGGAGATGAATGGTGAGAAAGAGGAGGGGAAGGGTGCCTCTTTATATCAGCTTCGGGGCTCCAATAAGAGGGCCGACCTGCCATAAGAACAATCAAAAAACAATTAAAAGCAAACAAAAAGGAGGGCCGACCTGCCATAAGATAATAAATTTGCATTGAAATTTTAATATCAAGCATAGATTTTCGAAATACATTGGGGATTAGGCCAGGCCACCTATAAAAAGGGCCCTAAATCATTCTCCAAAGCCACATGCCATCACAAAAGGCCATAAACCCTTGAATTTAATGCCATATCTTTTAAATTTCAATGCAGATTTTTTAATTTCAATGCAAATTTCGAACTGCTATTGCCTAGATTTTGATTTTAATAGCCAAGATTTCAAATAAAAGGGCCAGGCCTTCGAAATTAAATGGCCAAATTTTGCAATTAAGACCTATGCTTTTTAATTTCGATGCAAACTTGAACTACTATTGCCCAGAATTTTGATCTACTATTTCGCTCTCAGATTTTACAAATTTAATCTCAGATTTTCGAATTTAATTGCCATGGCTTAAGATTTGCAAAGCAAAATTTACATTTAAGTGTCCAGACTTTAGAAACAAATTGAGGTGATAGGTCTAATTAGTCTCTAAACCCCATTTGGCAAATTAATTCAATTTAGGCCATTTAATCCATTTATTTAATCTTCGTTTCAACATCCAAAATTTGCAAGATTTCCAAAAGACCAAATTCAATTAAATTCGAAAATCACAAGCCTTCCAATTTCAATAATTTTCAAAATTCATCATCTAAGTCCAAAAATTCGTTAAGGCATCGGGATACCTGGGTCTAAAGAAAATGCCAAGGTTTGTTCGAAAATGGGGGTGTAACGCCCCGCCAGGAGACCCAAGACAAGTGAAAGCAAAAGCATTTAATGCATATTCAGGTGGGATTAATTAGTGTGAGCAAAATTACTTGTTGATATGATCATTATGTCTTGGTTTCTTTGCGGGATATCAATTTCTTGGTTACGATGTTCTCTTCTATGTATATCATAGGTGCTAGTTAAATACTCTGTTGATGTAGTTGCTTTACATACGGGATTAGATAACCGAATAGGGGGGGTAAAATCCAGAGGTCGGGTACTTGTTGTGGTTATCAGTTATCTGTTTGTTGATTGTATTTATGGTGCAATGTGGATTCTATCTTCATTTGCTTGTTTTGGATTAGGGTCAATGTGAGACCTTGATGGGGTGGTCAAACCGATCCCTGTTAGTATCTTCCTCCTGGTGGATTAAAATTTGAATTAGTGGCCAAGTGGATTTATGTTTTGAAATGGGAATTTGCTTTATTTGTTTATTTGGTTATTGGAACTTAATATGTCATAAGTGGCCACAAACCAGGATGGGTATTGTTGTGAAACTAGGGTAGGTTATCTAGATGTGGTGTAGGGGGTGGCTTGCAATGGATCGCCGAGGCCCGCAAGTGGCTGACGGATCATCCATTGTCAAGTTTCTTAATCCCAGTGATAACATTATAAAAATTGATCTAGTTAGGAGAACATTAAAAAGATAATTTGTGAGATACCTCGCCCATGCCTTGAGTGCTAGTTAAGACTAAGGATGGATGCGGGAAGATGCTAGATGCATCATCGATATACTTGTCTTCATGAGAGATATCGGTGCCACGTATGATCGCTTGAGTGCCGTCGGTTCAGTGAGGAACCTTCAGGACTAAACTCAAGGGTGGATCTACGTGATGACACCTCCCTACTCACATTGTAGATAACCTACGTAGGTCAGTGCCTCTGGTAACCTGTAAACCCTCTTGTTCTAGAGATATCTTCCTAGGTGACACTTGTGGATTGGTCCTTAGTGTGTGTGTGGGCCTGGTGTTATCTCCCTAGCACGGTGGGGTGGACCTCTGGGTTCCACATGGTCGGGAGGTAGTGTACTTCTCCATTGAGACTATTGCGGATTACCCTTCGTCACTTGATTGTACACTTGGATCAGTCTATCTCTTTTGTTGCAGATTTATGTACCCAGTTGTTAGAAGATATTATCTTGTACTTGTAAGAGGTTTCATTTGATTAGTAATGATCCCTACGTGGATCCATGATGTATTTTGATACTTGTAATTGTATTAAATATCACCGCATACCCTACGACATGTGTAGCGGATGTAGGTGATCATGTGTTGTAATGTAATATTGATTTAAGTGATGTATTTAATTCTACTATGTACTTAAAAGTTCTTTAACATTCGATCATGTTAGCGTAGTGTTAGTTAGACAACGTAATTCTACGTCAGGGACCCTTGGGAACAAAACATATGAAGTGTTCATTTAAACTGATGTTTGTAGAACAATGTGATGCTTTATTCAATGTGCTTGTTAACATTAGTAAAAAAAAAAATGTTGCATAACTTAGTATAATTTTAGTGTTATTCTCTTGGGTCTCCTGGCGGGGCGTTACAGGGGGTCCCCAAATACTTTGGGGCGATGATGTGAAACCTCACAACAATAAGCATCATATGATATGATGTTTCTCATATGAATATGAGATGTATGGTTGAGGAATAATGAAGAACATTTATGTTCTCATTATATCTTGTAGATATAGACCTACTATCATAGATGAGAGATCTATAGCATCATTGGATTTGGAATCCATCTTAGTTATGTTCTTGGTATCTCTATCAGTGGATGACAGATTGGATGAAGGAAAAAAATATGGTTGATCTTTTCCTCAAGTCTAAGAGGGAGTGTTGATATTTTAGCCTTTATGGCAAAGATCAACATATTGGCAATTAAATTTGCAATAATAATAAATATGTTGTTTAGATATTATATTTAATTATGGCTAAAATGATCTAACCATATAATAAATATGAGGGGTATATTTATTATAAGGATCAATTATGCAAATTAAATATAATTATATTTATTATTATTTAGTGGCCCAAAGTCGGCCAACTTGTGGGTTGCGAATTTAGTAAAATTGCTCATATATAATAAAGGTCTTGAGGATGGAAAAGACACTTCAAGACATAACGTTGATCTTCCCTCCATTCTCAATAAGCTGCGATTTACTTGAGCGAATTTGTCAAAATGCTAGAGCGAATTCATTAAGTGAATGTATTGAGTGAATTCATGCATTTAGTTGCAGCCCTAGAGGAGCGAACTAGGGCAGAGATCTTGCAGCCCTAGAGGACTGAATTAGGGCAGAATTCTGCAGCCCTAGAGGAGTGAATTAGGGCAGTATTGTGCAGCCCTAGAAGAACAATATAAGGGCCGATCTTGCAGCCCTAGATCTAAGAATTATGGCAGATCTAATAGAAGGCCAAATCAGGGCAGATTAGCGACATATTGTGACCAAACCTTGATAGCATACATGCAGATCGGATTCAATTGGTTATATTCGGATCTGAGCAATATTGGATCAGAATTAAAGGATCCCTAAGTGGGCAACATTACATATACAGATCAGACCTATATTGAAGGGCGAGATTGAAGATCTCAAGGTTCAGATTTGAAGTCTCTAAGGACTGATTCAGAGATATAATCCGGGTATTATCTCTCCTTGTTCTTTGTGATCTCTTATCATATCATGTGCTTAGTTTTGTTAGACTTCTATAGATTGATATATTCCTTGCTAGAATCTGAAAATATTAACATCTCTAATTAGTGAATTCAACACAACTCGTTGATCAAAGAAGTGGGAGAAGATAAACACCCCACTACACATGGTTGCATATTCAATCAACCCTTAATGGTTTGACGAGATCCCTAGGAGCATAAATCCTATTGGCAATGAGAAGGTGGAGGTATTACTTAAGTCACTTAAGAAATTCTAGATATGAATTTAAATTAGGCTAGGTGGAATGAATTTGCTAGCCTCATCGGCTACAAGATTGCCATTGGGGAGGATAGACTATCATAGGAGGACCCTAGAAGATAGTGTCAACCACATGGGGGTTTGGCAATGCTATGAACTCTCCCTATGCCTCCTTTCATTGGTTGCTAGTTCCTCTACTACTTAAAGATAGTGGTCCTCTTAAAAATGTATCCACTCTGCCAACAGGAATTCAATCGACTCTAGGACAGTGGAGAAGCTAGTTGTCATACATAGTACCTTGGACATCCACAGCTGCAAGACAAGTACTTGTGCAAGGAGAATCTAGTCACATGATGGAATGTGGAGCCTAAGGAGTTGAGCCAGGTAAATGAGGATCAGACAGCACAGTCAATAATGGTTAGGATTTCACTTGAAGATCCAGCTCATTCAGAATCAGAAAGTAGTGAGCTACTAAGGCTTATGAAAGATATTTCTGATAAAACTCAAATTATTGACCTACTTGTTCCAGTCTTGCATCTTAGTATTTTCCGATGGCTCAAATAGGATTATTATATTTTCTTGTTTCCATGTTATTTGAGATGTGCAGTTATTTTCACAACAGAAACCATTAGATATTACCTACTCATATTTTTCAAACTTAGTTTTCAATATTCAAGGTCATTGATGAAAGAAGTTTTGACTTTATTGTGCTTATATTTGCACTGCAGCTTTGTTTAATGCTTAACTATGCTCAATCATGCAAATGAAAAGTTTTCCAATTTGTATTCTTTTAACTTTTAGATATACATGTTTCCATCTCCTGCATTGTCCCATAATCTAGGTATAACTTTTGCTGCACTGGAAACATGTTTCACCATACCAAAAACTCAGAGGAACTTAGTTTGATTCACTTTGATAAGAATTACAACAGATATTCAAGGATTTGTTCTCTGTAGAACTTACAGTTTACAAATATGTGATTTGAAAAAGCTGCAGTTAAGCTATGATTTAGAAAATGCTCATGTTGTCCACTTACAGCTCAGTGATTCTTGAAGTGCCACAAAAATGTAATCAATTAGAAATTCGGAAAGAGTATTGACTTGTTCAGAAAAGAACTATGTTTTGCAACCGAGACACAGTGATGTGTTCTTTATGGGGCATACTACATTGTGACTTAGTGATTAATATCCAACAGTAAAATTCTTTTCAATACACCCATTTATACTCTTCTGAAAAATTGTTTCTTTTTTATACTATTTATGCCTAATCCACAATATGGCAGAGAAAGGAACAAACAACAGCAAAGATGAAACAGTTCTCATGACTGTCTGACAGAAGTTGGCACAAAGCAAGAACAAGGAATGTGGAAATTTTATCGGTAGTGATGAGATGACTAAGTTGGCATCATAACAAATAACAAGGAAATGTACGGAAAAACTATAATGGTTAAAAGAAATAGGAAAAGAATATCATTAACAGTCTACAAAAAGATTATGAATTAATAAATACAATGGCATGTATATATATTATAAATAGACCTACTAAAGGTATGAGAAAAATAATAAATGATGTTTGACATGTATGAGTAGTGTAGAACTCCAGCAATGATGACAGAAATGATTTTGTCAGAATGAAACCAACAAGTATTGACATGTTTCATAAAAGGTTTCAAGGCACTAGGCTTGATATTTTGGTTCACGTGGCAGTGTGGGAAAGGGATAGAGCACTTAGAGGGAAATTCTCAAACAAATAGAATAATTTGCGAACAATTAGAAAGGGTCTCCATCTCGAGAAGATTTGGCATGTCCATAGTATCTTCCCTACAAGCACGACCATAAGCAACTTTGTGCTTAATCATTGATATGGTTGAGATTAGGTTTCACTTGCATGCTAATTATAAAATTCTTCCCTGATGTGTAACAAGGACAGCCACTTACAAGAAAAAGAATTGTTTTTCACAAATTGTGGATTTCCATCAACAGCACTAAGATGTAATGGAACACAATCTATTTTAGAAATGAAAGACTTTTATTTCATCAAATAAACATTGATCTAAAGTTTGTGAGCCTTCTAAAGAACACATTGTTAGTGTCAAATCTAATAACAATTTATTCAAATAATGATATAAAAGCTACAAATAACATTGTTTTTCAATTCCTTTTTGTTTCATATTGATATTAAGACAAGATAGCAGGTGCGGGTACATGTATGCTGATTCTAGTATTTCACAATAGCAATCCTTTTTGACAAAACTCTGTGGATAGGGCCCACATACCAAAATTATTCCAATGATATTTGTTGGTTCTCCATTAAATACAGGCACTCTGCTGTGTCCTTTCTCTAGTAACATAATCATCTTTTCCCTGAATCAGAGAATGAATCATGAGAGGAAATGTCCACAATAAAATCTTTATAAATTAAGTCATAGAAATATTTGGATGCAACAATCATACCTATCAAGTGTATCATCTATACCAAGAGAGAATGTTTCAGAAATTAGAGTCATTGCATCAAATGCTGTTTTTCCAGCTAACTCCAATGCTCCGGAAATAATGCTAGTTTCGTGACGTGATAATTCTCCACCTTTTCCAGCCTATAACATTAAGAAAAAAGGTCAAATATGTTGTCTTTCACTCTTCCCAAATTGAATTATTTTATAATGAAAATCAATTATCATGTTACCAAGAAAGATATTCACACAAGTAACACAACTTTTCCTTGCCAAATTTCTAGTAGACCATTAAGTTGGTTAAAATGTGGTTTATTAAAATAATTATGAACAAAAGGTTGAAAAGTACAACTATAATTTACCAAATTCAATTCTTGAAAATATTGTTAAATGGCATACACATAGAAGCCCGTGGTCCATAGATTTTACTGCTATAGCTGCAACTACTTATTAGGTTTGTTCCATTTTTGGAATCTTGAATTATAATAGTTGCTTCTAGGCTCTTCCATGTTTTGAGCCCAAAAATCACAATATAGACACAAGAAACATG
Organism: Chamaecyparis obtusa; assembly: GCA_027943335.1. NCBI lineage: Eukaryota > Viridiplantae > Streptophyta > Pinopsida > Cupressales > Cupressaceae > Chamaecyparis > Chamaecyparis obtusa. The sequence continues at coordinate 1,200,106 of BSBK01013101.1, forward strand.
AATCTTTCCAAGAACTAAAATGGTGATCTGTTTACATCATTAAAATTATAGAACTGATATCATAAGTCCTATCAACCACAACTTGCATGAGCAAAATACTTTTTATATCAAATTTAATTCGCTTCATTTGTATAAAAACTCCAAAGAACCAACAATACCATCAATCCGGCTAAGCCTTAAAGTGACACTGCAACTATGCTGATCACCAGTCTCTAGCATTACTTACCTCATTCCCATGCATTGTTACAAGAGCCTGCAACTCAGCTCTGCGAAAAAGAGCAGCATGACCTTCACCCAATAAATAATCCAGAACCTGCAATTTATAGGTCCATTAGCTTGGATAGCAAGATGTTTTAGGTTTCCAGTTATCTATTTCATTCCAACATCAATTGTTACATTTATCTAACTGTAAATACCCAGAATCATTTATAGAGGTGGAAACCATAATAAGCTTGGGTGAACCAAGTTGATAGGTGTCAAAACCTCTGACAGTACAATTTGATAGTGTGACTCAATGAGAATTGAAATCAACGGCTTATTATATTCGTCCTTAGCATGGCTTTATTTCAGATAAATGGAAAACGGTGTAATAACACAGTATCAATGTGTCACATAGAAGATAAATAGATGGTAAAGAGATCATACCTTGCTAATAGGGTAAGCAACTGGAAAGCAGATCCAAATAAGTATACGAACTACTGGAGCCATTACTGCCCCAACCGCTAAACCATACCGAGTAAAAATAGATTGTGGGAGAATCTGATTCGCCCAAAAGATACTAGATTATTATTTCAGTGGATATTAACCAATGTCTTTCAGTAGATATTAACCAATGTGTTCCATTCAAATATAACAAAGAGAAGAAATGAAAAAGAAAGCATGTATGAAGTTCATCAGAACAAAGATACTTATAGAATTTACAATGAAAACAAAAGAAAACAGGGAGAGGATAGAACCTTAACTTACTTCTCCAAACAGAAGAATAAGAGTCACAGATACAAGAATAGCACCCCAGGCTGATATTAGTGAATCCAAAAAAACAGGAAGTGCCTGGAAGCATTAAGTGTGATGAAATTACATGTATTAGTAGTATCTGTAACACTTACAATAATTATATGCATCTCAGAGACATGCTAAAATATTAAAGATGCAAGAAAGAGTGACATACTTCCATCGCAAGGGCATTGCATATGAGAAGAGTACACAACAATAAATGTTGTTTTCTTACCACAGGCAAGATTTTAGCTGCCAGAAGTAAAAGACAATGAAATTAAATATTTTTTATACAACAATATTCTGACTGTAACTTTCAAACTGTAAAATTCACCACTTGAGGTATGCCGGCCACATCAAGCGACCGACCTTGTAAAAGCCCAACTTTTTTCAAAATATAAACAAGTTAAAAGGCCAGATAGGGAAAATTGACAAATTAATCTTAAAGCAACCACTCCAAAAAAGGTACATGAAAAATTAACAAGTGAAAAAACAGTTTGTTGTAATATCATCACATATTAAGTTATTTCTTTGACATTTATAATCAAACACTGAATCAAGAGAAAACAGAATGCAGAAGATATTAATTTGCAAAGAGCTAATCTATCTAAACACTGCACCTCAAGGATTTGCAAATTCATATATAATATTTCATGCATCATAGGTTATGACAGACAATGGCAGAGAATGTCAACCAATTTTATTGTCTCCAGATCAAAATACGTAGAAAAATATACAGAAACAGCACCTAGTTTTCAACAACCTTGAAAAAACCCAACATTTAATTACACTTTATGCATTTCTTATTTACTCGAAGGGGTTTGTATAGGATGGCTGCATTATACTGTATATGGCTCTAAACTTCCAGACAGACTGGTACAGAGTCCAAACTTCCAGACAGACTAGTAATGAGTCGTAATAGGCAGAAAACTACTTTCATTGAATGGAAAGGAAAACAGTTACATTTAAGGCTTGAATACAGTTGCCAATTTACATGCAAAATAATAAGAAATATTCCGGGCAACAAAGGAGTCTCAATTTCACATCAAGGGAAAAGTCAAGTAACAGAAATCCATTCCCCTATAATATCTAACTAGCTAGTCATTAAAATTATGTCTAAAAAAACGTAAAAACATGGCAAATATATGAGTTGATCACTCATTGATAAGAATCGCAGGACAACGAAGATTTTTAAAGCACTACTTTGAATGCTTTGCTGATCTGGAAGCATACTCTAAATAATTACAAGCTTGTTCCACAAAAAAAATTAACTTTTGAAGTAATAAATCCAAATTTTGGGAACTCATGGGGCACAAACTGATAGTATGACCATCAGCTGTTCTAAGTAGATATCTCTTGAAAGATATCAGTGTTTTTTAATCGTGTGGTTCTTTAAGTCCACATTCTTCAAACGTGTTTGAAAGTCATCTATGATTCTTAAAAAACGATGTTATGTAAAGTGTGGTTTATCACAATTAAATTACCTTTAAACCAAAAAAAAAATAGGTCTTCATCTATTTTTATCCTAAATCGTGTATTCCCTCTTTTTATTAAAAGTATTAGATTTATAGTTCCTAAGAAAACTTTTTTTACCTAAAATGATTTTCTTCAAATAATATAGAAATCTATAAAGTAACAATTTTCCCTTTCCATTAATTAGTGTTTCTCTAAGCTTCAGGGAAAGGGTTAACTATTTCAATGATGACATTAAAAAAATCTAGACTTTGGGGATGGTTATAAGAGTAAAAATTTTAAAATTTAAATAAAAATAAATCAATAAATTGAAACATCTTAAAAAGAGATAAAAGCAACTTAAAATTTTAATCATCCATAAGACTATATTTGTCTAATCATTAAGACTAGTATAAATTAAAATCTATAAAGAGAGTAGGTACAAAAGGCTATGTCTTGCCATGTGTGTTGTTTCTAATCAATGACGCAATTAGATTTCATAAGAGTTGTATTGAGTTTGTTCATAATATATAGCGCACTTCAATATTAATATTAGCTTATTACCAATGTTACTTGAGGGGGTGCATTTCTAGCCTAAAAACCTTCATAACTGTACCAAGGACATTTACGGGACAAAGGGATGGCCAGGGGATATCCCCACCCTGTCCCTTTTTTTTTCAAAAATTGGCAAGGGTCCTCCCAAAAACCTAAGGACGTCACAAAATATTTTTGGGGATTGTCGTACGTATCAGGGACAGTCAAGGGCGGCTTAGTTGTCCCTCGACTGTCCTAGGATGGGCAATTGTCCCCAACAGAAAAATGTGGCGATAGGCAGAAAAAAACATAAGAAACTTTTAAAATACAATTTTTTTATGATTCCTATGTGGGCCCCTCCTCCCAAATTCACCCTAAAATGCATTGGGTATTATTTTGGGGCTCATTACTACTAGTCATTACTTGTATTTCATTTCATTTCTCTCATAGAAGCAATTAAGAGAGTTTGAAAGAAGAGGAGAGTACAATTGTGCAAGTGATACAAGGAAGAGAGGTAAATTAGATTCTATGACTCTTCCATTCTTTTATTTTTCAATCTTTTTCAAAGCTTGAAGCTTTAAAAAGTCTAATTTTTTTCATTGTTCTATCTAAAACAAAATCAAAATGAGTAGCACTAAGGGTGGTAGTAGTGAGGATGAACTGGAAATGGTTGGTGAAAATAGAGGTCACAGTATTGAGGCTAGTAGTGGGCAGCAACCTCACTTGTTTAAGTGCCCTTCAAAAATCATGAGTAACTATGCAAAGGGCCCTTTCAACAAGAAAACACCTCTTCTCCAATATGTTAGACCTAGGGATCAAAAGAAAAAAAATTCAAGGGGGACTAGGGTGTGGGATTGTCATGTTTGTTTGGATGACATTAGGGGCAGCTATACAAGGGTAAAGTTTCATTTTTTGGGTATTGCTTGCCATGGGATTATAGCTTGTTTGGATTTAACTGGAGAGGAGAGAATAGAGTGCCATAGATTGCACATGGAGGCTGAAATGGGGAAATAAGGTTTGGCAATGTCTACACCTTTCTCAAGTGCACAATCATCTAGGCCTATGTCATCCACTATTGGTAGTAGTCATATTCAAACAAAAGGAAAGAGGAAGGTGAGTGGTGGTGAGAAGGAACAGATGAAGGTATGTTTAATGTGCACGCACATAAAGCTACAGAGTCATACATTACTAAATTCTTTTTTGCTCTTGCTATCCCATCTCATGTGGCATGTTCCTCTTATTTCAAAAAATGGCAAAAGATATATACACTATGGGTCCCTCACTCATACCCCCTAATGATCATAAGCTACAAACTACCCTTCTAGACAAAGATTACTCCAGGGTTGATGTGTTGCTGGAGGATATAAGACGGATTTGAGCGAGGACAGGCTACTCTATAGTGATGGATGGGTGGACTAATGTTAGACATCAACCACTCATCAATATCTCTCATATCGCTCCATTTGTAACCCTAATTACATCATCCCCATTTTGAAACAAGAATTTATTAAATAAATAATAATAATAATAATAAGAGAGGATTTAATCAATAAAAATAATATAGAATAATCTATTTTTATATAATAAATTATAATAATAATAATAATATAATATATAAATATAATAATATATTATTAATAAAATAGTAAAATAATAAATATAATCTAAATAATTAATAATATTAAACAGTAATAGATTAAATGATAATATATCAAATATTATCATTATTATAATATAATATAATATATAAAGAATATAATACATGTATCAATAAATATTATATAATATTAGTATATAATATATTAAATAATATCATAATCTAAAATATACACTAATTAAATATTTCATAAATCTGATATATATTAATTTTGCCTCAAACTATCAAGCTACCTACCATCAACATCTACATGAGGATGTCATTTTGTACCCAATTTGCATTTAAATCAATCAAATACATGTAGACTCAACTTGTTTCTTTTGTGTATTCATTTATTGACTCATTAGATGCATTTCTCATTAAATTTTCCAAAAAGATACATTTCTAATTAAATTTAAGCAAATTTATAAATTGTCTAGTTTTTGTAGAGTTCCAAATTTTCTTGAGGGCCTAACAAGTTTTTGCTTTTGACCAATTTTTCAACTATGTGTGTGATAATCATTTGAAGGTAAGAAAAGAGGCTAGGGAAGGAGCAAAAAGGTAGATATGTATCAAAGTGATTGTGAGGTAGGAGATGGAGATTTAAATGTTCCCAAATAACTCTTAAATGACTTAATTAAATTAGTTGATTAAGTTTTCCAAAAAAATTATTAATATTATAAAAGAGATGACTTCAATTAATTAATTTAATTATAAAGTAACTAAAAGTAATAAAATATTATGAAATATCACTTTATTAAACAAAGTTCTCCAATTATTAAAGTTGGTCTAATCTTCTAAATATTTCTAGGAATTCTTTATAAGGAAGGTTATTTGGCATGTTCACATGTTAATTGAAGTTGATATTTGATTCATTTTCTTTGACGAATGAACGTCTAAGAACGAAAGCCCTTGAAGTTGAAGGTGTGGATGGAAACCTAGCCCTTTGCTATTGAGCAACGCAGGAGACACTATTGAACAAATTTGTAAAGTCTTCATTTAAAGATAAATTTGCAATAATAAAGATATTTACAGAAGTGGGTACCAGGTAACTTCCCTACTTTGTTGGCATGTAAGTTTATTATCAAAGGTCCTTTTTCACCAAGTTGGCAATCATATAAATCAGAATTCAAAAATATAATGTTGGTTTGATTAATATTGGAGGCAGACTTATGTTATGTTAATGTTTTTGTTTTTATTTTTATAGTGAGCTTCCTGTTTGATGCCATAGCGCAAATACGATATTTATTGGGGCCTTCCATTAATGGGTGTGATAAGATTATGACTGCTGTGGGAAATGTATGCCCATTATTGTATCAATCTTTGTAATGTTTTTGCTCCAGTCAGCTTTATGTTTCCCAAATCATGTTACTGGAGGTTTGTTTCATGCTGCCAAGCGTTGCTGCTCTTATAACTTGTAAATTGTTGTTTTGATAGCCTTATATTGCATTTCTTGGCAGCCATTCGTTGCCCCTCCATTCTTGTAATATTTTTCTTTTGCATTATTCAGTAACCCAAAAAAAAACTGCTGTGGGAAATAATATTTCTTAAGGCCTTTACTTATTAGCGAAAGGTTTGAATATAAGATTTCCAGTAACATCTCACTGATGGCATCATTTTTCTATCAAAGGCTCCCGTATTTCTAATGTTTGGTGATAATATTTATAATGTTTGGCATTTGACGGGATGTGGTGCTGATCACTGCCGTGAAGGATAGACAGGGGAGAGCTTGTGTGTTGGAACGATTGGGAATGTCCTATTACATTCTGGCATGATGGATCACGGGGCGGATTGTATTCTGTTGGTTAGGTTACTTCTCTTTGTAACGGCATCACTTGCTTGTAGCGGGGACCGTGGGCAACCATTGGTGCCTTTGCTGAGTTTCTTAGTCACTCTGCAGTGCTGCACTTAACAATCGATCCTCATATTTGCATATGTGGGAGTTTATGTTACGAAGCAATACCCACAAGTGATGGCTTAAGAAATGTATCAGGCCCTGAAATGGAGAGAGTGTCTTCTGTAGCAATCAGGACTAACTATATTCTTGGTAGGCTTCATATCAAGAACCATATTAAGATTGGACCAGCCTTCTTGATCAGGGTTTGGAGTAGCAACATCTGAGCAGTAGTCTGAGGATATATTTCACCAAGTAGGGGGCAATTTCTGATTTTCTACATTTCAGAACAGATCTATCTACAAGGCAGATTATGGCCAAGTAGGTGTGAAATATTTTCTTTGCATTCTCTCCAAAAGAAATCATTTCTGGGTTATATATCCAGGTCAGAACTAGTAAATATCATAATTCTGAGATCTGTATTGCATCTATTCTATCTGAATTAGTTCTGTTGAAGAATCTTCGAGTTCAGTTCTTATAAATTGTGTTACTGCTCCTTGGCAAGGGTGCATTCAAACCTAAACATGAACTTTGCAAACTGAAGTCATTCAATTAGCACATTGAGACAGACTGTTTGAAAAAATTACTGAGAAGGGTGAAGTGGAAACTAGGCCAATATCCATTGGGGATATTACAGAGATTATGAGCAGAGAACTAGGAATATGGTGTGATGTACTATCATGTAGCATATAGGATAACAATGAATGGCATTGTAGAAGAGTGTTGAAGTAATTCTGAAGTTATATTGTATTTTGAGATTTTATAGCAAAGTAGTTTAGTGGTTTTATAATTGAATTATCGTTATAATCCCCTAGTAAAAAGGTGATGTATATAGCCCATGTGGTAAGCTCTGGAAGTGGTGTTTCCATAGTTTAGTTGAACTGTAGTTGAAAAGTGAAATGGCTACAACTTGGCATGTAAGAGGGCTCTTTGTGGAAAAGTCCGAGGTTGTAATCACAGTTATAATCATGCAAGTTGTAATCAATGAAGACACTGTTGGTTTTGTTAGATCTCTATGTTATTTATTTGTGTTTGAATTTTCACTACATGGCTAGATAGTCCTTCGTTGGAACCTCTGACTACAACTACAATACCAATTATGTTAGAGATTGTAGCATAATTTGTAAGAAACGCTCAACATAGAAAAGCAAAGTGGGGCACAACCACAGTTGTAGGGAGAGATCAAAGTGACTTGGATATATTGTTAATATGTACCCTCTGATATTTCTATTGATCACTTCCCTCGGGGGAAGAAGGTGAGAAAAGGCATCCAAGGAGACTCTAAATGAAGGAAGCTAATCAATAGAGTTGATAGATTGAAGGGAGCAAAATGATTTTAAAATAGCAACAGTGTCATCCCTAGTAAAACTGAAGAGGAAATCCTCTCTTAAGCATCAAGTTGCAAACAAGGGTGTGTTTTGAAACTTGTGGTTGAACCTTGATCAAAATGGATAGAGATAAAAATTTTGGTTGTGCCAGTTTTTAAAACTATAACGACTTTCAAGGCAAGAAAGGTAAATTCACATTTCATGAAATAAATAGGTAGGGAAGTCAATTCCTAAGAGTTCATAAGAATTTAATACACTTCGAGGTCTATACTATAGCCAAAATACAAAGAAGTTGGAGGACACCAAGTAATCTGTCCAACATCACGAGGCATTCTAACGGTAACCTATGTCTTGAGCATTTTGGTTGACATCAATAAACATCGACAATTTGGATGGAGACAACAAGTTGGCTAGTTGGGGCAAGCCGGTTGGAGTTAACATGATATGGCCAAAATAGGGGTCCACAAGGCAAACATGTTAGCATAGATGGGCACTAAACTATATGTGTTTGGGTCTTCACAAAGGCCAAAAGTGGAAAATGAACTTTCAGGCTCCAAGTTCACTTCAAAAAATGTAACCAAAGTGCAGGAGCGGATGGAAGACAAATTACCTCAAAAGTATAAGCCACAAATAGAAATGGCATCATTCCATAAAGAGTCCTTTTCTGAGACTGGTTGAGGACATTCAAGAGAGGGACTAGTTTTCAAGACAAGCTTCACTGACATTTGGAGTAGAATAATGGGCAGCCACAATGTCATTCCAAATTGAAACCATGCACTCTGCAATGAAAATACTTTCCAATAATCAGTGCTTGCTTCAATAATCATCTTTCCATGTATTTTTTAGCCTTTTAGTTTTTCTCTGCATTGAGCCCTTTCATTGAACTTGTTGCGAGTGTGTTGTCACAATTTTGTTAACTTTCTTTGATTTGTTGGTTTCATATCCAAGCAAGCATTTTCATTTCTTGAACATGTTTGATGGAAGAATTGAAAATATTCTTAAGATTTATGTGGTTTACCAACCTCAATCATGCACGGGCAAAGGTCAAGCCTCTAAAGGGGCAAATAATAAAGCTTGATGAAGATTGTAGGATTAAATCTTGGCGATAAAGACTACAAAAGAAAATCATTTGACAATTGAGGCTACAAAATTTAAGAATTCGTCTTATATAACTTGATATTGAGTTTAAATAAAATGACAACAAATAAAGCTTTTACTATCTCCCTATACAAAAATGTCCATTTATGGAAGAACGCATATGTAGCCCTGTGGGACTTGTCCCCAAGGTACACAACATAACATTAAATGTTTATTAACAACAATGGAAGAGCTTGTGGTTATACAAAAGTTTTATTTTTATTTTCTTGCGACTTAGTTTTAAATATTTTCTTTTATCAACAAGCTGCAACCATGGGGTTTCTCCCTTATATTAACCATATATAGTAAAAAAATTACAGTGTAGCTTGATTTAGTAAGCCACAAAAATATAGGATGAAAGAAAATTGCCATTAAATTGTAACAAGAAAAACTACCAAAAATTCTAAGCTTTAACAAAACCTCCTATATCATCTATTCATATTTGTAGACATCTAGACACTATGACCAATTCCAATGGTCTACCTCATCCTCCAAGCTTTCCAAAATTAGCAAACCAAGCCAATAGACACACTCTGTTGCCACAATCTTCTTGGCTTGCTTCAGAAACACCTTTGGCCACCTTCTTCCTTTGCCTTGCCTCATTTTGGAGCTTGTTGGTGCTAATCAACAGACAACACTTCACATTCTAATTCCCCTCCATCACCTTCTACAAGTCTTCCAGCAACAACACACCAAACGCATAACAAGCCACCAAGGAACTGGATTTTGATGAGAGAGGAGACCATTACCCTAACTATTTCCTCACACTTCCCCAAATCCAGCAATATCACCACAAACATAGAGGATATGTCTGTTTACTCGGAACCTATGATCAGCCACCAGGAACTCCTCCCCTAACACCCACTAAGCGGCAAATAGGAGAAGGCAACTATGAGTTTCAAAAACACATTTCAATCTCCACTCAATAGCCTTCCCCAAGAACGACATTTTCCTTAAACTAAACACAAGCGTTACAAGGGTACCCATGACAGCCATTACAAGCCCAAGCCCATTACAAGGGAAACTTAGTTTCAAGAGCACACGCCTTAGAAATGGAGTTGCAACAGATGTAACTAATGAATGCATGAAACTCTTCCTTTTTATTTGCCCACGATATGAGTTATACAAGACACATTTACACACATATTTACAAATTCTGTACATAAATTCTCATATGAACTTGGAGAATTCATTTTAAAGCCGGACACTAACAAAACAATAGCAACAATCATTGAATCAGAATCTAGTAGATAAAGTATTAAACTCCAGACAACAATTTTGAAATTTTCCCCAACAAAAACCGTCGAATGCCATCCTATCTCATATAATTTGATGTCGATCAATTGGTGAATAATGGTCCAAGTCCGAGGGGTTGTCTTGTAAGGGTAATGCAAAACACTCCTAAAAGCACAACCTAGGTTAATATCCCTGCATCACAATAAGGCAGCCCATAACACCAGAAGAGCATGTGGTGAGGTCGCGGTGTCACTATGACAGGGTACAGTTGATTGCAATCCATGTTTAAACCTGTTAGCAATAACACAAGCATGTGGCGAGGTTGCAACTATTACAAGATGAATTTGATTGTAATGTGTTCCAAGCTCACCCCACATTACTGCATTAAAGGCATGATCTCACCCTAATCAAGATTTTGAAGAGAAATTGTGTTTCTTTACAACCAAAAAAATTGGGCATTAAAACACCAATTGCAACAATAATGTACGCTAGCAGGTACATTTTTAGAGGATCCACCTACCAATGCGGCCTAATGGAAGTGAAAAGCAAACTCAACTTACATAATTTGATATCAATCTATAAATCGATTGATGAGTTATTTTCAAATGTAACCTTTCGTACTAATTAAAACATTTTTTATAAAAAATATGGAATCAAAAGCAAAAGATTTGAATTCTTGAGATGCAAATTGTCAATATTGCATTATTGCATTAACAAGCGGAGCAATATCATATTATACCACTTGTCTTTTAGTAGTTGGATCTCCCAGTTTTTGGAATGCCCCAAATTCTACAATATTTACCAGAGGAAGGGGTAAAATTTATTAAAAAAAAACAGCAATCTAAAAGTTATGGTAGGAGATTGAAACCTGCATGCTTCCTGTCTTTCGGCTTTCCTGATTTGGAAATAACTTCCAAATCGACTAAACCTAGAGACATAAGAGCCAGCGTCAGTCCTGACATCAAACCAGCGAAAAGAACGAGCAGCACTACAACTACCAAATAAAGCCAGAATTCAACATCACAGCAATGCTTCTTGGTTTCCATTTTAGCTTTGAACTCCTCACTGTAAACAAAGTGTAAGATCTACAGCAATTCCATCCTATGCTTATTTGACGAATTTTAAAAGTATCTGAAGAATTACTTTGCCCAGCCAGCGACTAGATTCAAATTCGGCTGCTGCAGCATTTATAACTGGAAGTAGAAAACGAGTGATGTTTAATTATGTTGGGTAACCCGCACAAGAGCGGAGAAGAGAAAAATGGCAAAAGAAAATTTGTCGTAGAAAGCCAAATTTCACACATATTTCAATGTCTTGGAATTTAAGTTCAGAACTCTGGAGCGATTTATTTGACGCTTGACGCTTAACATTATCATAAAGTCCAACCGGCATTGCCAACGAGAAATATGTATCGGAAAAGCCGAACAGTTAGCATATTCGATCTGGTCCGTGTTTCAAACGTATTTTTATATTCGATCTGCTCCGTGTTTCAAACGCGTATATATTTTGGGGTTTTGGAAAATCAGAAGAATCTTTTGAATTACACAAGTTAGTTAAGAATGCGCACCTCGGGACAGAGAAAGGAAGCGATGGATTTTCTCGGACTGTCATACTCTATAGTTTTGTTTATGAAAGGAAATCGTTGAGATTCAAATGCAGGAAAAGCAAATTTGGGAAACCGACGGACCCTGTTATATTATAAACAGCGCAGCACAAATTTAATTCGATAAGTAAAAGAATTCCGAAAGGATTCAAATGTGAGAACGATCGCTTTCATCGCTTTCAATTTTGAGTGCCGTTTTAGTTTACTGGAGTTTCATATAATTTACAAATTACAAAGTAAGTATAAATAATTTACAAATTTTCTGAAACTTGAGTAAATGTGGAAACGGTTTTTGCATTTTTTTTTGAATTTATTAAGTTATAGAAGTTGCGTTGCTTGTGTTGATAGAAAGATATTTGATATTAGTATTTGAAAATTTTAGGATTAAGTAAAAATAATATTATTATTAATATTTTTTGTATTGAAGTAGGTTATAAGGCTAGACTCTTATGGAGGGAGCTTCTTTAAAAATAGAGGCCGTGAACATTAAAAGTTTGGATGATTGACATGTGGCTAAAAAAATAAAATGCTCATGGCACTCAAGCTCTCTCCAAATATATCGACTATTAAAAGAACAAGTGTCACTTAGTGGCAGTGCTTGTCTTTTAGTTTATAAATTAATTGTAATTATAATATTAAATATAATATAATTTTGATAATTTTATTAGATTCTATCAAGATCTTCTATTATTTAATTTTTAATTTTTAATTATATTGATATCTCATTAATATAATATTGATATCTCATTAATATATAACTAGCTTATATATATTTATATATATAATACGCCTAGAGTAATCCTTCTCGAGGCATCTATTGCAGCTTGTAATTTAAAGAAAATAGGTGCCTCGAGAAGGATTACTCTCTGCATATTATATATATAAATATATATAAGCTAGTAGTAGTCGCAGCGCAACATAGCAGACATTTACAATTTCTAATGTTTATGTATATGACAGAAAAATCAAATCAAATCAAATTATTGGGGCAGTAATTAGGTTTAATGTTGTAAAATAAAAAATAGTATATATAGTTAAAAATTATAAATATATTATAAATTATTAAAATAATTTGTAATCGGGTAAGAGTTAGGGTTAGTAGGACATTTTACGTTATGATTAGGGTTCAGGTAAGAGTTACAGTTAGGGTAAAGTTAGGGATAGGGTGAGAGTTAGGGTATGTAGGATATTTTACATTATGAGTTAGGGTTCAACTAAGAGTTACAATTAGGGTTAGGGTTAGGGATAGGGTGAGAGTTAGGGTTAGTAGGACATTTTAACTTATGAGTTAGGGTTCAAGTAAGAGTTATAGTTAGGGATAGGGTGAGAGTTAGGGTTAGTAGGACATTTTAGCTTATGACTTACGGTTTGGGTAAGAGTTACAATTAGGGTTAGGGTTAGTAGGATATTTTACGTTATGAGTTAGGGTTCGAGTAAGAGTTATAGTTAGGGTTAGGGTTAGGGATAGGGTGAGAGTTAGGGTTAGCAGGACATTTTAGCTAAAATATACTTAGGGTTTGGGTACGATTTACACTAAGGGTTAGGGTTAGGGATAGGGTGAGATTTAGGGTTAGGAGAAAATTTTATATTATGAGTTAGGGTTCGGGTAAGAATTACAATTAGGGTTAGGGTTCAAGTAAGAATTACAATTAGGGTTAGGGTTCAAGTAAGAATTACAATTAGGGTTAGGGTTAGGGTTAGGGATAGGGTAAGAGTTAGGGTTAGTAGGACATTTTAGCTTAGAGTTAAGGTTTAGGTAAGAGTTACAATTAGGGTTAGGGTTAGGGTTAGGGATAGGGTGAGAGTTAGGGTTAGTAGGACATTTTAGCTTATGAGTTAGGGTTCAGGTAAGAGTTATAGTTAGGGTTAGGGTTAAGGATAGGGTAAGAGTTAGGGTTAGTAGGATATTTTACGTTATGAGTGAGGGTTCAAGTAAGAGTTACAATTAAGGTTAGGGTTAGGGATAGGGTGAGAGTTAGGGTTAGTAGGACATTTTAGCTAACATATATTTAGGGTTTGGGTATGATTTATACTAAGGGTTAGGATTAGAGATAGGGTGAGATTTAGGGTTAGTAGAACATTTTACATTATGAGTTAGGGTTCGGATAAGACTTACAGTTAGAACAGGATATTTTACATTATGAGTTATGGTTCGAGTAAGAGTTATAGTTAGGGTTAGGGTTAGGGATAGGGTGAGAGTTAGGATTAGTAGGATATTTTACCTTATGAGTAAGCATTCGAGTAAGAGTTATAGTTAAGGTTAGGGTTAGGGATAGGGTGAGAGTTAGGGTTAGTAGGATATTTTACGTTATGAGTTATAGTTAGGATTAGGGTTAGGGATAGGGTGAGAGTTAGGGTTAGTAGGATATTTTACGTTATGAGTTAGGGTTCGAGTAAGAATTACAGTTAGGGTTAGGGTCAGGGATAGGGTGAGAGTTAGGGTTAGTAGGACATTTTAGCTTATGAGTTATGGTTTAGGTAAGAGTTATAATTAGGGTTCTAGGGTTAGGGATAAGGTGAGAGTTAAGGTTAGTAGGACATTTTAGCTTATGAGTTAGGGTTCGAGTAAGAGTTAATGTTAAGGTTAGGGTAAGGGATAGGGTGAGAGTTAGGGTTAGTATGATATTTTATGTTATGAGTTAGGGTTGAGTAAGAGTTACTGTTAGGGTTAGGGTTAGGGTTAGGGTTAGGGATAGGGTGAGAGTTAGGGTTAGTAGGACATTTTAGCTTAAATATAATTATGGTTTGGGTAAGAGTTACACTAAGGGTTAGGGATAGGGTGAGATTTAGGGTTAGTAAGATATTTTACATTATGAGTTAGGGTTTGAGTAAGACTTATAGTTAGGGTTAGGGTTAGAGTTAGAGATAGGGATAGGGTGAGAGTTAGGGTTAGTAGGATATTTTACCTTATGAGTTAGGGTTCGAGTAAGAGTTACAGTTAGGGTTAGGGTTAGGGTTAGGGTTAGGGTTAGGGTTAGGGATAGGGTGAGAGTTAGGGTTAGTAGGATAGTTTACCTTATGAGTTAGGGTTTGAGTAAGAGTTACAGTTAAGGTTAGGGTTAGGGTTAGGGAGAGGGTGACAGTTAGGGTTAGTAGGAAATTTTACCTTATGAGTTAGGGTTTAGGTAAGAGTTACAGTTAGGGTTAGGGTTAGGGATAGGGTGAGATTAAGGATGTGGTTAGGGATATGATGTTAGGTTTACACTTAGGATTAGTATCATATTTAGTGTAACATTAAGGTTTAAGATTAGGGTATGGGATTAGGGTGAGGGTTAGGGTTACTAATACGGTGAGGCTTAATCATGGGTTAATGATGGAATGAAGAGTGTTGAGTTTGGATTAGTATTAGGGTTAAAAGATTGGTTAAGGTTAGTATGACAAATAGGGCCAGTTTAAGGTTATTCACAAAGTTATGATGTATGGTTTATAGTTACAGTTAAATCATATGTAATTTTGGGTATAGGGTTAGTATTAGGGTTTTTGTGAGAGTAAGATTATGGGCATAGTTAGCGATGGGATATAGGTTTTAGAGTTAGGATTAAAGTATCATACTTGGTAATACATTTTTTGATGTTGTTTACAATTTAACATGATAATTATCATTAGTATCTTATTTAACATTAGCATTTAACATATTGTAAATAGTAGGGACATGGTAACAACTAACTTGAACGATTACCGTATATAAGTAATTATAATGTTAATGATAACATATTAGAGTTAGGATTAGGGTTACGATTAGGGATAAGATCCTATGTTTACAGTTAAGATTAGTATCATATTAAGGGTTATTATAAGTGTCATGTTTACCATTTTACTTATGGTAATCAAGAGGGTTATGGTTATAATTGGGTTTTAATTTTAACCTTAGGAGTACTATTAATGTTGGACTTGCATCTCTCACATTAAAGGTAAAGATTAGGGTAAGGGGTTAGGGTTAGCATCACAGTTAGTAATATGGTCAAGATTACTAATAATTACAGTTACATTTAGGATATTGTACATGTAGGGTTAGGGTTAGGATCAATTTAAGGTTGTGTGCAGTGTTAGGATGTATGATTTATAGTTAGGGTTAAATCATAACAAGTGTTAGGTATACGATTAGTATTAGGGTTTGTACGAGAGTAAGATTATGGACGTAGTTAGCGATAGGATATATGTTTTAGAGTTAGGATCAAAGTATCATAATTGGGAATACATTTTTTGATGTTGTTTACAGTTTAACATGATAATTATCATTAGTATCACATATAACGTTACCATTTAAGGAAGGGTCAATGGTAGGGACATTGCAACAACTAACTTGAATGGTTAGCATATTACTGTAACTATAATGATAATGATAATATATTAGAGTTAGGGTTAAGGTTACGATAATTATTATTGTTAATTTAACGTTGTGTTATGGGTTAAGATATAGTTTTATTTAAATAGTTTTCATTTAATATTTACTTTTAATAGTTTATTTTATATAGTTAAAGGTTTTCGTATAGTTGTTTAACATTGATTAGGATTAGGTTAGAAGTAGGAATGAATAAGATATCCTCTATAATTAATTCCTCACATTTATTCGGCACATCCATTGAAGGAATAAATATTAGAAATACAGAGTTCAACAAAACATGTTGCAAAATGTTGCAAGTATAGGGGTAATCATGATGGGAATAGCCAAAACTATTTATTTATCATCTTATTCATGAAACTTATATAGATAAAAAGGGAAATAGAAGTCCCAATACAACTATTCAGATAATTAAGAAGGTTGAAAGATAAGATTAGAACGATCTAAATCAATAACATTTCTCCATAATGATGCAAGTACATCACATATTCTTCAATGATAAAGGTTGTATTACGGCCCTTATTTGTACAATGATCGTGATAGACTTCTTTCATCATTGATGGAAATGCATCCACTTTTGCCGATGTCTCACGCAGAACTTTTGCAACATCTGCCATCAGCATTATATCCAGTTTGTCAACATAGTCAACTGATAACATTGTGTGCTCCACAGCTTTGATTATAGTTGCGCACGAGTCTATAATGATTCGTGTACACTTGTCAAATTTAGTCTCAAAGACATCATTCGAGGCCACCAAAGCAGAGGGGCTTGTAACCATGATGTTCGACTCTCTATCAGAGGCAACCATAGGTGGAATGGTATCCTACAAAGTTTTAAACAAAGATCAATATATAGAATTAATCAGAATAACCATTTTGCATTGCCATCTTAAAATTTACATGTTACTTATAGTGGAATAATATATATTATTTTGTAGATTGTTTTATATTTAAATTAACAAAAAGTCAGATTTGGAAACATGATATAATTTATATTATTCTTAATGTTAAATGTTAGCAATAATTCAAACATTTAAATATTAAGAAATCTAATGTATGCTTAATCTAATTTTTAAAAAACTATTAAGATTAATAGAATACAAATTTCCTTAATATGGTGGCATTGACATCCACAATATTGATAAAAATAATTTATGACAATGATGTAAAAAATGCAAATTATTAAAATATAAATATAAAAGAAAAAAAAAATTTAAATGTAACATGCAAGAAACAAAATATAAATATAAATGTTCATAATATATTTTTAATTTCAAAACATAAAAATAAAATATATTATTAATATTAAATGTTAGCAATAATTCAAATATTTAAACAATTAAGAAATCTAAATGCAAATTGAAATATAAATATTCTAAATGCAACTAAATCTATGAAAAAGTAAAATACAAAATGAAAATTTCATTTAGAAAGAACCTGCTCCAAAATTGAATCTAGTCTTGGCTCCTCTAAAACTCTCTAATTCTTCAAACTCTACAAAACAGTGAAATGAGGAGACACCCTTTTATAATCTGAGAGCGTATCTTCATATTCTCCAATATCTCTTCATATTCTCCAATATTCCTATGTTACTTTTGGGGATGTAATTTTCTTTTTTAATTAATTTTTAAATAATAAGTTTAAACTATGTAAATATTTCAACATTTACAAAAATTTCAAGTAAAATAAAATAAAGGATGCCTGTATAGCATACCTGCACACACAATCTAGTCCTCTGTACGATGCTGAAGTCCAACTCTCTTGCAAACTACCGTGCAATCTAAAAAAATACAATAACACAATTAAAGCAATCATGATTCAGCTCTAATCAATGTTCTATAATGATTTTGATCAATGCCAAATCAATATTATCATTTGAATACTTGAAATTTCCTATATTTATTATCCCTACTTTTTAATAGCTGTCCCTACTGGAACCAAAAAAAATAAACTCTCGAATGAGCACACAACTTAGAAGTCCTAATTATATATAAACTTGAACTTTTTATAGAGTAATATATAAATATATGAAAAATAAAAATAAAACAAATAATAAGTATATAAAAAAAAATTCTTACATAAATAAAAGACATTTCAAAATGAATATTTTTGCTTATCTATACTAATTTAATACTCTCTCAATTAACAAATATAATCTAGTATAATCAACATCATCCCATATATATATACCAATTTAATATACAATCAAAGTCATCTCATATATTATATATATATATATATATATATACACACACACACACTTTATTATATTGTTCTCCTATATATTACTTTATTATTATTTTTCCCTAATAAATTGACTCTCCATAATCAAATAATTTAGAATAATATAGAAAGATACGCATCCAATTTAGTGTAATAATTTATTTATTTTTAGTTTATTTAAAGCAAGCTCTGAGATTGAACTCCATTTTTCTGTATCTTATCTTTTGATATAAACTTTAAATTCCATAATATATTTTTATAATGGCCTCCTATCCAGGAGCCTTCGTGGATTAAAAATTAACTGTAATGTAATATTAACATAATAGTAAATAATAATAAAACAATGTGCCCCACCTCAATATCTGTGTATGTTACCAGACCGATGAAGTGAGAGGCACTGTACCTGCAGGTATGCGAGATAAACGATCATTATCATTATCATATGCATGCGCTCCTTAAATGATCAAAATTCTCATAAAAGAGAGGGAGAGCAGTAATAGACATAAACAATATTTCTTTTCATTAAAATAATTCATTGTATCTCATTATATTCTTTTGAGAGAGCTTCAACTATTGCCAAATGCAACAACATTACTTTCTACTACTACTGTAGACCACATGGCTGCAAATAGCATTAATATTTGTACAATCGGATTTCAATTTGTGCAATTGGATTTCAATTGTAAGCATAAACTTAAACCTCTCAATCATAAGCTTATAAGCATTGCTAAAACAACTAAAAAAATAAAAATATCTTAAATACAGAGAGGGGATGATTGTTACCTGTGAAATGCATAAGTATTCGAGCCTGTCATCACAAATGAAATAAAAATATGAATTGTATACAGTGATCAATATATAAGAGGATTTGTAACGGAAGATATGACTTCTCATATTCTCCGAATTAAAAAAAAAATTATAAAACTCAAAATTTTAAATATCTGCAAATGTTACATAGCAGTTATATAATTTTTAAATTGGGGGCACGAGGCCACCACATCCTCGCCTCCTGGCTGTACTGCCATCGGCGGCAGACAACCTGCCAATGCTGTTGTGGAGTAATGCAACCTACCAACGCTGTCGTGGAGTAAGCGTTACTCCACGGCAGCATTGGCAGGCTGTCTGCTGCCGCCGGCAGTACAGCCACCATTGCCAGCAGGGGACGGGGATGCGGTGGCCCCGTGCCCCAATAAGAATTTGATAAATAAAAATTTATTAATTTTTTTTTAAAATTTTAAAACACCCATTCGAAAGGCGGGGCCGTGTGCCTTAATAATTGTTTTTTTTTTTTTTAATTTTTTTTTTAAAATTAAAATAATTTATTTTTTAAAAACAATAAAGTATTTTTTAATTAATTAATTTTTCTATTTTAAAAATTAGTAAACTATTTTTAATTAATTAATTAATTTATTTTTCTATATTATGGCATATTGAATCTATTTCTATATTATTAACTATATTTTGGGTCATCTATATTTTCGATGAGCTATATTTTTGGGCACTTATATTTTCGACCAACTATTATTTTTGGCCACCTATTATTTTGGCCAGCTAATTTTTTATTTAGTTATTTAACTATATTTTGGGCCACCTATATTTTCGATGAGCTATATTTTCGGGCACCTATATTTTCGGCCAACTATTATTTTTTGCCATCTATTATTTCGGCCAGCTATTATTTCGGCCAGCTAATTTTTTATTTAGTTATTTAGAATAATAGTTTTTATTTACAAGGAATCTATTATGACATATTCCCGTGCTGGTATTCCCATTCATGCTCCCATTGGAGAGGCGTAAAAAAGAATTTTATTTACAATCGTAACAAAATATTTGTTTGGTAGAGTTAAGAAATTTAGACATCTCAACATATGTATTTTCCTTACTCTTATATTCAAATAGAATTTATGTCTATGTAAACATTTTCCTAAATTTTGTTTGTTGCTTACAATCTTTTTCCTTTCCTAAATAAAACAATTTTTTCCTCTATGTTTATCTTTACTTTAAGTTCCTATGAGTTTATCTTCCCCTTTCCATTATTATTTATAAATTTGATTTATCTATTTTTTATTGGCTAATAGACTTAGGTAACCTCTAACTTACAAATAAATGATTCTTGACTTTCTAACTTTTTTTTTAAATTATTGTATATTTTTTATTATTTGTATCTATTGCTTTCCGAAATGATTTTTTTCTGCGGAATAATTTTTTTTGTTGAAAATTAGCAAATGATTCTAAAACTAGAAACATTTAAACTTAGCTTTATTTTTCCCTTCTTTTTTTTGAGCTTATCAAAAATCAATGTCATAGACAAGAATAAGAATTTATGCTACAAACTTCTAAAAAATCAACAATTATATATCGAAACAGAAATATTCAATAATATAGAGGATATATTCTTAGATAGCTTGTTGAAATCATTTTTATTAAGAATGGAAAACTCAAATTGAAAAGTATCGATTTTATTAAGTCATCTAAATTAGTCTTAAAAAATTTCAATTAGTATAAATTATTTTTATATTTAATATTTACAATTAGATTAATGATATGGGTTTAATTGTGAATACATATATTTTTTTAATTAATAATATATAGTATTTCATATTTGATTGTTGAAATATAAACAAAATTAATTAATGTTATATATCTACTTATTTATTAAATATAGACTTTCATTAGTGATGAAGTTAAATTTATTAAAATGTCAATTACTAAATTTTTTGGAGTTTTTTCTCCATAGGATTTTGGACTAAAAAACATAGCCTTTCTTTTAGTAAAAAGAGAAAACGGGCATTACATAGCAAAACTTGTTAATAAACAAATTTATAGCAATGCATTTAGAAGCATTTTCTTTAGATTAGTTTGTAAAATATTCATGTGGTTGTATTTCATAATATAATATATAATGTACAATGATATAGTGTATATATTTATTTTCATATAATATGAATTTTTTTCATGCTCATTGTGTATTTGCCTCCAGATCTATTGATTATTTTATAAGTGGAGTATTATACTGATCTCTAAAATAGATCACACGTTGGAGGTTTGTGGAAAAACTATGATGCATTAATTGTTTGGCTTAGAGTTTCTAAATAAAGAAACAATTTGTGAATTCCTCTAATGTTTATTGTTGTCTTATTGTTGTTCATACTATTTATTTTTACAAAATATTACAATTTAAATAAAACTTGTGATATTATAATATATATTGATTTTTATTTAAACTAAAATATATTAAATTAATATTTAAATTTATTATCATAGTTTTATTTAAAAAATTGATTTAGAAATTGATTATAAAATTAATAGTGCAAAATAAAATATTAAATATTAATATTTAATAAATTTAAATTTTTCAAATAAACTTCACATAAAATTCTCTCAAATTATGTTCAAGCTCTTTGAATAATTTTATTTTTTAATGCCAATTTCAAGTTTAAATATAATATGAAGAGGCATTCTACAATATAATATTTAAATGGCATTATATGTTAACAAAAATATAATATTTAATATGTATACTATTATTTATTAATATTTACACATCAAAATATTAATACTTAATAAATTTAATATTTTCAAATAAGTTGAACATAAAATTCTAAATGAAAAATTTAAAGTAAATAAAATAATATTAAATTTTTATTTTTTTTAATATTATTGTACTTGTGGTAGGCAATACTACTTGTGTCTAATTAGTTAATTAATTTGTGTATAAGGATGCTTTTTTCGAATTTTTCAACTGTTTTCATACACATGCTATTATATCAATTTAGTCAATTTAGTAGAGAGATACATTAAAGATATCTACAATAATGTTATAAATAAATATAATTAAATATGGATTATTTTATTTGAATACTATTAATATAATATATTACAATCTTGGCATTACAAATAGGGTAAGATATAAATTACAAATAGGGTTAGATATAATATTTAATTAAATTACGCCTTCTTGAAATAAATACTTTTAACTATTAAAATTACAATTAAAGTTGACCATATAGTTATGACATTACTATTTGAATTAAAATTATTAATTAAAATATATTTAATACTTATGGAAAACTTATTGAAATTAGAATTAATTTTTACATATACAATTATAATTATAATTATAATTAATTGCACAATAAAGACAAGTACTAGCCACTATGTGGCACTTGTTTTATTTCCTTTCAAATTTGATTTAACAAACTGTTATAGATCCATTGGAGATCCCTATCTCCCTTATAGGTTTATACTACAAAATGAGGATTAATCCAAGACGAGTGTTCATTGCATTCATCATAACCATTCAAACTTTCTTGTAAATATTTTTCCTTGTTTGATTTGATTTTTGCATTTATTATGTTTATCATAGAGAAAAAAGAAAAAATGACATTAGGTTTTGATATGTGACAATTAATTAAAAAATTATCCATTTTTTTCATTTCCTTATAAAAGATTAATGATCTTTAAAAAATTTAAAAATGTGTTGCCCATAATACTATTAATATTAAAAATATATTAGAGAGGATTAAATAGTATTCTAAATTATTAAAAATTTGTAATATATTGAGAAAATTTCCTTATTTTATCATAAATAATATTGGGAGATGTTTCCTTGGTATACAAGAGTTTGTACCTATATAATACTACTAAAAATTTATTGGAGAGGATTATATATATATATATATATATATATATATATATATATATATATATATTTATTTATTTATTTATTTTATTTTTGATCGGTAAAAGGCCAAAGCCAGAATTTTATTAATATTAAAAATAATTTTTATAGTATAACCCCACTCGCTACGGGCGCTGGTAGGAAAGAGTGGGGTCGAGAAAACCTCCAGCCTTGCCCGAGACAAAAGTACTGTACCTGATATAGAAATATACATGGGCATTCCCACGACTCGAGCTTTGTCGAGATTTCATAAATACATAGGTTCGTGGGCATACCCACTACCGAAAAAATTTACAATTTACAAATTTTAATGACCATGATAGTTACAATTTTGATCACATTTTGAGATATCATTCTATGGTCCTATAACTTCAGAGGGAGCTTATACTTGGTGCCGAGTTGATTCCTTCCTCCTGAAATGCATAACAGTTTCCTCGACAACCAATGGTTAACTTATCAACTTTAAGAATAAATTTACCTTATGCAGTGAGACTTTGTTTCGAGAGTACCTCATTAGAAATCATGGTTAGCGATTTAGAGCATAAATAATCATCCTAAACAGACTATAAAGGAGTGGGATACATAATGGTAAGATAAAAATACAAAGATACATGTAATCTTATTTATAAACATTAGTGACATCTACCTAATCTTACTAAATAAATAAATTAAAACTACAAGTAATAATCTAGATATCATTATGCAGTTAATCGTTAGTAGAGGACCTAATGAAAGAGAACCAGAAATAACCATTAAAACAGCAAGCCACCCACATCTACATCATGACTACAAATAATGAACCTAGATTAATTCTAGCATTAACAACTTATAATACTGTTATGGTCCTTAGGAGAACAGTCAGCCATATAGAGAGACCTCTATATAGGTATAGACTGGTGACTCTAGAAAGATCTAGTAAGCTCCACCGATAGCTGGAAGAGTTAAGAAGGCGGTTCACATGCAGGGGTGAGCACGATCAAGGGAACAAGTGTCGAGTAATTATATGCCACAAGCAAATGCATATAATAATGATGGCAAATCCAACTAATAACATGAATAGTTCAGCACCGCAATCATTCTCTAAAAGGGCAAGCGGAGTAAGCAAAATCCCCTAATGCTAACTGCATCTCAAAAGGAGGATACAACCAATATTGAAACTATAAGTTATCAAGACCAGGTATAAAAATATAGGAGAAAACCAAAATTAAATTATTCCAAAATGGATATACCATTTGCACCTAAATTAGCTAGATTGTCTGCATCAGAATTGCCCTCCCGATAGGTGTGTTTTACAAGAATCTCAGGGAAGGACTCTAGAATGTGATTAATTTCTTCAATTTTAGAATTTAGTATCCAATTTGGCATCTTTTTAGTTATGATGGCATTAATGATAATTTGAGAATCACCTTCAATAATTAATTTTGGAAAATTGAGTCTTTTGTAGATTTTAAGGCCTTCGAGTGCCGCCAGGCATTCTGCCATGTTATTTGTAGTAGGTTTGATGGGTTGAGCGAATTTAGAGATAATTTCTCCCTTCCAGTTCCTGATAATCCCACCGATACCTGCAACCCCAGGGTTGCCTCTGGAGGCCCCATCGAAATTTAGCTTGACCCAACCTTCCTCCGGTGGGATCCAGGTGCAATTAGACCTATCTGATTTCGATTTGTTACCTCCTCTACCAAAAAGTTTCGATACGATCAATGAGGGCCATTTTAGTCTGATCTTGTTGTCCCAAGTTCTAAATGAGTCTTCGTAGCACGTAGTGTCTTGCAGTTTGCTATTGATCTTTTATGATATTGAAGCTTCAATTTTATTAGTGATGCTATTCCAATCTAATTTTTGGTTTGTAAAGATTCTTTTGTTACGCTCCTTCCAGACTTCCCAAACTAGGATGGAGGGGGATATAATCCAGATGTCCTTATATAGGTTGTCTTTGTACAAAGCTGGCCAGGCTTTGAGGTGGCCCAACAGGTCTGCAGGAAGAGCAGACTTCCAATCGAGGGACTGTTGCAGCCAATTCCAACACTTATGGGTGAAGGGGCAGTTTAACAGGAGATGATTCACATCCTCTTCCTGGTTTTCACATAAGGGACACCTAGAAGGCCCCTCGAAGCCTAGTTTACGAATCCTATCAGCGATTAAGATTCTGTCCTGCAAAGCTGCCCAAAGAAACATCCCAGCCTTGGGAAGGCAGACTTTGTTCCAACAAAGATTAAGGGGAATGTCTAAATGATCCATATGATTCTCATGAATTATGGTTTTATATCCATCCTTAACTGAGTACTCCCCATTATTGGATCTGGCCCATATAAGGGAATCCGAACAATTTTTGATAGTGATGCTTCTATCCTTTATAATATTGAATAATTTCTGACTTTGTAGATCTGAAGGAAGACCTCTTGAGTTTAATACATCATCTTCATTTATTTTAATATAGTCTTTAAGGTAAATCCCGAATCTATCTTTATAAGTTTCTATGAAATTGGGCGAGAAATCTTCCTTGAGTAGTGAGGGGAAACCTGCCTAGGAGTCCTCCCAAAACAAAGCTCGGTCCCCAAGACCCACATCCCAAGTGAGGTACTTACTGATTATGCCAATAGAGTCCTTAATGAAATTCTAGACACGCGATCCTTTAACATGGGATTGAGCCCTAAAGATATTAATGGGATCGGCCTGTAGAATATACTTGTGAAGCAAAATAGAAGCCCATTTAGTGTTAGGCTCCTTGAAGAGTCGCCAAACTAGCTTGGCACCTAGGGCATGGTTTTGCCACAGTAGATTCTTAATCCCTAGCCCACCCATAGAAATAGGTTTACAAAGGTTATCCCACTTAATTAAGGCAAGTTTCTTTTCCTCGAATGAGCCTTGTCAATAAAATTCTCTCAACATCCTATCTAAGTCGTGCTTGATAGTAGTAGGTAGCGGGAGAGTAGACATTTGATAAGTTGGTATGGCAGATAAAATTGATTTGATCATTATGGTTCTTCCTGGCTTAGTGAGCCACTTACCTTTCCAAGAACTCTTCTTATCTTGGACCTTTGCTAGTACTTGTTTCCAAAGTTTGGAAGATTTTAGACCTTTATCTAACTCAATACCAAGATATTTACAAGGGAAACTACCCAATTTAAAACCAAAGATATCACAGATTTTCTTTTCCAAATTAGGCGAGGTATTAATATAGAAGATCTCTGATTTTTGAGAGTTGACTTGTTGCCCAGAGGCCTTCATATAAAGGTTAAGGACATCTTTGAAGGCCTTTGCCTCTTGACAGTTGGCGGATCCAGGCAGGATTGTATCATCCACGAATTGTTGGTGCGTAATGTACAGAATGTTATCCGCAACTTTTAAACCTGTAATCTTACCTTCTGATTATTTCCTTGTGATAGTTCTCCCCAAGGCTTCCGCCATGATAACATATAGAAAGGGCGACAGCGGGTCGCCTTGTCTGATGCCTTGCGATATACCAAAAAAACCTTCTAGAGTACCATTAACGAGGACCAAGATCTTAGGGGTAGAGATACATTTGAAGATGAGATTGATCCATTGCTTGGAAAAGCCAAAGGCTTCCAGGCATTTGCAAAGAAATCTCTAGTCCACCTTTTCATATGCCTTTTGAATATCAATTTTAATAAACATACTAGGTTCCTTGGTCACTTGTGCGGTATGGACTAATTCTTGGGTGATGACAATGCCATCTAGGATCGATCTATTGGCTATGAAACATGTTTGCTCTTCTGAGATTAAAATCGGCAGAAGAGTTTTAAGTCTATTCACCAGACACTTAGATAATATCTTGTAAATAGTGTTGCAAAGTGATATAGGTCGAAAATATCCTGGTTCGATGCAATCATTTTTCTTGGGAATAAGAGTGAAGAAGGTATTGTTGATTTCTGATAAGATAGTACCCAAGTTCCTAGTTGCCTCCACCGCTTGCCAGATGTCCGTTCCCATAAAGTGCCAACATTTTTGGAAGAAACCTGGTTGGAAACCATCAAGCCCCGGGACTTTGTCCAGCTGCATTTGGAATAATGTAGTCTTGACTTCTTCCAAGGTGAATCTGCTATTCATCATGATGTTATCCTCATCCATGATCAATTTGGGTATGGCCTCTAACATTTCATTTTGTGCTTGAAGATTAGCCGCTTCCAAATTATTAAGAAGAGAGTTATAAAATTTGGTGATATGAGCTATGATATCTTTGGGATTTTCCAAGAGTTGTCCCCTTTCATCTTTAATCTTGGAAATCCTGTTAATATTTCTCTTTAGGTTGGTTGATTTATGGAAGAATTTGGTGTTATTGTCCCCTTCTTTAAGCCAGGTTTCCCTAGATTTCTGTTTCCAATAAATTTCCTCTTTCAGTAAAATTGAATTATATTTAGCCATGAGTTCCTTTTCTTTTAGATAGCTTGCTTCGTTCATGCCTTGGGCTATGACTATGTTATTAAGATTCTCTAATTCTTGTTCGGTCTGAATTTTTTCTTCGAAGATGTTATTAAATTTGTTTTTGTTCCATTCCAAGACTTTATTTTTAATAATTTGGAGTTTGTTAACTAGACTATACATCTTAGAACCCTCAACTATTGTTTGGTTCCACCATTGCTCCAAAAGGTTGAAAAGTTCTTGGTCCTGGAACCACATAAATTCGAATTTAAACGGGTTCCTATTAGGTTTACAATCCTCAGTAATGGTCAATCTAATGGGGAAATGATCCGATCTAGCATCTGGAAGAATCTTTGTGGTTAAGAGTTGGTCAAAACTATCCATTTCTCCAAAAAACAAAAATCTATCTAATTTTTCCGCGATATGACTAAAGCTCGATCTTTTGTTATTCCAAGTGAAAGACTCATTGATGGTTTCACTATTAATTAGATTGTTATCTGTAACCCATTGACTGAAATCTTTTTGAGATTGTGAAATGTACTTGGACCCACCAAATTTTTCATTGATGTTCAAAATAGCATTAAAATCTCCACCTAGGATATGCGTCTCTATTTTGTTTGATTGTAGTATAGACTGGATTTCCTGCCAAACCCTTCTCTTTTCTGTGTTTAGTGTAGGACCATAAATATTAATCAAATTGAATTTTAGGTTAGATTTTAGGCTGCAAATCCTAAGGACCATCTAGTTGCTGCTACTAGACAAGACTCGGGAAGAAACTTTCCGAGGGTCCCATAAGACTGCTAGGCCTCCTGATGCCCCTGTTGCTGGTTCAAATTCTGATTTCCATATGCCAAATTTATTATTTAATTTTATGCTTTCATCTGTACTTAGTTTAGTTTCTTGTAAGATTATAATTTCTGAATCAAAGTTTTTTAGATAACTCTTAACGAGTCTTTGTTTGTTAGGGGCGTTTAAGCCCCTAACATTCTAGGATGTGACTCTCATTGGTCCCTGGGAAGGCACTTCCCCTTCCCGCTGTTCAGAATGTCAGAGATCTTTATTTGGTTATCAGCATTGACAGCTATGTTTCTAAGCTCTATGAAAGATTTCCTACCCCTTTTCTTTTTAATCTTGTCTATTTTGGGGGAAGATAATCCTTCCAAATTAGTGGCAATACCCAGTTCTCTATCTTCATTTGTAATACCGAAAATACCATCAATGTTTTCTATGTTGTTTTCTACATTATCTTTAAGCAAAGGAGAGGAACTTGGGGGCTCTATAGGAACTTCATTTCCATACCCTCTTCCTGGATCGATGAGTGAATCTTCAGCATCAATGTTCTCTTGTCCATAGGATTCAATCATCATATCTAGATCATTAAGGTGGGCTTTTATAGGGGTCTTATTTACTGGTTCCTCAACCTCTTGTTGACTTATTAATGAGGCATCATTATCCTCTATAGAATTTCTAAGCAACAAAATTTCTTTAATTAGGACATCCTTTTGATATCTAAGCTCCTCTTTATCACAGATTTCATTTGTAAATAGGTCCAGTAGTTCATCAGTTAAGGTTTCCCCTATATAATCTGTTGTAACTTCTCTAGTGCATTTTTCATCCTCAGAGGGGTTACCTTGTGGTGTTACAACTGAAGGATCATAATTCTGAGAGGATGTTGGATTGTCCTCTATGCAATTAGGAGACTATGTAGGATGACTAGTAGGAACAGGCTGGGCTACCGATCCGGGTGACTGGAGCCTATCTTTAATTTTTTATTGTGTTTCAATCCTTACAGAAGTTAGGTTGACTTGGTTATCAACCAAAGGATCATGTCTGCTGATTTCAGCAGGTATATTATGGGGGGTAAGATTCTCCATAAAAAATGGAGGTTCCTCAGCAACCAAAACTTGATTGCCAGTTACCTTAGCTACCTTATTAGGCTTGCAAGGGGGTTCAACTATTTGTGGGGGAGGTAGATTGTCCATGGAAATTTCCTTTACATTTGTAATTGTGAAGCCCCCTTTACTCAAATGAAAGTTGATGTTTACATCTAAACTCCTATCTAGGAGATTAGTTAATTTTCTAGGTTTCATAGTGTTAAGATTAGTTTCTAAGAAATTTTCCATGATAATTGGATTAATGATAATTGTATTCGAATTAAAACATAAACTAATATGAGGTATGAAATGCTGATGTATATTCATCTTCACAATGATAATTTTCTCAGATTTGTTTGGCATAGTTTCACAAATTCTAATAAATTTACCTATTTTGTTACCAATTTTGGTAATCGATTCTAAGCTAGCAAGTTCTATTGGTAAATTCCTAAGAGAAATAGCTTTTTCTACTACAAAGTTTTCTAGGAGTAAAGGATTGAACAAAGGCATCCAATTGGTTACAAAAAAGGATTCATGCCTAAATTTTAAATTAAAACTATCTAATACTACCTTTTTGGTTTCTGAATTTTACAATCTATTAGGAAGAAGAAATCTATGAGGGCGAAGATACTTACCTGACATGGGAGCATTGCTTCTAGGGCTTTTGTGATGTCCAGTAAACTTGCTCCAACTCCTTTCCAGTGCACAATAAGACCTGCTTCTGCAAAATAGTTCTGATTCTGTACTATAGATTCGATTTCTAGGATTACTTTGTTAGATTCATAATTAGAACTTGTTCTATCTCTATTATGATCAAACAAATGCTTACTATTTCGCCTATGTGGCGGTGTATAAATAGAGTTAGATACCTTTAATTATTCACCATTCGTGAGATTGGGTTTATGGACTGGATGCTTACTAGCCAATTGACGGTGAGGGGGAGAGTAATACCTGTCTTTATGTGTATGAGGCTCTGAAGAAAGATTCTCAATATTCTCCCCAACCGCAGCATACCCTGATCCGATACTTAGGGTTTTCGTAAAGGAAGGGGGGATGTGAACTGGATTTGATCCAATTGGCTTGGTGCATTTGTGATGCTCATCCCTAAAGTTTCCCTTCCTTCTCGAAACCCCATTGCGGATGTGGGGGGGAGAATAAGAGCTAATGTTTGGAGAGATCTTCTCTAATCTCAGTGAATCAAAAGGATTACTCAGAGGAATCTCCACTCTCTCCACAAAATGTGATCTTACCTTCTTGCTTTTTACCTCTTGCCATTCATATTCTCTCAACCTAGCAACCCCAGGATCCGCCTGGGCCACTGAAAAACCCCCTCTCCCCAAGGCAAAATGGGGATCATTGGATTGCTTAGCCGGTTCAGCTCTGGGTTTTAGGTCCCCCACAATCCCAGGGTTGCTTGAATTCTGCAGTGCATACTTTGTTTTGGCAAAATGAATCAACTAGCTATCTAAATCCTTTACAGTGAAGACTTTTGGAAACCAAGTAGTAGTGCATTTTTTAGATTTCTTGTTCATGCAAACCCTAGATCCCAGGGTAGGCTTATTTACCAAGGGAAAAATTTCTTTTGAATCTCTGCTTTCATCCAATCTTTTCTATTTTTTCTTGGTGATAAAAGCTTTAAGATGATCGTAGTTAGGGCTTGGGGAACTCACATTCTTTTGACGGCAATCCACAGCTCGGTGTCCATATAACCAACAATTAAAGCAGTAGCCAGTATAACCAGTATCGCTGGTATCCTCTTTCGAAGCCTTGCTCTATTCATAAAACCTGGTGTCAGTATGCCTTAATTTTTTGAAGATGGTTTTCCACGGTTTAAATCTTGGTTTCGCTGTCTGCCGAAATTCACTTGTTTTCGCATCCATTTTTGTAAATCTCTTAGATTTTCAAATGACTGTAAAGTTCACCCTCAATTGTCATCAAGAATTCATTGTTGTAGAAGCCCAGATCGCTACCACCTTGGATGAATTTCTCATGTAAAATCAGACCCCATATGAGTAATTCACAGGCCTAAAAGTAGAAGGTAAACCAACTGCTCCTACTACCTAATTCGCTGGCCCCAAAAAGGGTAATTCGCTACCACAAGTCAGGGTAATTCAGATTATGGCCTTCTTTGCATTTCAGATCTGCACCTTTGTCAATTTCGAACCTGCACTCTATGCCAAATTTGAGCCTGATCTAGCCCAGTTCACTGCCTTGGACCAGACCTGCTCTTTGTGATTTTCGGGTCTGCCCTTGTGCTAAATTCGATCCTGCCTCCAATCACAAGTCTGCCCTAGGGTAGATCACAGCCTCCAACTACCATCTTATGGCCTCTCCAAGTAGCAGGTGTCTATGGATCAGATCTCTGATGTTCCTCTCAAACACTGTCGCAGCCTCTTCTTCAATTTTTGGATCTGCTCCACCTATCATGGAGAGGATTATATATTATTCAAAACTATTAAAAATATATTAGGAAAGATTCCTTATTTTATTTTATTTGTTGATCTAAAATATAATGTAGATTAAAAAAAGCAATTTTAATATTTGACCAATTATGTATGAGTAGAAGAATAGTTGTCAATTGTTAAACAATAATATTTTTTTTATCTTTTAAATTTTTTAATGTTGGAGAAAATTGTTAAGACAAAAGCATGTGACTGCTAGTATTGGTTTTTATATGATGTATGTTTTGTGATATAGAAACAAAACTACCCTAACAAAATATATTTTTATTTATTCAAGAGATATTTAAAATTTTAGTGAAGGAAACAAGTAAACAAGAGAATTTATATTATCTCAACATTATTTTATCTATGTATAAATTGAATGTTTAAGATTATATTGAAACTTGGCTAGTACTTGCCTTTAATTTTATAATTAAATATTAAGATTTTATAATAGTTATAGTTATATAATAATATATTACATATAAAAAAAATTATAGTTTTTTTCAAAACTTTATATATAATAGTCATAATTGTAAAAATAAAAAATATAATTATTAATTATAAATTTATAAAATTTTATAATCCATAATTAAAAAAATATGTGAAATAATTTATATTAAAATAAATATTTATTAATTATTATTATATTTTTAACATAAAAAATTTGA
Source organism: Chamaecyparis obtusa (assembly GCA_027943335.1). Lineage (NCBI taxonomy): Eukaryota > Viridiplantae > Streptophyta > Pinopsida > Cupressales > Cupressaceae > Chamaecyparis > Chamaecyparis obtusa. Next base: position 1,232,531 of record BSBK01013101.1, read on the forward strand.
TATCAGTGAGTAGGGCATTTAACGATATGATATATCTAAGTTATTAAAAATAAAAATAAAGAAACTATTCAAAATAATAAAAATAATAGTTATTGCCATGGCAGGAAGTGGGTGATCAAACCCCACCCTCTTGTTTACCGTTATATGAGTACATAGTTTATTTAATTAGAGGAGGAAGCTATGTACCAAACACTTCCTAAAAAGTCACAAGTTCATCAATGGTGTTATTTGCAAGAATATCATCAATAAAATTAATTTCTCTATAACAATGAGAAATTGCATAAGAATTAAAATAATGAATTTGCAATGGAACTTTATCCAAAAGATATTAAAGCTTACAATTGTGGAATTTCTTATTAGTAAGAGAATATAGTATAAACATAGAATCTCCCTCAATAATTATATCCCTCATCTCAAGAGAAATATTCAAATGGATACCAAAATTAAGAGCATTAAGTTCAGCCCTATTATTTGTGCCTTCATCAATCTTCTTACACATTGGTATGATAATATTAGCATTAAAATCATAAATTAGGATACCTGATTTGCTTGGATTAGATCTAGAAGTGCCATCATTTTAAAAAAATATTATGGTACACTAATAATTAGAAAACCTAATTTAAACAATGACCATTTTCTTTGTTTATCTTTATTCTCTATAAGAATTAATCTCATTTATCTATTTTATGAGCTCACAACAATCATTTTCATCGGGTAAAATTTATGTTTTTATATAAAATGTTATATATTTTTTACTTTCTTTTCTTAAATTTTGGCCAGTAACTTTAATTTTATAATTAATTATTAAGATTTTATAATAGTTATAATTATATAATAATATATTAATAAGTATAATATAGTATATAAAAACTCGTAGTTTTTTTCAAAACTTTATATCACTCAGTTTGTTGATATTTTTTAGAATGACAAGCTCATTGTGTGGGATGAGCTAAAACTCAAGTTTAACATTCCCCTGTCTCAAAAAAAACCTACAATATGATCGTTAAAGCTTGCAAGGACATTCCTTCTACTTGCCATGTTGACTCCAACAAATTTTTGAACATTAAATGGCCGGATGGAACCATTATAACCAGACTTAAAGCTCTGGAAACTGGCAGGCATATCTTTTTCTATTGCAGTTTTGCTAAAGAGATCTGGCTCATGTTTGGTATCTCTTTTCCTACTAAGTTTAATATTTTAAAAATAATTACTGGTCATATTGATGGGATTAAGAAGGATACTAATCTTTTTTGGAACATTCTTTCTTCTAACATTTTATGGCAGATCTAGAAATGCAGGAACGAGGAAAGGTTTCAAAACAATCTTAGGGTTCTTACTGAGTCTTTTCGAAGTCTCGCACATTTTAAAATTTTCTTACAAGTTCATATTACTATGATGGTTGATAAAGACAAGTTTAAAAGACTTCTCAAGACGGGTTATGCCACTTTCTTCTCCACTGAGCTTAAGGATGGACACTTATGGAGGAGGCATATGGACAATTTCCAGCTATTTGAGAAAACTATTAGACAGTTGAATGAGGAAGTTAGAAGGACTAATAAGAACACCACTAACAACATGATCCTCTTGCTCGATCAAATTCAGAACAAGAAGAATTTTGTCTGGATGGAGGACAACTTGGGATGGACAACATGGGTTGATGAGCTCATGATGACCTACTTCATTAGTCCTTTTCCTATTCTCTAGTTTTGGTGTTTTGATACTTTACTCTCTGATACTCTCGTGGTGAGGCTTCGCCTCTTACTTTTTGTACTTCTTAGTGAAACTCTTGTATTTTGATCTCCTACAAAAAACTTTATATCAATAGTCATAATTGTAAAAATTAAAAATATAATTATTAAATATAAATTTATAAAATTTTATAATGTATAATAAAAAATATGTGAAATAATTTATATTAAAATAAATATTTATGAATAATAATTATATTTTTAACATAAAAAAATTGATATCAGTGGGTAGGGCATTTAACAATATAATATATCTGGGTTATTAAAAATAAAAATAAAGAAACTATTCAAAATAGTTTTAAATGAGTTTAAGAATAATAATGTAAGCAATTAGAAGAATTTCACAAATTCCATGTATAACACTTCAAATTATTTAGCCAATCAAGACTTTAATAAACAATTTGTATATATGATAAAGTTAAAAATTTATCATTTTTACTATATAAAATATAAAATATATAATACAATAACAAATTTAGTAGTAATTTTATTGGTAGAGATACGTTGTTTTAATCACTAGTTAAACCAAAACCTTTTAATACACCCAAATGATAAAGGAAAAATATTAAAACTTAATATATAATTATTATTTTTAAATATTAAAGTAATATAAGATCAAAGGGATTTAGAAAAATGCAAAGGAAAATAGACTTTTCTAGGTTTAAATCTAAGTTGATCTAATCAAACGTATTAAAAAAATATTATTTAATGTAGATTAATAAATTAAGAGATGTGGTTATTGATATAGATATATAAGAACATTAAATTTTATTTTTTATTAAAAAAATGCAACTAACAAAAGGGTGATCCAATAAATCATTATAATGTCTTACTAAACTAAGTTAATTTATTACAATTACAAATAAATCCTTTTCATTTTTAAATTCTTTGAATCTCAATTGATTTCTTATTGACTTATACTATGGTAGCTCAAGTTTATACTTTATCACGTTTTCTATAATCACAAACTTACTCACTTCTTTTCTTTATCTATTTAGTTAACTTGATTCACCTATATTTACTTTTCTCCTCTTTTTTCTATAATATTTATTTTATTTAAAAATACATCTTATTCAAGCATTCATTCAAGGTTCAAATGTTAACTTTTACTAATATTTGATAGTTGTTTGGAAGATAATTATAAAAGTTAGTTATGTCTTCAATGAATTGTTTTGTATTGTTGACCTTCAAATTATTTATTTTTTAAGAAAAAATTAGATTAAATATTTTATAAATTATCATATTTCTATATTTTAATGATGGAGAGACTAAAGGACACCATACTAATTTTTATTTTATTTAACAATGTTTTTTAAAAAAAAATTTAATATTTTTCTTACGAACATAAATCAAAGTTTTATTTAAATTTTCTTATATTTTTCAATGCATTAAATTTTTAATATGTTTTCAACTATATTAATAATGTACATCTTATTCAAATATTTATTTAAAGCTCAAATACCAACTTTATGAATATTTGGTTGTTGTTGATTGGATAACATTGATAATTATAAAAGTTGATTATGTCTTTCATAAAAAGTTTTGTATTGTTGACTTTCAAATTATTATTTTTTATTAAAAAAGATTTGTATTAAATATATTTACTTATTCATCAATATTGTTTTAATAAATGTCATGTGTACCGCGAAAATCTTGGCAAAAAAATACAACATGGAGGAAGCCTCCCAAAAAAGGTGTCATATAACACCAAACCAATTCAACCAATCGTATTTGAGATAAGTAATTTCTATAATATTTAAAATTAATAAACAAATATCATAACTTTAGAAATATTCCAATTGCGATCTAAATAGTTACATATAAAGATATTTAAATTTTATTGTATTTTCTTGTAGGTACAAGGCACATATGTATTCTCTAATAATAATTAAAAAAAAACATATTTGCTATATATTGTAATTATAAAATCATAAAAAAAAAAATTATTATGGCATATCTTATTTTTATGTGGTGTTTATTTTGAAAATAATATGTTTATAATTAATATTAATATTTTGCATGTAAATGCTTGTCAAATTTAAGCTAAAAGATAGAGTTCTTGTTAACATATTTACATTAACACACTCACTCATGTCATTACACACTACCTCTTGTTGTCATTGTAAAATGCCTCTTGGCATTAAATATATAAGTTAAACAACATTTATTATGTTGAAATACTTTTTATCAAAGGTAAAGCAAGTTTTGAAGGGACCAAAACCCTTTACATAAAAGATAAACACAACCAACCATCAATGAACCAACACAAAACACAACAACAAAAAAGGAACCAAACTAACTACTATAATATCTTTAGAGTCTTAGTTGCTTCTAGTTCCTATTGATAGAAGTGATTATGAAGGTTGATCATCTTGAACAACTCTTTGTTTTTAGCTTCAAAGAGTTTCCTTGAATGACTATGCATGTGAACAATCTAGCCCTACTTAGCTAAAGAAGATCATATTTACCTTTAATCACAATCTTTCCAACATTGTTAGCAATCTTTGACATCCCCACCAAAGCCTCTTCTCTTAGATTATTGAACCTTTTAGTAAGAACATGGAGCCCTATAGAACTATTTTCTTTAGTGGTCTAACTCACCTTCACTACCCTATTCAAATTTTAATACACCTATTAAAGTTTATCTTCCAATGTCCCATGTGAACCTCATAACCATTCTTCACTGGGTTGACATCCTTTGCCACATCTTCTAGGATACATAACATATTTTTGTTCTCTTCTATGTTCCTACGAGAATCATCATTTCCATCATTCGCGTCCATCTTATTTTGAATGGACTACAACTTAACATTAATCTAGTTCATCTCACAAAAGAACCACTTAGACAATGTAAATTGATCCTCAACACCCTCCTTAGTCAAGCCCAACACGTTGTAAATCTCCTCCTTGTTGGAATTAATAAAATTAAAATTCTTAGAAAGATCACGAGGAGAAGGGTCTTGATCTTCACAAGATAAATTAGTATGCAATTGTTTTTCTAGAATCCCCATTTTTTCTCTTTACCTTAGATTTTCCTTTTTCCTCCCCTTTATCATGACATATTTTATCTTTTCCCTTCTCAACAATAGAATGAATCTTCCCCTCCAATTCACCCTTATCAGGCCCCTCATTAGGTTTTAACTTCTTCCTCTTATCAACAATAGAGTACACATTCTCCTCCATATCACAATCCCCAATAAAGGAGTCCCCCATCCATGTGATTTGGGGTTTGTGTCACTTCTTACAGGGCTTCTTAGTTTTAGCTTTTTCTTTCAAAGGGGGGTTTGAGTAAGCTTCCTTGGAATCCATGTCTTCCTCCTCCTGTATCTACTCTTCTTATTTTGTTTTATCTTCAATATAAATACTCATATCCAAGTTGTGCACTCAATATGAGGAGTAATTTCTTTCTTTTTAGAAGCATTTCTAGGCTTAGTAGGGATAGACATGATTTTTGCATATTCCATCATAAAAAAAATAAGAGCTTCACAAAGAATAGGAAGCTTGGCATTCTTCCTATGCTCTCTAATGCCAAACTAGGGAGAAGCAAGCAAATAAAATAGGAAAGAAACTAATTATGTATGGAAAAAATGATTGAGAAAGATAAAGTGATAACCAATCAAAGAGTTGAACCTACCATCAAGAGTGTCGCATAATTACCTTAATATTATCAACCTAAACTAGCTCAATGGATTTTTTTTTTCATGTCCTCCAAAAGAGAGCTTGAACACTTTAACCCTCTCAAATCCCTTGAAGAATTTGTTAGTTGTTACCTTCAAAGCCTTTATATTTCTAAAGATCTATATGCCTTTAGTGGAAAACCCAATAATTTTCCCAACTAAGTCCACTGGAATCTTGAAGTCCTTTCCATGAATAGATATAATGTGGTTCTCCCATCCCTTAATGAATTCCCTAGTCACCTATGGATTGTAGCCATGAAGCTTCTCTATATATGGAGTAACCCCTCCTTCCATTAGGATTTTTAAAACCTGAGCATTACTCTTTGTCCCCTAATAAGAAAGAGGCTCAACGTGACTCCTATCACCACCTATGACTAACACTACTATATAGTAGGTTAAGAGTTAGAAGGAATGGAGCATAACCCACCATAGACAAAGAAGAAGAGGACCTATTAAATTTCCTAGATTTTGTGTGAATTAACGATTGCATGTCATTTTGAAATGATAACTATTAATCATCTTGATTAATGATTAAGCCACATTACATCTATTGAATATCACAATTAATGATAACCTTAGCATTGAGGGGGAGGGGATCGTGGGGGTTCCACCTTTACAAAATAGGGTTATAAACTCCCAGGTTCACAAAACAAATAGCAAGCTTATTGTCCTCCTTGTATATATGGGAGATCTTCAACACTCTTTGAAAGACATAAGATGTGCAATTTATACCCTTATCATACTTTAAGTAATCCACCTTGGGTTTTGAACCTCTTTTAAGATAGTTAATGATATTCAAAGATTCTCCCTCAATCCAAACCTTATTAAACCCTTGATAGTGGGTTGGTTCCAATCCATTACAAACTACAAACACTTCAATGAAGTGGTTTGTTTAAGTACCCAAGGGGAGTGTCATCGCTGGAACAAACGTACTATGGAGATGATGTTGAGATGTTGCTATCATTGTTGATTTGATATTGTGATAATACTAATATCAAATCTCAATACAATATTATTTTTTATTTATATGTGTTGATGATAAGTCTACATATTTTCTAAAACTTGAGTAAATGTGGAAACTATTTTTATGAAATTTTAGAGCTTTTCCTTGCTTGATATTTGAAATGTCATATTTGATTTTTTAAGATTAAGACAAGTTTTGTGGGTGTAGAATTTCATGTTCAATATCAAGTTACACTTTAATAATTAATTAGGAATTTATTTGTAAATGTTAAGAATAAATTGAATTCACATTAAGAAAAAGATCAACATATTAGAAAAAATATGTTAAAAAATTGTTATCTCTTTTATGTTGAGATGCTGATATTGTTGTTGCCCGTCTATTTAAATTATCCATTTGTAAATAAGATTAAAAGTATATCCTCGGATACTAATAAAATTATAACCATTTGCAAATTATTAAACTTGCTTGAACCATAGATAAACTTGCACATGTCATACATGTACTTGGTCCATGCTTCCTTCCCTACAAAATCTTCTATCATCATATTCTATTCATCAATTTCTCTATAAAGATTTGACCCTTCACATGTCAAAACAAATGAACTTCTAAAAAGGTCTATCCTTACTTATTGTAAGAATTTTGATATCGCTCTAATACCATGTAAGAATTTGCCTAAGGAAAAGAATGAAAATGCCAAGATCTAGAAGCTCAATTGACAGCACAAGAGAGAAAGGTAAAATGATCAAATAATTAATTATAGCCAATTGAATTGAATACAAAGTAGATATTCTTGAATATATATAGGAAATGCATGATAACTAGGAGAGATGCAGATGATAACCTACCAACTAGACAAGGTGTAATCACATGTCCACCAAAGGTGGATCATCCTCCATTGTACATCAAAGTATGTGCAACAATGAGAGGATAATGTGATAAGAGTACTAAAGGTGGATCTCACACATAAAGAGGTATGAGATAACAACTATCACCACCTAAAGTAGAAACTCTCCTACACCATGTGCTACAATAAAATGCAAACTCCTAGGTGTCTCAATGATAAATAATATGAAAAGGCATTATCCTAAGTAAACTTAAGTAAATTGTAATTAGTGAATAATTAATTACACCAACACTTATCAACTCTACTCAGAACAAGAAAAAAATCAATGGAGGGTTTTATATCCAAAAATTTTTGTAGCTACTCAATAAGGGAGAAAAAAACTTTAGGCTAAAACTCCTTAGGCTAAGAGCCAAGAAATATGGAGTATCCATTTTGTCAATTTTTCCTAGGGAACAATCTTGGCTTTCATCACTTATGATAGTAAAGACTTGTACTTAGTAAGACTAACTCAACTTCACTAGAAAACCAAGGTCCATTGACCTCAACAAAACCTAACCATCCAAATCCTTTTAATCTTGACCCTCTTCAAATGCACCAACCAGAATATGACACTTGAATGCTTTTATTTCTCTCATTCCTCTCAACCATCCTCAACTCTTGATCAATCATCCATATAATCTATAAATAGACTCCTTTGAAAGCCTTTTCTATAGGAGGCTCAAGAATTAATGTCATGTTCCAATGTGGGAATTCACACATCATCTCTCAAGGACAAATCTATTGGATCACAACCATACACACCTTGTGTGTGTAACAACGATCTATGGGTGAGAGAATGTTTTCTTTCTTTCATCTTTTTTTTAAAATTTCTTCAATTGATTAGAAGTGTCATTAGATGTAGAATATTATTTTTAATGCATTCGTTGGTCCTTTTTTTTACCTTCTATAACTTTATTATTCACAAAAATCATGGGAAAAGTATATATCAATATGAGAATAGTGGAGTTGAAACATAATCACGTCTAGTACACAAATCCACACATATTATCCATGTGCAAAATCCAACCATGTTAAAAATTAAGAGAACATTAATTAATAATTAAAAGAATAAAACATGAGTAAATATAGAAAATACTTTTTAAATTTTTATGATCATATCAAAATTTTGAGTTTTGTCTTTCTTGTTCTGGTACTAGTACAATAATATAGTTAAATTGGTGGTGTCGTGGTAAGTTATTATAGTTTGGATATTTCAAATGTTGTGTTTGATTTTTTTAAAATTAAGATAAATTTTTATGGGAATTTAAAGTCAGGAAAATGGGATGCGCAAGCTAGGCTAAGAATCCCCCTTCCAAATCACATTGGAATACGAAGCTACCAAGAGATTGATCTAAGAAAGCCAATTCAATAGCTATGCTCTTGAGGCTCCTATTTCTTTGTTACTTAGGAATGTGATATTGGGAAGCTAAAGATTTGGAACTTAAAGCTGTAAATAATTGAAATAGGAAATCAAAAACTACAATCCACATATAGAAATAAATTAGAAAAAGCATTATGTAGCTATGACTAAAATTTGGATAGATTTTGACTAGACCGAGCCAACTTGCACGCCTAGTTCCAAAGAATAAGTAGACTAACAAGATTTTAGATATGATCTCCCAGAGACTAGATCTAACTCTAAATTGAATTTGGACAGGATTTGGGTGGATCAAGCACCCAAATCACCTTGTTTCCAAAACTAGGGTGTGATCCAACGAAAACTTTAGTGGTGATTATTCACCATTTGGTGAATGTTTGTCGGTGACCCCCAATTGGGCGAATATATTGGCCATATGGGAATGACCATATCGCTCCGCATTTATAAAAATTGGGTCCAATGTCCGGGATTATCACCAATTGGTTTATTTAATTTTGTCCATTTCTTTCACATTATCGCCAATGGCATATAATTTTTGGGCACAATATATTTTAAACATTGCCTATAATTTCAAAGCGGCCCCAAATGGATGGCCTATATTCACCAATAGTTATATATATATATATATATATATATATATATATATATATAGGCAGCCCCAAATTCGCTAGGCATTTTACAGATGCGTGTCTCAAACCGATGCATTTTTGCCAACTTTATTAATTATACCAAGGTATTGGATGACCCATAATCACTTAGGAAATAACACAAGACGTGTTATAATTACGCAGGCTTCACCAAATATTTGGAGACCTAATACCTCCCAACAAATTTGCCAAAAAAGGAGTAGTATAAATACATTCATAGATCAGTGTTATTGACAAATTGTACCCAATTTGGCTTTGTTCAATTTGATCGATAGCGAAGTTCAGACTGTTGAGTCTTGACTGCATTGGCGAGTCACGACTGTAATTGAATTTGAGGCAAAGGTAAGTGATTATTATTCTACGACTATGTAAATTTGAGTTCATTCTTATTTAGTGGGGACCAGTTAGTGAACAGTGGTGACCTCATACATGATTTAAGGGTCAATGAATCATACACACACACACACACAGATATATACATATATATATATAGACATATATATATATATATATATATATATATATATATATATATATACATATATATATATATATATACATATATATATATATACATATATATATATATATATATATATATATATATATATATATATACATATATACATATACATATACATATACATATACATATACATATATATATATATATATATACATATATATATATATATACATATATATATATATATATATATATATATATATATATACAGACATATATATATGTCTGTATATATATATATATATATATATATATATATATATATATATATATATATATATATATATATATATATATATATATATACAGACACATATATATATAGACATATATATATATATTATAGTTCTATTGTCACTTCTTCAACAAGTAAATATTTTTTTTTCATTGGTAGGCTGGTAGCCTTTATTTCATTGAAGAATTGAGATGTTGAACAAGAATAAGGGTAAGGCTCATGAATATGGGGAAAGCCAAGAGAGGCCAGCAAAACATAGAATCTTATCATCGTACTTTGGTCATGGTGTTGGAAATATTTCTGGCCAAAATCGGGAAGCTACTTCATCACAAGAAGATTTTCAAGATTCACAACCTGAACCTACATGACATATTGAAGAAATCAGCGAACCTAATATCTCAGATCACAATGAACTTGAAGAAGATTTTTAGTTAAATACCCAAAATAGCTATAATGATATAATCGACTTGGATGAGACTAAGAATGTTAGAGAAGATGATGGTGCATGGAAGAAGAAAAGAAAATGCAAATCAAAGAATGATAGAGAATCAAAAAAAGATCGGATGTGGGATTTGTCAAGGAATTTTCAAGTAGAATGGGTGTCAAAGTATCCATTCATTCAACCAATGGACAATCCAATTGAAGGTGAGCCTCTGGTAGAATGTACATGTTGTTATGTATGTGGAGCCTAATCAGACTTTTCCATGGGGTCAAGGGGCAGAGCCCCTGATGGGGTCAAGGGGTAGCACCCCTCGCGGGGACCCCAAGGTGAGGTTGAGGGGCAGCGCCCCTCGACGCCAAGAATGACTTAATAATATTGTAAAGTGTCGGCCATCTATTTTTCTATTAATTGGAGTATTTTTGCCCTAATTTTGTTATGTCAAAAATACTTGTAAAAGGGCTAAGGGTTTGAGATTCATTGCATAAGAGATTATTGTAGCTTCTTGCAGTGGTATTGAGTTGTAGGTTTCAAATTGTAATCGCTGGATAATAATAATAAAGATATTGGACTCGTTGTTGGTGGACGTAGCCTAGGGATTGGGTGAACCACGTTAAATTATGTGTTATTGTGTTCTCTTGTTTGTTAATATTTGCATTTTCTACTTATTCTCCTGACAAGTGGTATTAGAGTGAGGTTGTTTCGTTTGTTCTTTCATCTATTCTCTGAAGCAGGTCTCACGAGTTAGTGGGAGAGTCTCTCAGTTAAGTGGGAGAAATGGCAGACGAGGGTAGACTGAAGGTTGAAAAGTTTAATGGGCAAAACTTCCAGTTATGGAAGATGCAAATGGAGGACTATCTCTATCAGAAGGATCTATGGCGGCCATTAGAGGGAATAGCCAAGAAAGAGGTAGCAATGTCTCAGGAAGATTGGGATATTTTGGATAGGAAGGCACTGGGGAGTATTCGTTTATGCCTGGCATAATTGGTGGCATTCAATATTACTGGAGCAATGAAAGCTAAAGATCTGATGGACACCCTAGCGAAGTTGTATGAAAAGCCTTTAGCTTCAAACAAGGTATTTCTTATGAAGTGTTTATTTAATATGAAAATGGTAGAAGGTGGATCAGTCACTGATCATTTGAATGAGTTTAATACAGTTACAAGTCAGTTATCCTCAGTTAAAATTATTTTTGATGATGAGGTTAGGGCTCTCTTGATTTTGTGTTCTTTGCCAGAAAGCTGGAATGGCTTGGTAATGGCTGTTAGTAATTATATTTCTGGTTCAAATACCTTAAATTTTGATGATGTTATTGGTGTTATATTGAGTGAGAAAATTCGTAGGAAAAGCTCAGGGGCATCCACATCGGGTAGGGTATTGAACACAGAAAGCAGAGGTAGAATAAGAGATAGAGGAAACAACTCTAGAAATCATGGGAAATCAAGAGGCAAATCAAAGGGAAAGAGGTTTGAATCCAAAGGGCCAAATGATTGTTGGTACTGTGGAAAACCAGGTCATAAGAAGAAAGATTGTTGGTCTCGAAAGAAAGATCAAGGAGACAAAAATGATGGAAACAAGGAGGCAAATGTGGTAAGTAACAAATCCAAAGAGGATGCTTTGCTTTTGTCTTTAGAAAATGTGATGATTCATGGGTGTTAGATTCGGGGGCTTCATTTCATGCTACACCCCATAGAGGTTATTTTGTTGATTATGTCCAAGGGGATTTTGAGCTAGTTTATTTGGGAGATAATGAACCCTGTCAAATTGTTGGAAAAGGGAAAATCAAGATTAAGTTGCACAATGGGAATCATTGGCTACTACAAGAGGTAAGACATGTTCCAAGGCTGAGTAGAAATTTAATTTCAGCAGGGCAACTCGCTGATGAGGGTTGGACAGTTATTTTTAATGATAAAAATTGGAAAGTTTCAAAAGGTTTCTTAGTAGTAGCAAAAGGTGTGAAAGTAGGCACCTTATATCTTTGTACAGGTCATATTGTTCCCTCTACTTTAATTATTTCAGAGAAAAATGAATGTTTAGGAACAGTTGCTGCAGTTGAGCAAGTAGAACAAGAGACAGTCGCTGGAGATTTTGAAACAACACTGTGGCATAACAGACTTGGGCACATGAGTGAAAAAGGTATGAAATTACTTCATTCAAAGAAAGCTCTACTAGGTCTGAAATGTGTTAATATGGATTTTTGTGAAAGTTGTGTGTATGGAAAGCAAAAGAGAGTCAGTTTTGTAAAGAGTGGGAAGGAAAAGAAAGATGAAAAATTAGAGCTTGTGCATACAGATGTATGGGGTCCAACTCAGGTAACTTCCCTTGGTGGCTCTCAGTATTATGTTACATTCATTGATGATGCAACTAGGAAAGTATGGATATATTTCATTAGACATAAACCTTATGTATTTGAAACTTTCAAGAAATGGAAAAGCTTGGTTGAAAATGAGACTGGAAAAAGATTAAAATGTCTCAGATTTGATAATGGTGGTGAGTATTGTAGAAAAGAATTTGAAGATTATTGTGCCTCTACTGGTATTCATAGACAAAAAATTGTACCAAGGACTCCACAAGAAAATGGAGTGGCTGAACACATGAACAGGACAATAATGGAGTGTACAAGGAGTATGAGGTTGCATGCTAGGCTGCCCAAAAATATGTGGGCAGAGGCTGTGAACACTGATATTTATTTAATCAATAGAGGCCCCTCTACTCCTTTGGACTGTGGTATTCCAGAGGATGCATGGAGTGGTAAGAAGGTGAGTTATTCTTTTCTCAAAACCTTTGGTTGTAAAGCTTTTGCACTTATAGATTTTGAAAATAGAACCAAACTGGAAGCTAAGTCAAAGAAATGTGTATTTTTTGGATATGGCATTGATGAATTTGGTTATAGGCTTTGGGATTTTGAAAATCATAAAATTGTAAGAAGCTGGGATGTCATATTCAATGAGAAAGTATTGTACAATGATCTGTTGCAGCAACATGAGAAGAAAGAAAATGATTATGTAGTGTTGGATGATATTTCAAATGATAATGTTTCAGTAGTTCCTTATGCTCCGCAACAACAACAACAACAAATACCACACACCCCAGTGAATGTTAGATGGTCAACAAGGCTAAGTAGACCTCCAGATAGATTTTCACCTTCTTTGTATTCTATATTATTAACTGATGCTGGTGAACCTGAATGTTATAATGAATCTATGCAGGTGGATACAAAACTTCTGTGGGAGTCTGCAATGATAGATGAAATGGACTCTTTGCTGAAAAATCAAACATGGGATTTATGTCAGTTACCTGCAGGAAAACGGGCTTTGCAGAATAAATGGGTTTACAAGTTGAAAGAAGAAGATGGAGGTAAGAAAAGATTTAAAGCTAGATTAGTCGTAAAAGGATTCGCATAGAAACATGGTATTGATTTTGATGAGATTTTTTCTCCAGTTTTTAAAATGACTTCTATTCGTACTGTTTTAAGTATTGTGGCTACTGAAGATTTGCATTTAGAGAAGCTTGATGTTAAAACAACCTTTCTTCATGGTGATTTGAATGAAGAAATATAGATGGTACAGCCATAGGGATATGAGGTCAAGGGTAAGGAGAGTTTAGTGTTCAAATTGCAGAAAAGTTTATATGGCCTGAAGCAAGCACCTCGGCAATGGTATATTAAATTTGATACTTTTATGCATGAGAATGGATACACTCAATGTAATTCTGACCATTGTGTTTATTTCAAGAGGTTAAATAATGATAGCTACATTATTCTATGTGTATATGTTGATGATATGCTTGTAGCTGGATCTAACATGGATCATATTAAGGGGTTGAAACAATAGTTAGCAAAATCTTTTGCTATGAAGGATTTGGGGGTAGCAAAAAAAATCCTAGGCATGAAAATTTGCAGAGATAGGAAGAACAGAAAATTAACTCTATCTCAGGCCGATTATGTTGAGAAGGTGTTGCAGAGATTCTACATGAAGGATGCCAAAGCTATCACTACACCTTTGCCTGGTCATTTGAAATTGACTAAAGAAATGTGTCCAAAGACACCAGAAGAAAAGGCAAGAATGTCCAAGATACCTTATGCTTCAGCTGTAGGGAGTTTAATGTATGCTATGGTATGTACTAGGCCAGATATTGCACATGCAGTGGGAGTAGTTAGCCGGTATATGAGTCACCCTGGGATTGAGCATTGGAATGCAGTCAAATGGATTCTCAGATATTTGAGAGGCACATCCAATAAGTGTTTGCACTTTGGGGGCTCTTCTACTACTGTTCATGGCTATGTTGACTTAGATTTGGTAGGAGATATTGATACCAGATGGAGTACTACAGGTTATGTATTTACTATTGGTGGGACAGCAGTGAGTTGGATTTCTCAGTTACTAAAGGTGAATGCTTTATCCACTACAAAGGTAGAGTATGTTGCTGCTACAGAGATAGCCAAGGAGATGATATGGCTTCAATTCTTCATGGAAGAATTGGGACATCCACAGGCAGATAATTATTTGTATTCAGATAGTCAGAGTGCCATTCATCTTGCAAAGAATTCTGCTTTGCACTAAAAAACAAAGCACATACAGTTGTGATATCATTTTATTTAGTCAGTATTAGATGATGGACAATTAAGGTTGAAGAAGATACATACAGATGATAATCCAGTAGATATGTTTACAAAGGCAATGACAAGGGAGAAGTTGAATTCTTGTTCAGCTTCGGTTAGTCTTCTAGACTGAACAGAATAAAAGCATAGCTGAGTCCAGGATGGTTTCATTATTCCAGTGGGAGCTACAGGTTTTGGTCGATCAGTCTCCAAGTGGGATGATATTGTTGTGGAGTCTGATCAATCTCCAAGTGGAAGATTGTTATGTATGTGGAGCCTAATCAGACTTTTCCATGAGGTCAAAGGGCAGAGCCCCTGATGGGGTCAAGGGGCAGCGTCCCTTGTGGGGACCCCAAGGTGGGGTTGAGGGGTAGTGCCCCTCGACACCAAGAATGACTTAATAATATTGTAAAGTGTCGGCCATCTATTTTTCTATTAGTCGGAGTAGTTTTTCCCTAATTTTGTTATGTCAAAAATACTTGTAAAAGGGCTTAGGGTTTGAGATTCATTGCATAAGGGATAATTGTAGCTTCCTGCGGCGGTATTGAGTTGCAGGTTTTAGATTATAATCAATGGATAATAATAAAGATATTGGACTCACTGTTGGTGGATGTAGCCTAGGGATTGGGTGAACCACGTTAAATTTTGTGTTGTGTTCTCTCTTATTTGTTAATATTTGCATTTTCTGCTTATTCTCCTAACACATGTAAGATTTGTAGCCAGATAAATAAGAAGGAAAAGAGGTTGCAGCTAAAAATTAACACCATAGAGAAGCATATGGGTAAAGTTTACGAAAAGAAAACCATAGATGGACTTCAAAAATCAGTGATAAGTTGGAAAAAAAAGGAGGAATCTCAGCATGTTAGGAATGCAGAATTATATGAATTTCAGCATAATATAAAGATGAATCCTGGTGAAGTTAAAGGCCCTATTGAAGCTTGTTTTGGAAAAGCATTGGAAGTAGAACTAATGGGAAAAGTTGTTCAGTTAAGTGTTGTGTTTAATATTTTGAGCAGAGGGCATCTTATGACAGACTACCCATCATTGAGTGCTTTATTACACTTTCTAAAAGTTTGTAACTATCCTAATAGTCACTGGTTAGTAAATAGTGGATGGGAATGGGCAAGTTGTCTTGCCGAGGTTGAAAAAGAGGATCTAAGACAAAAGTTAAAGAGTCAAATTTTATTGCATTGTCTTTAAACGAGGTTACAATAGTAGATAATACTTCCTGGGTATGCATGCATGTTTATACTATACAAAATTTTGTTCGCCAACCTCATCCACTAACTATTACTAAAATGAAGGATAATGCGATAGCAAAAAAATTATTTGAACTAGTAAAGAGTTCTCTAATTGATTATGGAGGTATAAATGACATGACGCTTGCCAAAAAGTTGGTGTGTGTTGGAGCGGATGGAGCTTCAGTAATGCAAGGCCACAAGGGCGGTCTTTGCACAAAGCTACAATCTTCTTGTGCACCCTACGTTACTCCCATTCACTGCATGGCCCACAGAATGAATCTAGCTTTTGGAGTTGTCAGCAAGCATGTTCCAATACAAAAAATTGAAGTTTTAATCAAAGAGCTCTACCAATACTTTTTTCAAAGTTTGAAATGATTGAGGGAATTTCAACACTTTTTCAAAGGACTAACTGACAGGAACAAGCTTCTTAAGGATAATGATACCAGATGGATCTCTTTGGATGGACCGGCACATCGAGTTTTTTCAGAATATCAATTGTTGCTTGGTCTAATGAACTCAAGTCATGATGAAGCAAGGCAACTGAAATTTCCTACGCTATTGCGAATGTTAATTAATGTAGAGACACTCTTAACATTAGCAGGTCTTCTCCCCATGCTTGAGGAAATGAGAAATTTAATGAAAAAAGCCCAGCAAAGAGCTATGTATATTGCAGAATATGTTGCACTACGTAAATTGACATGCATGATGCTCGATAATCTCTATCGATCATGTGATGATGTAAAATTTGCCAGCTGGCTGAAAATCACAGATTTGGACAATCTTGATAACTTTTTAAAAATCAGTGCAAATGAGGAGTTGTGTGCAGAATTTCATGGAGTTGAGATACCAATGCACTACTTTTCCAGGATCAAGTCCGAGGAACCAGGAAAGAACCCCAAGAGGTGAGTATCAAGTATTAAAAGGGAAGACTTTACCAAGATCGTTGAGTGTGTAACAGCTTCTATGAAGCACATTGCCTTTGATCTTTCCACACATATTAGAGCAAGATTCCCTCCAGTCAAACTACTTGAATCCATGGCTATTGTGTTTCCTCGATATTGGAGTCTGAACAGTCGAAAAGATTTTAAAACTAAGCTACTAACTTTGATAGATCATTTTTGCAAAACCAAAGAGTTAAATGGAGTAACTCTAGATGGAATTTTAGATGGAAATCATTTGAGAGAGCAATCAGGTCATTTTTCACTGACAATGAGGGAACAATATAATATTATGCAGAACCCTCTCGAAGATGGATCAGTATCAGGGATAACTTTAAGAAATCCCCTTTTTGGAAAATGTGTAAAATCTTGGCGAATCGTACATTATTTTAAGGGGGAATTTGTTTTAATGCAAGTGAATTTTTTTTTCAAATCCACGTTTTTTCATAGTTTGTATTGGCAATTTTTTTCCCGCCGAATGAAAATTTCATAAATTGCTCGTGAATAATTTTCTTTTGAAGTAAAAAATTATAATATATGAGGCGAATAATTTTCTTTTGAAGTAAAAAATTATAATATTTGAGGCAAATAATTTTCTTATGAAATAAAAAATTATAATATATGAGGTGAATGATATTCTTGTGAAGGGTAAAAAAAATTATTGTATTAACGAATTTTATGTACCGTTTGAAAATTTATTTATTTTATTGGCTAATAGTTCATTAATTATGGCAAAAAATAATAATTTGTTGCCGATTTTCAAAAGATGGGAAATATTTTGTTATAATGCCTTAGACTAACATACCTAACATACATATATTAAATATATTATTTGAGACTGTCCGATAATCCAAGATCAATGGCTGAAGTTTAATTTCGGCCCCAATTTCTTGAAGGAAACAGAGTTGTGGAGGAAGTCACTGGAATGTTGACACGTATCAAATAAGGGCTACTTTTTTGCAGACTATAGTGTACACATGTTGGTATCAATATTCACGGTTCTATTACTATAGTGCAACTTGTAACCTCTTAACTCGGTAATCAATAAATGCCTTGTCAGTGACAAACAACATTTTTTTACTTGTCATGTAGAGTAGACATGCACCACTTCCAAAATTCCAAATTCGTACAGATGCTATAACCGATATCTGACATTTTTTGCATTTATGGGAAAGATTTACTACCAGATATGAAAGATTAAGTCCAAAATTTTAATTTCTCACACGCATGCATTTAGGGGAAAGATTTAGAGGCATGTTAAGGACAATGGATTTAATACCATTAAAGACAAAATAATTTATTGCTAAGTAACGATCCAGAATTCAAGGGCTATTTATAGACGATCTAGCTTCATTATTCATCAATTTGTCTTTGGCCTTTGCTAGATAATTTGTTTGTTTAGGGTCTACAGTCTGCACTCTGCAAATAATTTATTTTTAAGTTTTCTAAAGTTTTACTGTTTTAGATGGAAACTCCAATTAGGCTTATATGCACATCTAAGGAGGCTCAGAAGGCCTTTCTGGGTTCCTTTTCTGATGAAACCTTAGAATCTATTTGTAAGGAGGGTGGGCCTTTCGTAATAGAGGTTGTGAAAATGGTGTTGGGTCGAGAGTTTTTGAATAATGAATTTAGGCACCGGGTCAACACAGACATTACGTCTCATTTTTTGGCATCTCTTCTTGACCTTGGAGGAGATAAGGTGGACATGTTAATGCTGTTGAGGAGGGTTTTTAAAGAAGAACACCTGGGGGACAATGTTAATGTTGTCGTGTTCGCAAAAATAGGGGTGGGGATCCCTTGGGCAAGTGAAATACCCAAGCTTCTCCTCCCAAGCCAGAATGTGGGCATGCAACCTTTTCTTTTGGGCCTGAATGCTGGGCAGTATAAGCGCCACAAGAAATGGGCCCTGATTGCTAGGGATTTTCTCTGAAAGTGGTTTATGCTTGACAAAGAGGAGGCTCAGGCGGGGCAATTTGGGTGGCTCGATGAATTCTCACAGTTAATCCTCTTTGGAGAATTCTACTTAGATGGAGCTGAAGGGGAAAATCAGTAGTGGACTACTAGTCTACTAGTGGTTTTTTAATTTTTTTTGATAAAAACATACCTCATAGTCGTTTATGGGTTTTTTTTGTTTATAATAGGTTTCTTTTTGTAGTATTGTACTAGAAGTGGACTACTAGTCTACTAATGGTTTTTTTTTTATAAAAACATACCTCATTTTTTGGTTTTCTTTTGTTTATAGTAGGTTTCTCTTTGTTCTGGAAGTGGAACTAAATAATGTTTATGTAATTATAATTTTATGAAAAGAAAAAAATGAAAATTTTGCAAGCTTTAGCTCATTTCAATTTGTACAAAAAATGGTTCTTAGACTTCTCTGTCACTGTGATTGCAATATTTTAATTAGTTGCACTTGCTTTATGATTTATCTACGTATTAGACATGTATGATGTATCACAGTTGTACAATGTAGACAGTTGTATTTAATAAAAGAAATGTCTTATTAGTTATCACTGAGTACTGATATTAAGTTTGGGTAAATTTACCTGTCAAAATTCACAAACTCATACATTTAATATGAAAGATTTATAGAATTTTGAAGAACAAATGAATTAATAAGGTTAGAGAAAGAATTTATGGTATTCTAATTATAATGTATGAGAATTATATGTGAATCTGTGATTATAATTATCAACGTTAAAGTTATAATCAATAAAAAATATCATTTTAACTTTAAGAATACTATATAATCAATTTGATAGACAAATAAATTAATAAGGTTAGAGAAAGAATTTATTGCTTTCTAATTATAAGGTATGATAATTATATGTGATTATAATTATCAATGTTAAAGTTATAATCAATAAAAAATATCATTTTAACATTAAGTGTACTATATAATCAATAAAGAATATTACTTTAACTCATGTTTGGGAGACCTAGCGAGTCAGCGACCACAAAAATCTCGTTATCTCTAAACACTAACCTTACCTCCGGCCTCTAAAAATTATTAGAATGTAATATTATTAAAAAAATAGTGCATTTTGAATTTGATTGGCTAAAATTGTTACTATTCAATTAAATAACTTTAAATGTTATTAACTTATTATCCATTATTAATTAATATTTATAAAGGAAAAAATAACATTATAACATTTAACAATGTTCGTTGCAAATAACTACCATTGGATGAGCACAGATCGATGATGTACGATGGACTTCGAGATGAAAGGGAAAAGCAACCCCATCTCTTCAAACCCATTCTGAAATCATGACACGTGTCACTAAACACGTAACACGTTCCACTTGCAGTCTACTCTCGCATGGTCCTACCAACAATGCCATTTGATGATGAAGTGACACGTCTGAATCATGAGGTGAGTCAACCGTCAAGTGAGTTAATGGGACCCACGTGGGCTCGGGGCCACCACAGGCACACGATGCCATTATGACCATTGGATTATTGTAGATCAACGATTGAAGTTGTATTTCAGGATGAAAGGGAAAAATAACCCCATCTCTTCAAATCCATTCTGGAATCATGACACATGTCACTAAACATGTAACACGTTCCACACGGAGTCTACTCTCGCATGGTCCTACCAACAATCCCATTTGATGATGACGTGACATGTCTGACTCGTGAGGTGAGTCAGCCGTTAGGTGAGTTAATGGTACCCACGGGGGCCTGGGGCCACCACAGGCACATGACACCATTATGACCATTGGATTATTGTAGATCAACGACATAAGTTGTATTTCAAGATGAAAGGGAAAAGCAACTCCATCTTTTCAAACCCATTCCAGGATCATGACACATGTCACTAAACATGTAACACGTTCCACTCATAGTCTCGCATGGTCCTACCAATAATGCCATTTGATGATGACGTGATCAGTGACATGTCTGACTTGTGAGGTGAGTTAGCCATCAGGGGAGTGGTGACGACTATATATTGTACAATTTTGGCACTTTAAAATTAAGTTTCACTTTCCAGTTTCCAATCTAATTTTTCATTTATAAGTATAAGTAGTCTGCGGATTTAGAAAGGGTTTATGGATTCTAAATTTCTAGGTTGAGGATTAGGAAAGAAACAAAGTCTCTCAGCTTTGTTCCCAATCATAGACTCATAGTCTGCAAAAATCAAAACTAACGAGTAAGTGTAACTACTAAAATCCTGAACACCTACGTCCCACATTTTAAATTTTTCAAATCTCTTGATTTACAACTTTACTATTTATATTATATACAAAAAATTAGCATATTAGGGTTTAATTTTGAGTCACCCCTGTAAATTGTAGGCTTGTAGCTATGTATAAATATTTGAGTTTTCCTACGAGTAAATAGTGGTACCGCTTACCAACTTACCACGATGGGCAAAACAAATATCAAGAATAAGACTACAAGTAAAAGGCCAAGTCAGATACTGGAATTCCACAATCTACTTAAAACACCAAGTTTCACTTATTTATTCCATGATATTTATGATCTGGTTATTCATGGAAATAAGGGAATAATGGAAATTAGATTTGCACTTGAAAATAAGTGGAATGATCCAAATAAGGGCTCAAAATTTTATTCATTTAACCCCGTGATAAATGCAACGGCAAATAAAATTGGATCATGGGTTGCTAGGTTGGCACACATGGCGTTACCTCAAGTATTCCCTTGCCCAAAAATTGTCATGGTTTGTGGTGAAAATTATGATGAAAATAGAAAAGCAATTGTGAATAAAAATACTCAGGAGGAAATTTTGTCCATAACCGAGAGTGAATTTGCTAGTCTATTGAACTTAGGGTTTGAATAAAAAAACTCAAATGTGCACATTGACCTGGGAAAGTTGGCAGAGGATTATGAAAAGTTAGATGTAACACAGAGAGATTCTTATATCAGAGGAATAACAAATGGTTATAGTCTGAGTCTAGATCATAAGCCTCCTTATGATTATGATATTTTTGTGCCATGGGCACAGGACATTATTTCCTTGCTAGCATTTTGTTTGGGATTGGATAGTAACAAACAAGTGGGTGCCAACATTCTTGAAATGCTTTTTCATATTCATTTTGAAAAAGAACCGATAAAATATTGTTTTATTGAGCACATTGTTCATTGCATGCAAGATCAATTACTAATGATTCAAAGAGGTTCACATAAGACATTTATATTCACAACCTACTTGTGCTATATTCTCTTAGCAAAGCATCATGCAGTATTTCAGACAAACAAGCTTTGCAGTCAGGGCCAAAATCCAATATATGAGTGGACACCTCAAATAAGGATGATTGATAACAAAAGGAACTAAAACAATTTTGTAGACTTCTTTTTGGCACCAATGTACCATAAAATTATAGGCACTCTGACGCCTAGAATGCTTGTTACTTGTAGAAATTGCATTCAACTAGGAAGTTAATTGTAATTGGCTGACTGGTACTTAATGGAAGAGTACATTGTGTTAAGGTCTTACGATTCAGTGGTAGAACCCTACAAACTTCCAATACATGTAACAAAGAGGGTATTTGCATTGGAATATGTACGGCAGATGGAGAGCACAAATGTACTCTTTAATGGTCAACAAAAGAAAATGATATTTCCTTCCTTGCCTTTCTCACTTGGAGGGTTCACATTTGAGAGAAGAGGATTCAAAGTGTCACAAGCCTTTTTTTCAATGTTTTTCTTTGGTGTTGACAGTCACTGGTAGTATGATCCACTCAACATAATTGGAACAAAGCTTAGAGAGAATGGGAACTTTGCAAGAAAATGTCAACATGAAAGTATGCCATTGATTGAAAATTTTAAAAACATGGAGTCCTGGGACGAGGTTAGAAAAGAGATGGAGAAATATGTTGCTGAAAATAATATGTCAATACAGGAATTGTCATCATAAATAATGGCATTGCACAAATAGAAAGGAAAAGTGCAGGCCATGAGTATGACATCATCCAATTTCTACCAGAAAGCTGCTCAACTATCTACAATATCTATTCCAAAAGAGCTAATGAATGAATGTATTGATGATAATTGGACTCGAACCAAAATTTCTAATTTTTGGGAAATGAGGAAGAATCTCGGTGAGCCAAAGACCTCTACAGATCTTTATGACATGGAAGAGGATACAATGTTTAACAAATTGTGGAATAAGGAGCATCTAGCTGAAGCATATCACAACGATGACGATGACCAGGGCCAGGATTCTATGAATCCCACATCCAGTGTGAATCCCACATCCAATAAAGTATATTCAATTAGTAGATGAGTTGATGCGTCCAAAAAACATCAATATACCAAAGGGGCAGATATTATAGAAAAAATGGGCTACCAAGGTTTTGGTGGTTTGGGTGCTAGTGGACAAGGGGTTTGGTGTGCACCTGACCCAACAGTTCCACCAAAACATGGTGAGAAACTAGGCCTTGGGCTTAGATTTCAATCATCAAATTCATCAACTCAGTCAATTCCATTTGTTCCAAGCACTTAGATTCCATCTGAATCAATTGCCACTCCCACAACTGTGGATATCATGGGTACAACTACAACTAGTGGTTCAAAAAGGACATTACAGATAGACACGAAAATAATTGTTCCCAGAGATCAAGGCAGTGTAAAGAAGCAAAAGGTTTTGAAAAGTATTGGTACAACAATGCCAATTGTGACTGTGACTCCAACAATTGCCCAACCTTCAGGGAAAAACCCTCAGGGTCAGAACAGTCCAAAAACTCCACTTGTAATGGGTCAGGGTGTTGCTAATCCTCATGGTGTAATTAGCAGCACCATAGTCAACATAGGTGGAAGCTCCAACATCAGTACAAGTGCTATTTCACCATTCAAACATTCAATTGTATCACAAAACCCTAATTTTTGTTACAATGATTTTGTAACTAACTATGAACAATAGAAAAAAATAATAGACAACATAGTAAGACAATGAAGATGGAAGCAGTTGTTGCAGCTCGTGATGCAAAACCTGCATCAAATAGGCTATTTCCCACATATGACCCAAATAAAGATATGATGGAATTCATGGTTTTTATGCCCCCAGCTAGAGATAACAATCCACCAGAGAGTTAGTTAGATCCATCTCAATTTCAAGTTAGCACCCTCCAAATGGATTTATCCAAAATTAAAAATGTGACAAGATAAATGTGTCCAAAATGACCAACCAAGTGCTCTATAGTTCAATGATGAACTTGGAGAGAGAGAAAGGAAAGCTTCAGGGCACAATAGATAAGTTAAAGGTAGACCTAGCAAATGTAAAGGCAAATGAGAAAGTAGCAGAAAACAGGTGCAAAGAATTAGAGAGAAGGATAAAAAATTCATCCTCTAAAGAAGCAATTGGACACCAAGAACATATGGACGTAGAACTGAAAACTCTGGGGGAAAAATTAGAACAGAGCGAACAAAAACTTGAGAATGAAAAAGCCTCTTCATTAAGTTTATACAAAAACTTGGAGAATGCGGGAAAGGCAACCAATAACTTAAAGAAAGAATTGGAGAATGAGAGGGTAAAAACAAAATAGTGGGAAGAGAAAGCAAAAGAGTGGGAAGTGAAAGTAGAGAAAATAAGAAAAGATAGTGAACACCAGTTCTCAAAAATGAGAGAAGACCTAAAGAAGGCAAATAATACAATTAAAAATAATGAAAACAACTTGAATGACCATGTAAATAATACAGTCAAGCAAATAAAAAAATTCTTCTGGGGCCAAATAAAGATGTCTTCTAATAGGTTGTGTGATTGGTTTGAACTAAATGAAACTCTTACAAATGTTTTTGGGAAGCTAAAAGAGCACATTGAGAAGAACAAAAGTTTTTGTCAGAGACAAAAAACTACAAAGCAGATTATGCAAGAAATCAACAGAAGCAGTGACAGGCATTTGGTAATCAAGGGAATTCAGGACCGTGTTGGTGCAATAATAAAGGTGAACTCTATCTTTCAAAAATGTCAAAAACTAACAGAAGCAGAAGAAATTGTTGCCTTATTCGGGCCAAAGCTCACCAAGATGAATAGTAAAATAAGCAAATTGATATCTCTTGGTTTGCCGAGTCCAGTCCTGATTACTCATCAATGAATTTCGTTGGAAGAGAAGCTTACAAAAAAAAGTTGGAGGACACAGTGACGTCTGATTTAGGTAACCTTCCTTAGGACAAAACTTATGAAGGCATTGCAAAGTGCATCAAAACATTCACAAATTTGAATGCAGTAATGGAAGGAACATTGCTTTCAACTCACTCTTCCAAGTATGGATGGCTAACGAGGTTGTAGGTCATGTACTATTGTACACACTAAAATGGTGCACTTCTATGAACCATTACATGCAAGGTTGCTCAAGAATGAGGCCTCACAAAGCGGCTCATAGCTCTCTATGCATGGAGTTGCAAGGGACTATGATGTGTTTGCTCTCAGCTAGAGCTACAAGCTTGTGACCTTGCTAGTCAACCACACAATGAGAGATTCAAGTGAGGACAAGGGCAAGAGTGCCAATATCCTCAAGAATCACTATGAAGATGTAATGCAATGCAACTAAAATGAGTGTGCAATCTAATCTATGAAAGGAAAGTACAAACTATGCTATGAAAGGAAATAACAAGTATTACCAAGCCTTCCTATTTAGACTATATGAGTTATTCTATTGCATAAAAGGAAATCTACATTAATAATGCCATTATTATGCAACTATGAAAGCAAATATGAACTAGATGATGCAATGAAGCAAGTCTTCAATGTCTTCAAACTCCAAATGCACCTAAAACCTGCAGCATAACATTAGCATAAAACAAGTGGATGCAAATGAAGGAGAGAGCTCTCCTTTTATAAGAAATGAGGTGAAATGGACCATGGAGATTAAGAGGCAAAAAGACTTAATCAGCAGTGGAGCTTGAAAGAGGAGCAATCCATGTGCACAAGTATCCTCCAATGAGAGTGAAGTGTTGACTTTTGAGCCTCATGTGAGACAAAAAGTATTTTTTTCCCTTTTTATAAAATAGGAATAATGTTTTATTTGTGCAACCTAGGATAAGAGGGAAAGGTGGGCTTTTTATTTAATCAAAAAGAGAGGAAATATTCCTTTTAATTAAATAAAGACTTAGGATAAATGGTTAGCCCAAGGATAAAAATCTAATATATGATCGAAATTAAGACTTGATCAAGAGATTGATATTGTTGAAAATATTGATTATTGATAAAATTGATTTAGGATTGATAAATCAAATAAATGGGGCCCAAAGTCTAAGCGACCATTTTTGGGTGCATACATTTGCCCCTCTTTGACTAATGTGTGATCGATCTGGGAACACATGCAGTCAAAGAAGAATTGAAATGTGAGATCGATCTGGGATCACAAGACAATTCAGATGTGAGGTCGATTCGGGATCACACCCGGACAAAGCATAAACAAAGGCCTTTGAACATGAGGTCGATTCGGGATCACATTCAAAGTAAGAGATAGGAATCTCAAATTTGAGCGAAAGCTCACAAAAGATGTCTGAATCAAGAGGATCAAGAGAATTAGGGATGAGAATCTCATAGGTACTGCCCCCTCGGAATTGAAATCAAAATCAAGTAGAGAGGAGAACGGCGAATTGATAAGGATTTGATCAAATCAGAATGAAATCATAATCAAAGGTAAGGGTCAATAGGTTAACCATTAGGCAATGAAACATGGCCCAGCCTGACTGAAAAGATGTGGTCAAATGTGAGAAATGAGGGAATGGAATGAATATGAATGAAAGACTAGAAGTTTGGAAGACATGGAAATGAAGAAATGACGATGCCCCAACAAAGATTGGAGGATTAGGCCTCAGAAGATCAGTCAACTGCGCAGAAGGGGGGAAGATTTTGAAACATGATTTTGACTATCAAGATGACCTCAGATTTCAATTTCGAGTCCGAAAATAGATCCAGGATGTCGAAATTAGCTAGGGGTGCAATTTTTGCACAATTCTGAGGTGTTTTGAAAATGAGGTCAAAAAGTCAAAAGGCTATAAAAGGGGTCAAAATGTCATTTTTAAAAATCATTTGTCTTTTAGCGATTTGAGAATTTTAGAGCTTTAGAGAGAGAAAATGGCCCAGCAAGCAAGAGTTTCCGTCCACAAGCATCGATTCGAGCGTGCCCGGTTGCACAACCGGCCACCACACTATCCTGCCCCGGTATGTTTTCGAAAAACTTGAGCTTTTTGAGTATTTTTTTGCATTTAATAGCTTTTTTTAGCACATTTTTCAAATTTTTAATTTTCAAAAATTTTTGCTAGGTGAACTATCGCGTGATACTTTAGAAGTATCGCGCGCTTTGGGGAGAAATGTCACGCGATACTTTGCGGGTCCCCAAAGTATTGCGCGACCTAAGGCACCAGTATCGCACGATACTGGGTGAAAGATCACACGATACTGGGTGAAGTATCGCGCGGCATGAGGTTTATCGCCCCGCTATAGGGAGAAGTATTGCGCGATACTTCTCCAAAAAAGAATATCGCCCAGTATAAAATTTTGATTTTTAATGCATTTTTGAGCAAAAATGACATGGGTCTAGACAATGTTACATTTTTGGGATGTTTTATACTGAGTTTTTAGACATCCATCATGATATGTGCTAACAACTAGCTTGGTTTTGGCTTGCAGGAGGTCTTTTCGGCGCTCATCATCAGAGCACCGAAGGTGACAGGATTGCGGTGTGTTCGAGATCTGGATGATCCGGGCAATGCCGACATCAAAGCGATGGGATTCAGATATCTGCTGAGATACCCATATATCCGAGCGGACCATGGGTTGTTGACTGCCCTTGCCGAGAGATGGCATAGTGAGCACAACACCTTCCATCTGCCTACTAGAGAGGCGTCGATCACCTTAGAGGACGTCTATAGGATCTTACGGGTGCCATGCCATGGCGAGCCGGTGAGTATAATCATGTTTTAAGATCTAATCATAAATATAATATTTCCATATGATGAAAACTGACAAGATTCATTTGTTGGCACAGGTGTACTATGATCAGGATGCTACTGAGGGGTGCCGACTGGTGCAGGAGATGTTCTAGGATGTCACTATTCTAGATAGGCATATCAGTTGGGAGAGGCTGATAGACGATTTCGGCAAAGACTACCCAGTGCCATGTATAGTGGCATCTATTATCTCGCAGATCCTGATGACTGATCGCAGTCAGAAAGGATTTCTGCTCGGATGGGCTCGACTATTGGTGGACTTGGTCGGCAGGCCGCGATGAATGGCATGGGGTCCTGCCATATTGGCAGAGATGTACCATGAGCTACATGAAATCATCTACAGAGACAGTCAAACATGGGCATGCGGTGCCATCCTGGCATAGGTATGGGCATGGGAGCACATCGCTGTGGTGCGCCCTAGGGTTCAGTCGAGGGAGAGGAGGTACCCCTACATCTACAGGTACCTCGGGTTTATATCACATGCCCATTCTGGAGATGTGACATATTACAGACAGATTCTAGATGAGATAGCCTCATTCACATGGAGGCCATACAGGGAGGTTGAGGTCTGGGGAGATGCAGCTGATGAGCTGAGTTATATGCTGTGTAGTCAGCCACTGGTAGGTCGGTATGCAGAGATAGTTGAGAGATTCTACATCACTCGGGTATGGCAGCAGTTCGGGAGGCAGCAGCGAGTCTCGATAGAGACTACCACATATGTCAGGGCCAGAGACGAAGAGGGTCATGGGTGGCTACCCATGTTGAACTATCAGCAGGCTATCGCAGAGCCAGCAGGTATCAGGAGCGAGCCTTGGGAGTACTTCCCAGATATGGTAGATGCAGGGGCTAATGGAGCCTACAGAGTAGAGTGGCGGAGGGTGCCATTCCCTCAGTTTATAGTACCAAATGCACAGGTACCAGTGTTGGGAGGAGACGGAGGGGGTGATAGGGGAGATGGAGGAGACAGAGGGGACGGAGGGGGAGAGGGAGGGGATGGAGGAGATGGCAGGAGGGGGAGAGGGAGGAGGATGGAGAGAGGGGAGGGGTCGAGATCAGGTGGCCAGAAATGGTCACAAGGATAGTGATCAGCGACACCCGAGGAGGAGGCGAGACTAGCTCGCCGGCAGGCGGAGGCACAGCAGGATCAGCCTGTGGGGGGAGAGGATCTGAGAGCCCATATGTAGGCTCAGGAGGTAG
The DNA here is from genome assembly GCA_027943335.1 of Chamaecyparis obtusa. NCBI lineage: Eukaryota > Viridiplantae > Streptophyta > Pinopsida > Cupressales > Cupressaceae > Chamaecyparis > Chamaecyparis obtusa. The sequence goes on from BSBK01013101.1 coordinate 1,261,928, forward strand.
AGATACAGTGGCTCTGGACTACTATAGCTGTGAGAGATCAGCAGCTACTGGATCTGAGGGCAGAGCGGGATCAACAGATATCTTATCTTAGGGCTGAGATAGCACGCCATGAGGCGATGGTACAGGCCGAGGCACTGGAGCTCTGACGAGAGTCAGCGAGAGCAGCCTATTATCATGGGCTATATCTGCAGGCCATCCCAGAGGGTGAGAGAGCACCATCATACTCTTAGTGGGTAGGGTTATCAGATGTGGTACTCGATAGGAGAGCTATGCCTCCTCCACCACCACGAGCTCCTCACGAGGGTGGTAGCGAGTCTTAGGGTTTAGGTCTTAGGTGTTTTGGACATATCTTGAGACTTTTGATCCAGATTTTGGGATCTCATGTTGTATTGTATATCATGACATTGTATATAGATTTATGAGATTACTGGATGTTCGATGTATCATGTGTATTTGTCTCACTTGTGATGGATATATCAGTTTATGTATATTGTCTTGCCATTTTGCTCAAAATGCTTATGTATGTGTTGATGTATGTTCTCTCTCATAGATGTATGTTTAATTCTCATGTGTATGATATAGACTCATGTTTCTTGAAAATGACAGTTGTGATATAGATATGATGATATGATTAACCCCTTGTGATGAACAGGAACAGGTTCGAGAAAAAAAGAGGAGTGAAAGACATGATCGAGAAGAAGAAAAGGTGAGCGCAGTCGACTGACAGGTCCACATAAGATGAAAAGGAGAGCTCTCCATATGCAAGAAATGCAAAACTAGATTATCATGAACCTAAAAATGCAAGCTACTATGAAAGTGGTTGACTTGCAAGGTCACAACGCTTATAGACATCTAATTATCATCATCGAGCGTTATTGGTAGCATCGTAAGATCATACAATGCACACTAGCATAACTATGTGGATATGAATATGATCTTTATCAGATAGAAATGTGAAAATCTCACTAAGGCATCAAAGACATATAGGTCAAGATGACTAATGCAGTGAGATCACCTAAGTTTTGATATGGCGAGATTATGCTTGTATCAAGACACATGAAAGTCAAGATAACTAGAAGCATGCACTCGCAAAATAGTCAAGGATAATACCTTGTCAATCCATAGTGTCAAGTAGGACCAGCATAAATGCTCATGACAGTTAGGATCAACAAAATATACCCACAAGCAGATAAAGAAAGAAAACATGTTCTCATTCCCTCAGTCTTCTAGCTATGCATCATCGAAAACTTCTCAGGGAGAGATCACTCATCAAAGAAATCCTCATAGATAGCACACAAAGAAAAATAAAGTCATCATATCGTCGGCGAGTTGATTGTTTAAGTGTGTGTGTGTTGGTCATAGAGTCAGACTCTAAGTATCGCATCTGCAAATGAGCACTATTGCATCATACTTAGACTATAGGCAAGATATCTGATAAGTGTTAAAAAAACACTCGACGCAAGGGTAGTGTTGAAAAAAACACTGTTTGGGGTGGTGTTGAAAAACACTTGTTGTGAAATGCCCCAAGAGACAAACGCACCTAAAAGACCAATGCTAACAGTTATGCCCCCTAGACAAAGACAAAGACCAATTCCAGACTAAGCCAAATAAGGTCAAAGTATGATGGGAGGTGGCTAAGTGTCGAGGACACATGCTAACAAATAGGGGTGCAAAGGCCTCAAGTAGCGCCTATTTCCAGGTTTTCACCACTTGGATTCTTTTTTCATTTTTTTCTTTTTTTGGATTTTTCCTACCAAGGCGCCTATTGCTAGGTTTTCACCAAGGCACTTTTTTCTATTTTTTTGAATTTTTGAATTTTTTTAATTTTTTTTGTATTTTTTTAGGACTTTTTATGCTTTTTAGGATTTTTTCAACATCATATATCAATTTTTTTGGTATTTTTTTTTAGGATCATAAAATATGTACAAAGGATGCCCCCAGATAGAATGGGCATCAAGGATAGAACTTCTTGAGGTGCACAATGTTGATGGGATCAGGGAGCTGTTCTCCATCAGGATCTGACGGTAAATATGCACCGGTACCAAAAGCAGCTGTGATGACATATGGTTCAAGCTAGTTAGGTTCAAATTTGCCCTTTTGTTCTTTGTTCTGTTGGTTCTTCGGGTTCTCTCGCAAAACAAGATCACCTATTTGAAATTCTCTAGGGTGAACCTTCTTGTTGAATGCTTTGGACATACGTTTCTGATACACTCTCATATGATCAAAGGAAGCCTTATGCTTCTCATCTAGAAGTTCTAACTCATGTAACCTCATGGCGCGGTAATCCTCATCTGTAATTAAACCTTTGAGTGAGACTCTAAGTGATGGTATCTCGACTTCTAAAGGCAATACTGCTTCAGTGCCATAGGTGAGAGAAAAAGGAGTCGCTCTTGTAGGTGTGTGAATGCTTGTTCTGTAAGCCCATAGTGCTGGATTGATTTGCAAGTGCCAATCCCTACCATTCTAGTGCACCGTTCTATGAAGAATCTTAAGAATAGTTTTGTTAGAAGCTTCTGCCTGTCCGTTTCCCTGTGGAAAATAGATGGAGGACCAATGTTGCTTGATTTTAAACTTTTTGCATAGGTGCTTTAGGTCCTTATTCTTAAATTGACCTCCATTGTCAGTAATGATCTCAGAAGGCACTCCAAATCGGCAAATGATATGATTCAAGATGAACAAAGAAATGGTCCTCCCTGAAGCAATAGAAAGTGGCACAGCTTCCACCCATTTTGTGAAGTAGTCAGTGGCAGTAATAATGAACTTGTGTCCACCTGATGAGTTGGGATGAATCTACCCAACCAGATCAAAGGCCTAGCACTGAAATGGCCAATGAGAAACAGAAGGGATCAGCTCCCTACCTGGAGCATGAATCAGGTTGCCATGTTTCTGACATTTTTCACATGACTTAGCAAAGGTGACTGCGTCTATCTGCATTATGGGCTAATAATATCCCGCCCTACGCAACCTTCGGGCCATGGCAAGACCATTAGAATGTCCACCACAAATATCCTCGTGAATGTCAGCTAACGCTTGGTTGGATTCCTCCTTTTCCAAGCACCTAAGGAGCGTCCCATCTAAACCCCTCCTATATAAATCACCAGAGATGAGGGTGTGGTGAGAGGCGTTACGGATGAGGTTTCATCGTTCAGAGTGGTTGAATGTGTCAGGGATGATGCCATCACGAAGATATGAATAGATAGCACCATATCGGGAAGACTCGTGTGTGACAATGGTACAAATGACATGGCTTTCAGACGAGTCAAAGATGGGATGGTGTAGCTCTTCCACCAGGAATTCAAATCTGGATTCATGTGTCTCCAACTGAAGAAGTGAAGCTAATGTGGCCATGGCATCTGCAGCTTTGTTCTCTATCCTAAGGATCTGTTGAAACGTTACAAAGGTGAAGTAGCGTCTCAAAGAATCAACCATCTTTTTATAGGGTATCAATTTGTCATCCTTGGTTTGATACTCTTCATTGACTTGGTTGATGATTAACTGGGAATCCCCAAAGACATGTAACTCTGTAATGTTCCATTCTATAGCCATCCTCAAGCCATTATTTAAAGCTTCATATTCTGCAATATTATTGGTACATGGGAATAAAAGTTTGTAAGACTTTGGAATATTGTACCCATGTGGAGAAACAAATAACACTCCAGCACCTGATCCATTTTGCATGCGGGAACCATCAAAGAACATTGTCCAAGTGCGAGTAGTTGTATACAAGATGTGTTCGTCTGGGAATTCCACTTGGACCGGCATACTATCCTAGATTGGAAAATCAGCTAATTGGTCGACAATAGCTTGCCCTTTTATTGCCTTCCTTTCAACGTACTCTATGTCAAATTCAGTTAGGACCATCATCCATTTAGCGAGTCTACCCGTGAGGGTAGCCTTACTAAGCAAGTATTTAAGAGGATCAATTTTGGCAACCAAATGTATGGTATGAGCAAGCGTGTAGTGGCGCAACTTTTGAGAAGCAAACACCACCGCAAGACAAGACTTCTCAATATTATTGTAATTGATCTCATAGGAGACTAGAGTACGGCTGATATAGTATATGGCTCGTTCTTTCCTAGTATCATCTGATTGAGCCAACAATGCCCCCAGGGAAGTGTCTATAGCTAAAATATATAGGATCAATGGTTTCCCTGGAATAGGAGGCATGAGAATCGGAGGATTAGCCAAGTATTGTTTGATCTAATCTAGGCTCTTTTGACAATCCTCGTTCCAAACACAAGAAGCACCCTTATGCAATGTCTTGTTAAAGGGGTGTGCCCTATCTGCAAGTTGAGAAATAAACCTCCTAATTGATTGAAGACATCCCTGAAGACTTCTCATTTGGCTGATATTTCGAGGAGGTGGCATATCTAGGATTGCTTGGACCTTTTCGGGGTCAACCTCGATACCTTTTGCTGATATTATGAATCCTAAAAGTCTGCCTGAGGTGACGCCAAATGCGCACTTCTTTGGATTCAATCTGAGTTGAAATTGTTCCATACGATCTAGAATTACTTCCAGATCATTGAGGTGTGTGTCCCTTTTTCTTGATTTTTCCAGGGTATCATCCACATAATCTTCCATATTTTTGTGCATCATATCGTGAAAGATAGTGGTCATAGCTCTTTGATAGGTTGCTCCTGCATTCTTTAATCCGAATGGCATGACGTTCCAGCAATAGGTTCCCCATGCACATGTGAATGCTATTTTCTCTTGGTCTTCAGGAGCTATTTTGATTTGATTATACCCCGAGAAACCATCCATTGGAGAGTATATGTCATAGCCCGCTGTCATGTCCACTATCATGTCAATGTTTGGAAGTGGAAAATCATCCTTTGGGCATGCTTTATTTAAATCTCTAAAATCTGTGCAGACACGAATGGACCCATCATGTTTGGAGACAGGTACTATGTTTGAGATCCATTCTGCATAATCGATGGCTCTAATAAATCCAGCTCTCAAAAGTTTTTCTAATTCCCCTTTGACAAGTAGAGCTACATGTGGATGCATTTTTCTTAATCTCTGTTTTACTGGCTTGACTCCTGGAGCTATGGATAAGTGATGCATTATGAGATTCGTGTCAAGCCCTGGCATGTCTGAATAGGTCCATGCAAAATTAATTTTCTTTTTCTATAAAAATTGTACATATGCCTTGGTCTCTTCTTCTGATAAAGACTGAGCAAGATGGACTATCTGAGGATTTTGTTCTGTGTTTAAATTGACTGGCTTTGTTGGCTCAATCAATACTGATGATCTATCTTGGAAATAACTTGGCAAGTTATTAAGTACCCCATCCTTAGGCACCTCAAAGAGGTTTTCACCCTCGGATGCGTCATTTCTTTTTACTATTTTTGGTTTTGACACCGCCACAAAGTGGTTTTCGCCATCAGACCTATTTTTCTTTTGTCCTTTTATTTTGAGACTGAGGTACTTAATATTAGGCTCTGCCATGCTGGTTGTTAATTCACTGGTGGAAGCAGCCACGGGTTCAAGAGCATTTAGATAGCAGGCAATTTTGTAGTCATTCTGGAAGGTGAGGAATGTAGGCTCTTGATGGCGTTGAGACCAGTCAATTAGGTCGAAGTGAACAAGGGGTAGGTCAATGACTGGTTCGATGTTGTTTATGCGAAAGGTGTCATCTCTGGTGACCATATAATCAGAGTTCATCAAGCCTTCTCCTAAGATACCCGAATTAGGACTCGTCCTATCAAACGAAGCATTGTCCACTAAGGCAATTTGAGGAGTGCAATCCTCGAGTCCTACACTAGGATCATCGGCCACATTAGGTTGGGTACTATAGGCATGGACAATATCTATGTCCAGATCAACTGTTGCGTATGAAAGTGAGTCCCATTCATATTCATGGGAATCTATCTCTGAGTCATCATTTAGGCCTCGTGATGTAGAAACCTCAAGGTTAGGAAGGGTTTCCCCCTCTCTAGTGCTAGTATTGGTACTATCCGTCGCAGCTAGGACAGTAACACTTTCCTTCATCGATCTAGCAGTCATACAGTCACTATTCGTCGTAGCTGGGATAGTAGAACTGTCAAGTATCAAATCTGTGGAATCTCCCCAAAGGAGATTCGTTAAGGGCACCCAATCATCAGACACATCTTGTTGATTGGAAAGATCAGGGGTATAATCTGAGTTGCTGTCACTGTCCATCGCAGCTGGGACAGGGACACCTTTCTTCTTTTTTTTCTCAAAACCTAAGCCAATCGTGGACTTGCTCTTTCATCCAAAAAGAGCATGATCAAGAGGCTCAGCTTTAGCGTCCAGCCTATGACTAAGGGGACCATATCCCAGATATCCCATATTTTTAACCAGTGTATACCCTTTCCCATAAGCTTCAGGTGAAGGAGCAAAATTCTCATTGTGCTTGTATTTCTCCTCGTGATAGATCCAGTCCCTTATGGCAACTTCCTCTTTCTCTTCCTAAATGGGGATTGAAGACTCAACAAATTTCCCAAATAACGTCATTGCTGATGACGAAGGCTTCATACTTGGTGATGGTCTCCCATAAGATCTGGGAGAGATTGGCATGTTTGAAAAAGAACCAATTTTATAATCTCCCATCCCAAGATCTATGGTCTTGAACTTCTGCTTGCATTGTTCAAGTGAACTACTAGGACTGTCAGCTTCCTTATTCAAAGGTACATGTGATCCCGCAGAAATGTTATTAACTGATAAAGCACTATCTCCAGGGATGCAAATTTCTACACCGTTATGGGGAAACTTAACACACTGGTGATATGTTGATGGGACTGCTTGCATTTCATGAATCCATGGCCTACCTAGCAAAATGTTGTAGGCTAGAGGTCCAACATCAACAATTTGAAATAATATATCTTTTTCTACGGGACCAATGCGAATAGGCAAAACAGCCAATCCCTTAGAACTTTTTTCTGCTTCGTCATATACTTTGATTGTGATCCTTTTCCTTATGTCAATGATGTTCTCAGAATATCCTAGAGCTAGCAACAAACTCAGGGTACAAATATTGAGCCCCACACCCCCATCTATCAATACACGCCTAACACGGGTTTTACGAATCATGACTTCGATGTGTAAGGCCAAGTTATGTGGGTGACTGATGGATTTGTCATCTTCTTCGGAGAAGGTGAGGTAATGAGGGCTAGCCAAATGGTTGACCATGTTCTGGAATTGATCAATATCTAAGTTGTTAGGGATATTTGCTACTCGCAAAGCATCCTCAAGGACGCGCTTGTGCTTAGGAGATAATTCTAACAGCTCAAAAATGGAAATCTGCGCGGGTGTACGTTGTAGCTGGTCAATAAGATTATAATTGGAATCAGGACCAACGACAGATTTGGGAGGAGCACCTTTGGACATGGGCTGCTTAGACTTGCTAGTGCTAGGACCTCTAATGATAATGGGTGCTTGGGCCTATCCCCTAGTGACAGCATTGAGGGACTGGGGCATTCTTTGTGAGTGAGGACCTCTTATCACCACAGCGGGTCTTTCATCAGTCATAGGAGTTGAGTCCACATTATGTCCATAGGGATCTTTCCCTCTCATCATGTTGACACTATCATCCACAACTTCAAGCATGTTAATAATGTTCTCCGCGTTTGTGTAGGTGTAGTTGATAGCCGCCTTGCCATTCTTATTGTTAGAATTCTCTCCTTTCTCATATTTAGGCAAAGGCTCTTTAAAGGCTTTATGATCTGCATTAGTGGTTAACCCATCCACTTGTAATTGTCCTTTCTCAATAAGGTCTTGGACAAGATGCTTGAGTTTAAAACAATTTTCTATGTCATGTCCAATCCCATTATGGAAAATGCAAAAAGCCTTAGCATCCCACCAATGAGGTAAAGGATCCGGTATGCGATGTTTTGTAGGATCCTGTGGGTGTGCCAAATTATGAGCAACTAATGTCTTAAAAACATCTGCATAAGATTCTCCCAATTTGGTAAATTGTCTTTTCTCCATTTTAGATCTCTTTTGATACTTAGGTTTGTCTTGTTGTGTTGAAGACATTTGCAGCTTCATAGCTTGAACTGCATGAGAGAGGTTAAGAACTCCTTCATTTTTGACCTGAGATGAGTCAACAACTCCGTCATTGACCACTTGCTTGTTTTTGTTCCAATAGGAGTTCTTTTTGTCCTTGTTACCATTAGTATTGTTATTTTGGCTATTGTTGTTATTTGTTGGTTTAGCCAAAATTCCTTGTTCTTTCAGGACATCCTCAATGTGACATGCCACCTCTACCATAGTATCAAAGGAATTAAATGGGATTTTCTTGACTTCATATCTTAGTTCTGGTATTAGATTGCTCACAATGATATCAATTCTCTCCTCTTCAGGGATTGTCCTTGGGTATTTCGAACACAATCGCCTGCATCGTTGTAAAAATGTGACAAAAGATTCTCCTTGATTTTGCTTAAGTTTACACAAATCAAGCATTGTGACCGACCTCGATAAGTTGTAAGCAAAATGCTGAACAAATCTTTGGACAAGTTCTTTAAATGTCTTTACTGGAGGGGAAAGGTTGGTGAACCACTCCATGGCTTGACCTTTTAAACTCCTTGGGAATAATCTCATCAAGTAGGAGTCTTCATGGTGAAAGGAAAAGTTCATTATGTAGAACTGTCGAACATGGTCGTGAGGGTCAGCAATGCCATCATATTTGTCATATGTTGGGAACTCAACTTTCTTAGGGAATTCTACCATCACCACACTTTTGTCAATGGGGTTAGGACATATGGAGTCCAAATGAAACGTGCTCTTGGGAGCCTTCATCCTGTCTATATCCTTTTGCATTTGTAAAATCACCTCATCAGTGGAAGGGCTTTGTTTCTTGATCTTTTGGTGAACATCAAAATTATATGAAACTTTAGCGCCTTTGTTAATAAGACTTTCCAAGAATTGGTCTTTGTTTTGTTCCACATATTGCTCCACGTATGCTTGAAAGGATGGTTCTTGTTGCATAGTCATGAAATCCATATGATCAATTTTAGCATAACTTCCTCCATGTTGTGAGCCAGGATGTGCTCGTTGGGAGGGTTGTTTTGAATGTCTATGAGATGATTGTCTCCTATGATGGTCATATCTTGAAGCCCTTCTTCCTCTAGGACTCAGGGATCGTGAGGGCGTCCTTGATCTTCTTCTAGGGCTAGGGGAAGGGGTAGATGGGGGTGAGTTGGTCCCACTATTGGCTCCCCTCCCATTAAATCGGCTTTGGAGTTGTTGTGCATAGAGTCTATCTTCTTCTTCTTGGGTGACTCTTTTCTGTATATCCAACAATGCACGTTCCTCTTCCTCTAGTTGTCTGAATTTTTCCTTTTTAGCAGCCTGTTCATCTAAGTAGGTTTGCTTCTCTCTCTCAATGCTTCTCAATCTTGTATTTGCATATCGAGAGGTGTCTTTAAGTGGGGAGGATTGTCTTGAATATCTTATTGCATTGGCTGTGTTTATGTGGTGACCACTAGATTCATTGTTCTGGTCTTCGTGTTGTGACCCTGAATCTGAGTGAGCTTGCTTATGATGTCTCTCAGCTCGTTGGTGAGCATCAAAATACCTCGCGTTGTTGGGAGGTGACCCGGGTGGACTAGCATGAGAAGAACCACCATACTCTCTTCTGTATCATTGGAAGATATCCTTGAGAGTTTGATTCATGGCTTCTCTTTGTTGTCGGGTGAAAGTGTAACTCATGTCCATGCTTGATGAAAGTGGTATAAAAGAGGTGCTTACTTCACTAGGATTAGCTCCCGGATTAAAACAGACCTCAGATTCACTCTTAGGAGATTGATCAAAAAGGGGTCCTTTTCCCTTAGGTTGTCGACGAGTCTTGACAGGTGGTAACTGGCTAAAGGCAATAAGGGGTCGCTTCCCTTGATTGACTTGGTACCTTGTCGTAACTGACATGAAAGAAAGATACTCTCAATGAAAAGGTGACCTCTCAAAGTGTCAACGCCAAACTAGGATAATCAAAGTCCTCTATTGTCCAAAAAAGAAATGAAAAGAAAAAGGGGCTTTACCAACACTGTCAAAGAGGTGCTTCAAATCAAAGGGTGACTACCCTTGCACTTTTGAATCAAGAGGTTGGACTAGGCCAAAAGATAATTGAAATTGAGATTTAAATGAAAGCGATTTGGACAATAAGAGTATGAAAATTTTCTAAGAATGTAGTTAACAATCTTAAAGATGAACCTTGGCACCAAGAATGGCCTTCTAACTTGACAATTATTCCAAAGTGATTTCGTAAATCAAATGATGCTATCCCGGAGGACTAAAAACTAGAAATTTGGAGTCAAGACAGGTCTCAAACGTCAGGGTGAGAAGCCTACTCTAAGACCTAGCCTGATTAACAGCAACTGAAACTGACCAAAATTTAAGCACGACAGAATTTAACCAGGTGATATACTCCAGGCTACTAGGGCGATAAACCTATAACCGCGCGATACTTCGCCCGAAGTCAGGTGATATACCTCAACACTGGCGGGCGATATACTCCAGGCAGGTCGGGCGATAATCCGTCAGGGGTGAACTATCGTGCGATATTTCTCTTCAAAGCGGGCGATATTTCTAGCAAGCACGAAGTATCGCACGATATTTCACTTTACAGGGCGCGATACTGTTGCAGAATTGTTTAACTCTTGACCAGAATTGTGTAAAATTTGCATTTTTGGGTCTGTTTGGTCAAAATTTCCAGTCTGAGGATTGATGTTTTCGATTTCAGTCACAATATCAGTAGAATTTCAGCAGGTTTTTAAACAGTAAGGGATCAAAACATGGTCTCAAACACTTGAAACAAGGGCAAAAGCAACCTTGCCAAGACAAACACTTGTGATATCAGAATTGAAACAACACCCTATGAATGCTACCGATTATTTGTATGTAAGAACGTTTGCACTGGTATCACACAATCGAAGACACTTCAAGCAAATCTATCCTAAAAAGTCAAGGCTCAATACTTACCAACTTAGCCCACAACTTGATGCCCCCTCGCCTCACACCAAGTGGTTACCCACAAGAGATGTTGGCTTTGTCATGGAAATGTCAAATGACACAACCAAAGGGACACATATGGTGAGTATCTTAAGGTGATCCGGGTAAACCACTTGGATCAATCCTTGCACTAAGAAGATAAGCGGCTAAAATAAGGTGGCTTCTATCTAATGGTTCTTAATAAGGATTTTCGTTCACAACACCCCTCTTGCTCCTCATAAAGGACTAGGACCTCGCGGCCTCAAGAGTACCTTAAGCATTCTTGTTCAATGTTTTCCCCATGGTCGCAATCCCATAAGCTACTCACATCAAACGAAGATAAGTGTTATGTCTACCAAGGTTTTTGGTGTCCTTGATAGCCTTGAGATTATAGTGAGTTGGAATCACTTGCCACCAAGGAAAATGATGACAAGGTTGTCCCCACTTGAGTCGTTCCTCTTGATTGCTCAAGAGCAGGCCCGCTAAAGGATCCTAAACTAAACAAAGAATAGATCAACTCTTGAGGTTCAAGGTTTTTGGTTCACCACAAGGGTGAAGAGCATACTCCCCTATCTCAAGAATCTCTCCCAAACACACCAAGCAAAAAGGTTCAATCACTCCCTTGCTTCCAAAACCTTAAGATGGGTCAAGATTTTCTGGTTCACCTAAAGGTGAAGAGCATACTTCTCCTACCACCTCAAGATCCCTTTCACAAGGTATTAAGATTCCTAATACAATTAGTGAATGCCACACTTGAAAGGAAAGCAAATAAACAAGCAAAAAAATTTTTTTTGTTTTTATGCTTGGGCAGCCCTCCAAAAACTGTTAGTAGCCCTCTTTGACATGCATTTTTAGCAATTTTCAAGCAAATGAGAGCACCTACAAACACAACTTGTTAGACCCACAAGGTTAGCAAAATCCAAATCCAAATGTAAACATGCAATAAACTACAAGATTTAAGCTAAAAGATGCGGGTTAGACCTATCTAAACACAGCAAAATAAAACAACAAGCTAAAATAATCAAATTCGGATGAGAAAATTGGAAATGCAAGTCTCTGTCAGACCAGGCGATATTTCTCAGACTTCACCAGTATCGCGCGACACAGTTTCCTATAGTCACGCGATATTTCTCAGTCGCGCGATATTTCTCAGTCACGCGATACTTCTCACTATGGGCGGGCGATACTTCGCCCGATAACAGGTGATATTTCTCAGTACTGGCGGGCGATTCTTCTCTCGCGTGAAGTGTCGCACCGCTATACAAAGGTATATCACGCGATATTTCTGAGAAGTATCGCGCGATACTCTGAGAAAAAAACCAAAGACTGAAAACCAAGCCAAAAATTGATGAAATTTTTGACGGAAAATGCAAAATTAAAGGGACAAAGCTAATCTACTCTGCCCCATGGTGGGCGCCAGAAATGTACACACTAAAATGGTGCACTTCTATGAACCATTACATGCAAGGTTGCTCAAGAATGAGGCCTCACAAAGCGGCTCATAGCTCTCTATGCATGGAGTTGCAAGGGACTATGATGTGTTTGCTCTCAGCTAGAGCTACAAGCTTGTGACCTTGCTAGTCAACCACACAATGAGAGATTCAAGTGAGGACAAGGGCAAGAGTGCCAATATCCTCAAGAATCACTATGAAGATGTAATGCAATGCAACTAAAATGAGTGTGCAATCTAATCTATGAAAGGAAAGTACAAACTATGCTATGAAAGGAAATAACAAGTATTACCAAGCCTTCCTATTTAGACTATGTGAGTTATTCTATTGCATAAAAGGAAATCTACATTAATAATGTCATTATTATGCAACTATGAAAGCAAATATGAACTAGATGATGCAATGAAGCAAGTCTTCAATGTCTTCAAACTCCAAATGCACCTAAAACCTGCAGCATAACATTAGCATAAAACAAGTGGATGCAAATGAAGGAGAGAGCTCTCCTTTTATAAGAAATGAGGTGAAATGGACCATGGAGATTAAGAGGCAAAAAGACTTAATCAGCGGTGGAGCTTGAAAGAGGAGCAATCCATGTGCACAAGTATCCTCCAATGAGAGTGAAGTGTTGACTTTTGAGCCTCATGTGAGACAGAAAGTGTTTTTTTCCCTTTTTATAAAATAAGAATAATATTTTATTTGTGCAACCTAGGATAAGAGGGAAAGGTGGGCTTTTTATTTAATCAAAAGGGGAGGAAATATTCCTTTTAATTAAATAAAGACTTAGGATAAATGGTTAGCCCAAGGATAAAAATCCAATATATGATCGAAATTAAGACTTGATCAAGAGATTGATATTGTTGAAAATATTGATTATTGATAAAATTGATTCAGGATTGATAAATCAAATAAATGGGGCCCAAAGTCTAGGCGACCATTTTTGGGTGCATACAACTATAACATGACAAATTTTGCCCTTCTAACTGACAAAGAATGGAGCATACTAAAGAAACTGACAAAATCATCTTGATCTCATTAATCATAGTATGTGAAAGTACTTTCAGTTTCAATCATCTCTATATCTTTAGTATATATCTTTGACATTATCCTAAATACTAGAGTCTAGAATTGAGTTTAAGTAACAAGTTTGAACTTTGTTTTTGAATAGGATGAATGTTGCAGTCTTGCAGATGCTATTACCAATGCTAATTTACTAAACCAGTATGTCAAATGCATAAATGTACAACTAAAGTTGTAGAGATGTTGTAGACTTGTAGTTGTCTTACTGATTTAGATTTTGAGACTTCTCACTTCACATTAGGCAAATCGACCTGAAGCTGTTGTTGCTCCCTTGTTTCTATAAAAGGGAATTCAGGGTCATTGGCTTAGGGTAATGAAATTAAAATTGGGCAATGTGCCAAATTGCCAATGGGTATTGAGTCATTCACTTTTGTAAACAGAATCACAGAGTTGTGTTTTTACTAGTATTAATGAATGAATTGTTACATAGTATCATATTTGTAATTAAATTAATGAGAATCAGTATTTCTAACTCTAAGAATTGTAACATATGAATTGCTATGTTGTCAAAACAAATAATGAAAAATCTACAAGAATTGTACCATATGAGCTGAATAATGCAAATGAAAACCATTATTAATTGTGGAATTGAATCTTGATGACATTATCAACCACATTCATGTTTTTGACATTGGAATATGCTATTATGCATGATTGATGATGAGATACAAAAATGACAGTAGACTTCAGGAAAAAGCTTAATAAATACCTAAGACCTGCTACTTCTACAATGGTTCAACTTCAAGCTGCCACATCATATCATCATTGAGATCATCGGATTTAGTGCCATCAACTTCATAGCTTCCTTGGTTCTTCAATATGTTTTCTTCACTCTGCATACCACCGCTTAACTGATGTTCACCGCTAGCAGTACCAATACTAGTACATGAGTTAATGACATCATTGTCTCTGGCATTCCCACTCCCAGTCCCACTTTGGTTTGAAATGTTTCCCAACCCTCTTCTCTGACATTCTTCCTCCACAATTTTAGTGCCCTTTCGTAAGGAAAATTATTGACTTCATACCTAGATGTATAGAGCCTCAAGCAATTTTCCAGATTCTTGTCTAGTTTGTTTCTTAGCTTTGACTTTAGGAATCCCAAAGCACTGAAAAATATCTCATCCTCCACCAACCCCAATATCATGGTCAGACATAAATCAACAAGCTTGAAATATTCTGATATTGAATTAGTCAAAAATTCGCTCTCAGCTAGAGTTTTCCAAAGCCTTGATACCGATCCATCTTCATGAGGGTTCTGCATAATATTATATTGTTCCCTCATTGTCAGTGAAAAATGACCTGATTTCTCTCTCAAACAATTTTCATCTAAAATTCCATTTAGAGTTACTCCATTTAACTCTTTGGTTTTGCAAAAATGATCTATCAAAGTTAGTAGCCTAGTTTTAAAATCTTTCGGATTGTTCATAGTCCAATATCGAGGAAACACAATAGCCATGGATTCAAGTAGTTTGATTGGAGGGAATCTTTCTCTAATCTATGAGGAAAGATCATAGGCAATGTGCTTCACAGAAGCTGTTACAGACTCAACTATCTTGGTAAAATCTTCCCTTTTAATACTTGATACTCGCCTCCTAGGGTTCTTTCCTGGTTCCTCGGACTCAATCTTGGAAAAGTAGTGCATTGGTATCTCAACTCCGTGAACTTTTGCACATAACTCCCCATTTGAACTGATTTTTAAAAAGTTATTAGGATTGTCCAAATCTATGATTTTCAGCCAGCTGGCAAATTTTACATCATCAACACATAATTGATAGAGATTATCGAGTGTCATGCATGTCAATTTATGCAGTGAAGCATATTCTACAATATACATAGCTCTGTGCTGGGCCTTTTTCATTAAATTTCTCATTTCCTCAAGCATGGGGAGAATACCTGCTAATGTTAATAGTGTCTCTACATTAATTAACATTGCCAGCAGCGCAAGAAATTTTGGTTTCGCTACTTCGTCACGACTTGAGTTCATTAGACCAAGCAACGATTGATATTTTGAAAAAACTTGATGTGCTGGTCCATCCAAAGAGATCCGTCTAGTATCATTATCCTTAAGAAGCTTGTTCCCATCGGTTAGTCCTTCGACAAAGTGTTGAAATTCCCTCAATCATTTTGGACTTCGACAAAAGTATTGGTAGAGCTCTTTGATTAAAGCTTCAATTTTTTATACTGGAGCATGCTTGCTGACAACTCCAAAAGCTAGATTCATTATGTGGGCCATGCAGTGAATGGGAGTAACGTAGGGTGCACAAGAAGATTGTATCTTTGTGCAAAGACCGCCCCTGTGGCCTTGTATTACTGAAGCTCCATTCGCTCCAACACACACCAGCTTTTTGGCAATGGTCATGTCATTTATACCTCCATATTCAATTAGAGAACTCTTTACTAGTTCAAATAAATTTTCCACTGTCGCATTATCCCTCATTTTAGCATCAGTTAGTAGATGAGGTTGGTGAACAAAATTTTGTATAGTATAAACATGCATGCATATCTAGGAAGTATTGTCTACTGCTATAACCTCGTCTAAAGACAATGCAATAAAATTTGACTCTTTAATTTTTGCCTTCAAATCCTCTTTTTCAACCTCAGCAAGACAACTTGCCCATTCCCATCCATTATTTACTGACCAGTGACTATTAGGATAGTTACAAACTTTCAAAAAGTGTAATAAAGCACTCAATGATGGGTAGTCTGTCATAGGAAGCCCTCTGATCAAAATATTAAATGCAACACTTAACTGAACAACTTTTCCCATTAGTTCTACTTCCAATGCTTTTCCAAAACAAGCTTCAATAGAGCCTTTAACTTCACTAGGCTTCATCTTTATATTATGCTGAAATTCATATAATTCTGCATTCCTAACATGCTGAGATTCCTCCTTTGTTTTCCATCTTATCACTGATTTTTGAACTCCATCTATGGTTTTCTTTTCATAAACTTTACCCATATGCTTCTCTATGGTGTCAATTTTTAGCTGCAACCTCTTTTCCTTCTTATTTATCTGGCTGCAAATCTTACATATGTATTCTACCAGAGGCTCCCCTTCAATTGGATATCCACTGGTTCAATGAATGGATACTTTGACACCCATTCTACTTGAAAATTCCTCGACAGATCCCACATTCTATCATTCTTTGATTTGTATTTTCTTTTCTTCCCTGCAACATCATCTTCTCTGACATTCTTAGTCTCATCCAAGTCGATTATATCATTATGGCTACTCTGCGTATTTAACTAAAAATCTTCTTCAAGTTCATCGTGATCTAAGATATCAGGTTCATTGACTTCTTCAATATGTCATGTAGGTTCAGCCTCAGGTTGTGAATCTTGAAAATCTTCTTGTGATGAAGTAGCTTCCTGATTTTGGCCAGAAACATTTCCAACACCATGACCAAAGTACGATGATAATGTTCTGCATTTTTTTTGGCCTCTCTTGGCTTTCCCCATATGCCAGAGCCTTACCCTTATTCTTGTTCGACATCTTGATTCTTCAACGAAATAAATGTTAGGAATAAGGTGTCTCAACCTTGGATAATTCCTATTCTTATTATTTGTTTTGTAAAATGTATTTCTTGCAAATAATGTAATTAAGTGTGAGTGTACATGTCCAGTTGGCATGTTGATGTGTCACTCCACTTAATGTGTCGACATCTTGAATTGTGTGTAAGGAGATCATGGCTGAAACGGTTATGACGGATTCCTATGACACGTAAGAGCTATGTCTGGAAGAATCAATGACGGGTGAAGACATGTGGCAACTGATAAAGTTGAGTACTGCACACTCTTCCCCAATCATGGGGTTCGGGGCATGGTAAAACCCTAATACAGCTATCTTTGGAAGTTGCCCTAAAAAGGGAAGTGCATGATATAAGCATTTTTCAGGGTTGAGAAGATAGGAGAAGTTAGTGTATTGTTGGAATATTTTATGCTACCGCGATTTGTCTTCAAGAGTTGGGAAAAATCTTCTGAAAGAACTTGCATTGCAAGTGTATTGTAAACTGTAATAGTTTTGATTAATACATTGTGCAGGTTTTGGAGTGCTGGGGTTTTTACCGAAAGGTTTCCCTAGGGTAAATCATTGTGTCATTCTCTATTTTCTGTATGCATGGTATATGGCTATAATATCATTGTTAAAGTAGTTAACGAATCTGAAATTGTAAGGATTTAAAAGAATTTGCACAATACTTTCCTTTAGAGGTTAGTGTAGGAAGTTGTTTCCGCACCTGAGTTTCCTTACAATAAAGGCTACCAGCCTACCAGTACCAGTGAAAAAAAAATGTAAAAAAAATGTTTACTAGTAGTTGTTGAAGAAGTGACAAATGACAATAGAACTATAATATACAATGTTTACATAGTCACAGAATAATAATCACTTACCTTTGCCTCAAATTCAATTGCAGTCGCGTCTCGCTAAAGCAGTCAAGACTCAACAATCTGAACTTCGCTATCGATCAAATTGAATCGATCCAAATTGTGAACAATAACAATGATGTATGAATGTATTTATACAAATATTTTTTGGCGAATTGGGCGGGAGGTATTAGGTCAGTGTCCAAATATTTGGCGAAGCCCATTTAATTATAACACATCTTGTGTTATTTTCTAGGTGATTATGAGTCGTCCAACACCATAATCGATTAATAAAGGTGGCGAAGACCCATCGGTTTGAGACACGTGTCCGTAAAATGGCTAGCGAAGTTGGGGCCGCCTAAAAATATATATATAACTATTGGCGATTATAGGCCGTCCATTTGGGGCCGCTTAGAAATTATAGGCGAATGATAAAAATATATTGTGCCCAAAATGTATATGCCATTGGTGATAATGTGAAAGAAATGGACAAAAATTAATAAACTATTGGGTGATGGACCCAAGCATTGGACCCAATTTTAATAAATGCGGGGCAATAGGGTCACTCCCATATGGGCAAAAAAATCACCAAATCGTAGGTTGCTGATAAGCGATATTCGCCAATTGGAGAATAATCACCACTAAAGTTTTCGCTGACATGGAGAAAGATGGATATGACAGATGAGGATAAGGAATACTTTGGGTAACTCATTGACGAGTCTATGAATTCATACTGTTGAGTTGATTATGTTGCATTAATCTATTATGAAGAAGGAAGCAAAATTGTACAAGACAATGTGGTCAGTAAATGAAAACTTCTGTATACACCGAGTCAATGTAGTGTATACCAAGCGATAGTATTAACCAAGCTAGTATTCGTCGATGCATTTCTTTGTTAACCGAGTATGGATGAAAGTATTAAATGCTTAGTTTAGCTGACAGAAAATGATGAGCTGGAAATTGTTATGATTTTGAGTTTAAGGATAAAGTTTGTTATGAGATCCACAACTGAAAAAATTTGGAGAAGATATAAAGGATGAAATTGAAATGTGTTATTGACACATCTGCCGAGGAAGGTTTAAGAGGCAAAATCAATGAAGAAGATTAAGTGCCAAAATTTGATGGTTGATATGAAAATAGTTTATTTGTCTATATAAGAGATATGAGTTTCTTTATTGAAACATGTCGGAAGATAGAAGACTGCAGAGATTTCATGTGAATACTTTTTCATGCATGCCTGATCAGACTGGTTGAAGGAGAACCGAACTGCAAAAGATTACCGAGCGTTAGAGAACTATTACCGAGTGAAAGTAAGTTGAGGAAGTGAATTGAATTATTGATCAAAGGATTTGTATTGGCTTAGAATAGATCTGAACATCTGCAATTGAGTTGTATAGGAATCAGATCATTACTATTTTAGTTTAACCATTGATTCAGAAAATCTCCTAACCGAGTGGACTTAACCATCTTATGTTATGCCCTATGTCATTCAAGGAATGTACATTGTTATCTTATTAACCCCATAGTGAATGTTGGTCAAAAGTTAACTGTTAGTCTTAAATCCTCTAAAAAGGTCACACCTAACAGTGTGTATTGTAACCTTTAATAGGGTTGGCCTCTTCACCAAGCTCACTTCAGAAGAGTGAAATTATTTTGGGTTACCGGTCCCAAGTGGTTTTTCCCTTTGCAGGGTTTCCATGTTAAATCATTGTGTTATGTGTTATCTATGATGATTGTTTTATTATTATACTTTACACACTGCATATTTGATTTGGTCGGTAATTACAGTGAGTTAATTAACTGGTAATCGGTAAAGGCACATACAGTATATTAATTTATGTTACCAAGCTGCAGAATTTGTTGAAATTGTTTTGTAAGTTACATCTTTGTATTTGGGACTGTAGGATAACTTATCTAACTAATTCACCCCCCCTCTTAGTTATTCTAACACAAATATATTCACTAACAATGGCTTATGCCAAAAAGATAATTGAGAAGATGAAGGCTTGTGCAGATAAAGAAAAATACACATTATAAGAGGCCCGAATGTAGATTGAATGGGTAAATAGCCCAAACAAGGAGTATTTTAACATTTAAATTTTTTTGAAACATATAAGGAAGATGCATTGGGGTAATTTCTCCCCACATCCTTTGATTCTAAAGGGACTCTCGAATCCTGAGTTTTCTTATTTTGGAATTCTTTTGAAGTGAGTTTTCTGAGTGTCATATTTGGGCGTATCTACCACAAAAAAATCCAGCGACCCACATTTAAATACTCCAAAGTAAATATTTGGATCTTTCCATAGAGGTACATTATAGTTTTTGATTGAGGTGACAAGTGAAGGGTGCTTTGCAAGTTTCATCTACCCCACTAATAGGATGTTGATTTTACATTGATGACAAGGTACAAACACCTAATAGATTGAAAGATCACCGATCTAGCAGTGAAGACAAAGATATGGGATCTAAAAGAGGTACATGGTACAATAGAAGACTTGCACACCAACTTCCTCCTTGGGATTTGGACCTCTAGGTTTCCTTCTTCTCTTTCTCTTTCTTTCTCATTAGGATTTGTAATGAAGGGACTTGTTCCCTATGAATGTAATGATTTGGGCCATTGTTATGGTCCACAAAGTTGATGATTTTGAGGAACCTTAAATAGTTAATAGAATAGTTTCTAAGCTCTCTTTAATTTCTTCTTAGTGTCAACTTGAATTTTTAATCCCTTGGAGATGTATGTGAAGAACCAATGATTACTGGTGTATTATTCATGATCAATGTAGAGAACACCAAAATGATTAGCTTCCATGAACATGCTTATTTATCAATGAATGGTATCTCTTTCATTTCATATTGTTCTTTATCCAAGAATATTTTGAGTTATTTGTGTTAGTATAGTTAATGGATGTAGTGTTATGACATCACAATAATAATTCTCCATGGGCTTGTTTAGAGAATGAAAGTTTGTTGTGTGGTAGGCGTGAGTCCATGCCATTCTAAATCCCTTCACTTAGTTCGGTTAGAGTGATGCTTGGTCAAGTTGTTGGTTTGTTCTCATAACACTTCTTTAGTGACTTTTTCTACACTTCAGGTATGTATGCTTTTTGGAATGTTCTCACTATGCTTCTTTTTCTATGTTCCTAGCTTGTGCTTGGTTAGGTTCCTTGGATCAACTATGCTTGGTCATTTTTTTCACATAAGATGACTCATTTGATGATAAAAGTAATATTTATATTAATTTATCCCACCACTTCAAAAGAAAAAAAGGATTATGATGACAACATCAATAATTTTCAATCTCATTTCAAACATACTTGATGTGGTGAAGAAACATAACTATTTAAGTTTTTTGGTTGAGAAAAATGAAGCCATATGATTAGCCTCTTAAGTTAATGTGATCAAATTAAATGAGAAATAGATCAAAGAGAAGGCATGAAATTATCTTTCATTCAACATAGATCAATAAAGTATGAGAGAAATAACTCGTATTATTAATTTTAAGATATTGTCAAAAATTTAAAAAATTGATAAGAAAGAGATATTACAATGATATGATTGACTAATTAAATTTAATTCTTTTTTGAATCAATGACCATAAAATCCATATCATAATTATAACTAAATAAAATATACTCTATATAAACCATGCAACATGGTATACTTGTCAATGGGTGCTTGGTTTGGTGAAGTTGAATGATTTTTAATGAGCCCACCAAGGATCAAGTCTTGCTATGTGGAAGGCTTCAACATCATAAGGGATGAGGTCATGATCATGTCATGAGCGAATTTGGTGTAATGGATATGCCTCATTAATTTTAGCCTAAGGTCAGTGCTCTAGTATCTAGTAGCTAAAACAACTTTGTGGATGAAGACCCCTCAATTAAGCAATAATAATCAACCACTAACTATAAAAGGAATCTCACAACATAATGTATGTACACCAAAGAATAATGTCACTGTATTTATTTATTTATCGCTTTTGATATACCACTTTTCTTTGAAATTGATCTCTTATACATTTGTTGACTTGTCTATAACTTTCTATATTTCTTTTATTTGACCTTGTTCAAAATTGAGCCACTTCCAAATATTTAAAATCACCTTGATTTGATGTTGAATATTCTTATTAATGATTAAAAGGGGAGATCTTCCCTCCTTGAGTAGGACAATACTTTTTTTACTTTCAAGTAAATTTTGTGATCAAAACTTATAAAGAATGTCAACCCCCAAAAATATTACAATAAATCATGAAGGGAGTCAAAATTGATATTTTAAATATTGGACTTGTGCTCATAGTGAACTTACCATTAGGCACTTGGATCCTACACAAAAACCTAATTTCTAAAACTTTTCAATTCTAGTTGGTTTGAAGACCACATGAATAATAATTTCCACATTCACATGCCAATTAAGAGTTGTCAATTGACTTCAGGTGCATTGAGTATTAATACATGAAAATGGATAGAAAGAATCTTAATTGTTCTATTTGGAAAATTCTTGAAGGATAACTAGCTGTAATAAAGTTAACACCCTTGAATTGATTCACCTTATCTTTTGGTGAGTTCGCCTAATCCTTATTATTCCATCCTTTAGTGGATTTTCCCTATCTTTTAATGGGTTCCCCTAGTTCTAGCCATTCCATCCTTTAGTAGGTTTGCCTCATCTTTTGCCGAATTTGCCTAGTCTTAATAACTTCATCTTTTATCGAGAACACAAGGATATATGCTTCTAAATAGATTGAAACACTTAAGAAATCAACTCAAAACATAAATCAAAGCAACCTATCAAGACATGACAACAAAAGATCAAACCAACATAAAATCCGTCATGAACAGAGTATGTTGATCTCTGCGTTGAGTAGATTGGCCATACTAGTCATTGGATGTGTGCTCACAATTTCAACTACATAATGACATTTCAATGCGAAATGAGCGAGATAGATGAAAATGGCTCGAGTGTTTGATTTATAGGTAAAGGACGAAAATAAATGGATGGTTGGGATTTCATGATGAAGATTAGTGGTAGAGAATGTTTTTGGAATAAGAGGAATAAAAAAATTCCTTTAGAGTACTTGAGGATGTAAGACTCATGTGTTTGATGTGATGGGAGGAGTTGACCACACATAATCAAGGACTAAGTGTGTGCACATGCTTAGCAAATGATTAGATGGACATTAAGAAGGGGATTAGCGTACAAGTGGGGGTGTAAGAGGATGTGACATGCGAGGGGATAAATTAAATAAACAGAGCTGTTTATTTAATTTTCAAAAGAAGGAGACTAAGAATGGGTAGGTAATTAAAGTTAATTATTTATCCTGAGTTAGGACTTTGGAAACTTAGAAGAAAATAGATAATATTAATTAAATAATAAAATAATATTTACTTAAAATAGATTATTACAATTATATGAAATACAACTATATTGACTAGAAGTAGTCACTCTACACATAAATCAATAAAAATACAAAAAATATTTTTAAATAATAAAATATCATTTACTTATAATAGATGATTACAAATTATATGAAATGCAACTATATTGACTAGAAGTAGTCACTCTACACAAAATTTAAAAAAAATACAAAAAATATTTCATATTATTATTTTTAAAATATTAAAAAATATATTATCAAAATATTGACTAAATAAATTTAATTCTTATTTTTTAAATCAGTAACCATAAAATCCACACACCATGACATAGCAAACAACAATATTTCAACTACTAACTAGAAAAGAAACCTTACAACATATACACCAAAGAATAATATTAATGTCGCTCATGGTTGACCACTTTTCTTTCAAATTCATCTCTTATACCTTTGTTGATTTGTGTATAACTTTTTATTACATTTCTTGTATTAGTAACCAGCCTTTTCAAAAGTGAGCCTCTCTCACCTCTCATTTGATGTTGAATATTTTCTTATTTATATAATCTTTATTAATGATCAAAAGGGTGATCTTCCCTCGTAAAGAGAACTATATAAATTTTTGACTTTCATGTTAATTTTTTGGAAACCATCAAATCTTATAAGAAAGCCATTCCCACAAATACAAAAGAAAATCATGGAGGGGGCCCAACATTAATATTCTAAATATTGGACCATGCTCATAGTGGACTTCCCACTAGACCTCATTTCTAGAACCTTTCAATTCTAGTTGGTTTGAAGACCCCACAAATAGTGTTTTTCATATTCACATAACAATTAAGGGCTGTCAATCAATTTCAAGTGCATTGAGAATTAAATTTTAATATGAAATAGGACAGAAAAGAATCTTACTATTTCTATTTCGATTTGCCTAAAATTAATATCCTGGAACTAAATCTGGACTTGTAGCTTGCCCTGGTACTCGAACCACTGTAATTGTCAAGATGATAAGAGTTGTAACCACTTTCACTGTCCTGACAACAGAGATACAACAACAATCATTTTATGATACACTTGAGAAACCATGGTAGTTAGGAATTTGTAACAGCCATGATTGTCATAATCACCAAAGATCACAAGGATTGCTAATCTGTGGAGAAAAATGGTGGGTATTGAGTTACCTTCAGGTGAAAGAGTGCCAGCAATAAGATTTGTATGCTGCAGGCTTTACAAGTTTTTATTACTATGTTTGGTCTGTAGTACTTTTGGCTATGATGTTGTACTTACAGATGGGTCTAGTAATGGAACGGTGGAGCTAGGATCTGTTCTCAGACCTTCAGAGCAGCTCATGTTGTGGTACTCTACAGAGAAAAAGTTCGGTTTGGGTTTTCATCCAAGTGGAAATGATGGATTGTATGTATTGGGCATTGCATATAGTGACATTAAAGACCCAGTGCTGGTGTGGACTGCAGGTGGTGGTATCCAGATTGGTGTGCAGAGTGAGTTCCATTTAGGCAACGATGGAAATCTTGTAATGCGGGATGAAATTGGCAGAGTGCTTTGGCAAAGCAATACAGAGAATTCAGGTGTGGTATCTGCTGTTTTGGAGGACAATGGTAACTTTGTACTGAAGAATGGGAATTCTACTGTTGTCTGGGATACTTTCACAAACCCCACAGATACCCTTTTGGTTGGTCAGAAGTTGGCTGTGGGAATAAGGCTGGAGTTATATCCCTATTCATTTTCTTTGGAACCATTTGGTAATCTCACTCTCAAATGGAAGGGCAACATCACGTATTGGAATGTGGGCGCTTCAGAATCTTCACAGACACTTACTGCATCTCTCAGTAATGAAGGATTGTTTACCATCTCCAATTCATCAGGTATGTGTGTCGGGCTAAAAACTTATTCGGTCAAAAGTCGTTACACTTTTATTGTTCAATATCTCTAGCGGATCAGGTATAATGCTAAAACTTATAAATGCCTATTTGTTATATATCTCCAGTGGTCAGGTTTTTAGCGCTAAAAACTTATGTGAGTAATTGATCAGTAATTGTCTGTATGCTTCATCGTCAAGACAGGCATGAATATAGAATAAGTTTAGGAAATGGGATCAACAAGTGACTGGCAAACCAGGTTGCATTTGGTTTATGGTTACGAGATGATTCTGAATAAATCGTTTTCTGTATGCTTACTCGTCAAGAAAAGCACCAAAAATCTTACTAGATATGGTATCTAGGATGAGCAATTGCTCATTGATTTGTAAACCAAAGGGCTTTTTTTGTCAGTGGTTTAAGAGATGATTCTGAAATTTATTTTGTAGCAGTGAGTCTAAGTGTTGGGAAAACAAACTTGCAGGTTCTCAGCTCTGGGTTATTCGGAGCAGCGACTACACTGACAATTCAACCACCTTGCGAAGAATTAAGCTGGATCCTGATGGAAATCTGCGGTCATATGGGTGGCATGAAAACTCCCAATCGTGGCATGTAGGATGGAGTGCAGTGGAAGACCAATGCTTGGTGTATGGGTGGTGTGGGAACTTTGGGATGTGTGTTTACAATGAAATAGGCCCATTTTGCACATGCCCATCTGCAAATTTTGTTGCAGTTGATCCAAAAGACCCACGGCAAGGGTGCAAAAGAGAACCAGACATTGACATTCAAGAGTGTAGCAACAACCAGAGCATGCTGGAATTAGAACATACTGAATTCTTGTCGTATCCCCCAGAGTCAGATGACTTCTATGGAGGAATTACTGATTGTGAGCAAAATTGTGCCAAGAGTGGGAGCTGCATTGCAGCCACAATTTTAAATGATGGTTCAGGTATGTGCCGCTTTAAAACAACAAATTTCACTAGCGCTTACCAATCCATAACAATTCCAAGCACTTCTTATATAAAGGTTTGTGGAGAACCACGGCATCTGCCTTCTTCTACAATGCCTGTTGCCCCTTCCTCAAGGTCAATCAAAGTCTCTGTGGTTGGAATTATAGTTGCAGTTGTGGTTACTCTGTTATGCCTTGTAATCATCGAGACAGCCATTTGGTGGTTCTTCTGTAGAAATAATTCTGGAGGATTATCAGCCCAATACACACTTCTAGATTATGCTTCTGGAGCTCCAGTTCAGTTTTCTTACGAGGAACTTAAGCGATCAACAAAAAGTTTCAAGGAGAAGGTGGGATCAGGAGGGTTTGGAACAGTATACAAGGGTACAATGCCTAATAGGAGCTTAGTTGCAGTTAAGAAGTTAGAAGGAATTGAGCAAGGGGACAAGCAATTTCGCATGGAGGTGGCAACAATAAGCAGCACCCATCACTTAAACTTGGTCAGGCTGATTGGATTTTGCTCAGAAGGACGTCATAGATTGCTTGTATATGAATTCATGAAAAACACTTCTTTGGATGTTTTTCTTTTTCCATCTTCCGAGAAATCCCAGATATTCGATTGGGAAACTCGGCTCAATATTGCTCTTGGCACTGCGAGAGGAATCGCATATTTGCATGAAGAATGCAGAGATTGCATTATCCATTGTGATATAAAACCAGAGAACATACTTCTAGATGATAATTTGAATGCCAAGGTATCTGATTTTGGGCTTGCTAAGCTCAATAACGTAAGAGATCATCGAAACCATACATTGAATAGCATTCGGGGAACTAGAGGGTACTTGGCTCCAGAGTGGCTTGCTAATTTGCCAATTACTTCTAAATCTGATGTTTTCAGCTATGGTATGGTTTTGCTGGAAATCATAAGTGGTAAAAGGAACTTTGATATCTCTGTTACGTCAGGAAGGAGGAAGTTTTCCACTTGGGCATTTGATGAATTTGAAAAGGGTAATATCTTGAACATCATTGATGAGAAGCTAGGTGGTCAAATCAATGTAGAACAAGTGGAGAGAGCAATCCAAGTTAGTTTTTGGTGCATACAAGAGCAGCCCTCCCAGCGACCATCGATGGGGAAGGTTGTTAAGATGTTAGAGGGTCTTTTGCCTATTGAAAAACCACCTGCGCCTAAACCTTTTGAAGGACTTCAGAGCAGTGCCAGTATTAATTGCAGTGTTAGTGCTAGTGGTAGCATGATATCAGTGCTTGCAGCTTCTGCTCCTCAAGCATCTTCCTCATCCTCAGCAGATGTCTTTCTCTCCTGAACTTCAAGGAGGAATATGTAAATTCCATTTCACTCTGGAACTTGAAATCTATTAGTAACAGTTTCCCTTCTGAAAGATTAAGCTCGCCCCAACTATGGAGGCTGTATAAGAAGCAAGAAGGCTAGTTAAGTTGTATATTCTGCAGAGCTTTTCGATTGAATATTTTTACTCTCTAATGTCTGACTTATAATATCAAAATTTGAAGTTGATTGCAAGTCTTATCATATGAGCGGACATCTGGGAAGCAGTGATATTTGTTTTAGAGGTTTTGCTGTTTTGAGAATTTTAGGACTCAAAAATAGGTAAAGCAGATAAAACAGAATTTAGAAGATGCTTATTTTTAGATAAGATAGTTGGGTTTCTATTGGGGAACCCACCCATCAAGGAAATACAAGAGCTTACAATGCCTCCAGATACAACCAGAAGACTAAAGTAGTGCTTGGTCTTATAAAAATCTGTGGCGAAACAGCATGAGGTATTACTAACAAATTACCACCTAATATAGGAAATGCAGAATGTTTCTAACTGACGGGAGCAATAGCACACAACCTTGAAGGCATAATTCTTTTGCAAATGTTTAACAATAGAAATTGTCTTTGTTTCACATGGGAATTTAAGTTATTTGCAGATAGGTGACAGGTTTTTTTTCTTCCTTGATTGTTTACTGTCATCCAATTACCATTTTTTGGAGGTTCAATATAATGCTGAGTCTCCTATACACTTTCCCCTCCAGAATCAGGCAAGTCCTCAGAGGAGAAAGTATAAACTGCCGATCCTAGCATCCTGCTTGATTGTCAGAGGAAACCTCTTGTAGTTTAAGATCTATTTTCCCAAGCTCTGAGCATCCAATCATATATGTTACCTTGGAATCCTGTAGAACTTGAGGATTGATTTCCTTCAAAAATGCTTTAATCTGCCCTTCTGGCTCATTTATCTGATCCATATCCTCGGCCACCTCCTCATCTTGCTGTTCCTGAGGACTATTTGGCTCTGATAATGAGCATCATACCAGCTGGTGGCATAGGGTTGCATTCTCTCAAAAGAATTATGTATTCCTTAGATAGATACCTTGCACTGCAACATTTCCAGCAGTGAGATGCAACATTCTCATAATTTGGAGGTTGTTTCTACACCTTGCCTACCTTTAGCACTATGTCTCGTGGGGACCAAGAGAGATCTATCTATGCCAATATGCAGGTAGTGCAAATAAGAGCATTTTTGTGGGTTTCAGGGGAGATCATAATAAGTTTTCCCTATGTTGGTTCAACCCTGCTGCCTTCTAGGTCTGCGTATAGTTCACTCTGGGGTCGGACCCTGGTCTGTATGAGTAGGGGTGTATCCAGGAATTGGATTGATCAAATCATTGAACCAAACCTCTGAATCCAAACCCAAATCAGTAACAAGATCAGTAACTTAGTATTTCCCCAATGGGTTGCCAATGCTTTTCAGTGTTGCAGATTGCCAGAAATGAAGAGGCAGATTAGGCAGCCTCATCAAAATTGGGGCTATGTGAAAGTTCTTAGTAGTTGAGTTTGAAGCTTAGGAACCATGGTGTCACAATGAAGGAAGCCATATCCCAGACCCAAGGTCCTTACTCTAAAATCTTACCCTTACAGAATCAAATGCAACAACTAGAGTACCATTTGTGTAAGGATAAATTACCAGAGGAGTATCGAGGTGAGAAAGCCAAGAAAATGTTATCCTTTGATCTCCAAGTTCCACCATGGGCATCTTCTCAGCTACTTTTATCTATGCCAGACCAACTTAGATGGCCCTTGCCAAAAGAGGCAACCTTACTGTGAGAGCCTGGCCCTGAGGGCTTCTCATGCATTGTAGGCCCCTTGTGTTGCATCTACATAGGACCTTTTCTGTTCAATTTTCTTCAAAAAAGCACCTAGGTCCAGCAGTGAAGAGTTTTCCTCACCAGTTTATCCGTTGTGTGTGGAGCAGCATTACCTGAATCCTCATATCCTAACCTAGAAATTGCCACCTCCTTTTTCTTATCCAGATTTGCGCACTCAGAAAGAGCCAGAACATTCTCTTGGCCTTCTGATCTGCTACACAACACCATTTCTCCATCACCAAGTCCACAAGTTTAGAAGATATGTATATCTTTATAATTTTTGTTTTATTTGGCATGCGGGTAAATACTAAGTATTATTGTGTTCATTTGGAAAATTTTACAGAGTATGATAAAGGCTAGGTGATATATTGTAAGAAGTTGGGAAGCTAGTGCTGATATTCACTTTGTGAAGTTCTGAACATAATTTTAAAAAATGAACAAAAATCTTCTGATGCAGGGTACTTTTATATCTCACAGCACATATGCAAATCACTTGAATGATTTGATTCGAATCTGATTTCAAATCTATTAAGTTTCCACAATCCATACGTATGATATATTAGTTTCTGGATTCGATTGTGTAGAGTTTTTTCCCATCAACGTTTCGGATCATACTACATGATCCATCATCAGGATGTCAAAGAGCAAGAGCAAGAGGACAAGAAATGGTAGAATGCAGATCTAGAAGGCAATAAAAGGAGGAGAAGGGAGAAGGGAAAAGGAGAGAGAGAAGAGAGGTACACGGGGATAAAAAATATAAAAAATGGTTTGACCTACACCTCAACACTAGAGAAAAAAACAAAGCCTCACTCCAAAAAATTAAGAGCCAACAACAAAAGTACAATTAATAAAATAAATAAAAGAATATGCATATGTATATATACATGTATATGTATATGTACTTGCATATCTGAATAAGCCAGCCTATATATATATATATATATATATATTTAAGAGAGGAACATAAAAGTGAAAAGGCAAAATAACCAAAGGTGGAAAGAGAAAATGAGCATAAAACTAAAAAATGAAAGATCAAGGGGAGAATATACAAATAATCAAACAATAATGCAAGAGCGTGAGAGCGGATATAGAATATCTATATAAGGAAGTAAATATAAAGAAGAATACAAGATAAAAATGAAAAAAAGGGCATAAAAGAGAATCTAAAAAAGACAAATAAAAGTAAAATAAATAAAAGAATGCAAATGCATATGAGAATAAAAAGGCAAATGCGTATATACGAGCAAATGAAAATAAACATGCATATGTGTGTATCTATATATGTTCATATATATATATATATGAATATATGTACATATATATATACATATATATATACATATATATCTATATATGTATATATGTGTATATATGTATATATATATATATATAAATATGTATATATATGTATATATATGTATGTATATACATATATATAAATGTGTGTATATATATATATATATATATAAGCAAACAAATGAAAGGAAAAATGAAAAAGAAGAAATTACAAAAGAGGCTCCAAAAACAGTCCTAAAAAACAAAAAAGAAAGCGAAACTAAAAGAAAGGGAACGCAAAAAAATAATAAATAACAACATCCACTCCAAAGGATAAGAGAGGGTGTGTATGCACAAGCCGAAAGAGATGAGAGAGAGTGTAAAAATACAATAAAATGAAAAGAGAACAAAATCATGAAATGAGAGTGTTGACTGTGTACGGACATGTCCACACGGACCCACGAAAAGAGACTGAGCAAGCAAAAAGGGCATAAGAAAAAGAACACAGGAAAGGAAGGGAGAGGCGAGAAGCACTACAAGCTAGGCGGGGGAAGGGGTCAGGCAAGGAGGAGGGGGGGGGGGGGCTGGTTCACCGCTAGAAGGCCGAGGAAGACACTCAAGCGGGAAGGACGAGGGGGGAAAATAGGGGAAAAATTGGGGGGGGGGGGGAAGGAGCGTACCAGAAGGACTAAACGAACAAGACTAGGAGGGAGGGTCAAGATGAGGGGGGTTTCTAAGGGAAGATAACAAAGGATGCCAAGAAATGCTTAAGCTCCAACCATCATCGCGATTGAGGTTACAGGGGTGGTTGTTGATTTCGATGGCTTCCTTGAGTTTCCTTTTAAAGAAATTGTCCTCCTTGAACATAACTTGAGTATCCTCTAAACAGATGTGATGTTTAGTGGAAGAAGAATGCTCGGCTAACGCAGACTTGAGAACATGCTCGTGCCTGATATCGGCAGCCTGCTCTTTGATTCTGGTGTTGAAGGAACGACCAGTTTCACCTATGTAGGGAGTACCACAAGAACACGTAATCTTATAGACCCCCGACTCTGAAAAAACATCTCTAGGGTCTTTGATAGGGGGAACACACTTCCTTAATGCGGACAAGGGCTTGAAAGAAACCCGCTACATAGGGAATGGAAATGAACGGGGAAGCCTCAGGAGGAGAGGGAGGGGGGTTGGTGGAGGAAAGAAAGAAGGATTTGGCCAAGTGGAAAATACATTAGCAACTGAGAAATGCAAAGGAATAGACATGAAAACTGCAAGACTACGCTTCTGCTTTCTATTCAAATATTTCCGAAGTACAACACAAATCTGAAATAAAAAATTGCATAGCAGCCCCATGGGCATTACAAAAATCTTCAAATCTGACACAAATCTCAGATAAATCAGTCCACATGCAAACAAGAACAATCAGGAAAAACTATCTCCTTCCTCTCAAGTTTCTATTACAATCTAGCTTCCCAATTACGTAGATGTTGTGAATCACCATCACATGACCACATGGGCATCAAAGAAGCATCTCTAATCTGATATAAATCAGAAAATAAACAAGAGGAAACTATAAGGAATTCATCCCACACTTGAGCTACAGCTGCACTCCAATCTTTGTCCTTCAAACTGCAACTGTCAAAATTGAATCCTCCAACGCTTGTCTTCAATTTATGAAATGTGATGCCCAAAATAGCCCCCCTGATCACCACAATCCATGATTGAGTAACCCAACCAAATCCCATGTTGAGATTGAAAATCCCTCCAAAAATCATTCAAATTTTGCATTGAATGTTGTCATAATGCTGCAGAGGTCCACCTCAACTTCCACCAATTAAAAATAAATAAATTATCAATGTAAAATCATATATTCACCAAATACCATGTCCAAATAAGGGGGCCACCATAAAATAATAAATGAAATACAAGATGCTTCATAAATGTTGTCATAAGCCACCTTCTCTAACAACCAATCAAACTGGTCAACCATGAGAGCACCATAACTCAAGAATCTGTAGTAAGATATGCACTACCACTTGTTACTTGGATGCCCACCTATGAAGAGATGCTCTTTAAACATAGCAAATGTAATATTTTGAATTATTTAGTGTCATGTAACTCCCAATTCCACACCAAGATGGAATATTCCTAAGAATATTTTTAGAAGATGCTGCTGACATGTGTCAAATTCAGTGTTCCACCGCCTGTTGGGGATGGGAGGACAAAGGGCCTAAGTTTGGGGACAACGGGGGGATGGTGGGGGTGCGGGGTTGATGTATATACTATATACTATATACTATAAATATAGTACTTGAAATGCTAGTTATGAAAAGATGTATAAGAAGTAAAATAGCAAAATTACAACCATAAATTAAGGTTCGAATGGAATCCTAAAAACAATTAAAATTTTTGCAATTTTATGAAAAAAGTCACTTTATGGGCTGCTCGGCAACAGGGAATGTGCAAAGGTCCTTGGGATGGTCGAGGGATGTCTGGGCATCCCCATGACGTCCTAGAGATGCTGTGCTGTCCCCGCATTCCTAGGTGGTGTGGCGGTGGGGGGATGCACCATCCTTGTCCCCACGCCCTGGGGACGTCCCTGTTCTTGGAATGCGGAGGTTCGGGGGCCAGGACATATCTCCATGTTTCACTTGTCAAACTCCTATGCTAGATTAATTAAACCTCAGGACTTGGCCAAATGGTTTATATTTTAGGCCTTATCACATCAATTTTAATCACCAAATTATTTAAAACTAAACTATTGCAAAAATTAAATAAAATAATTTTGGTTGATGCAAGATTGCTCTCACATCCCAAGATGCTCCTGCATCACCTTCTCTTAGTGTTGAGCAAATTGGATCGTCCAATAGAGATAATATATACGAGTGTGGTATTGTAGAATACAATTGCCTTCATTATTGATTGATTCTACAATATGCAATGATGATATATATAAATACCAAAAGGTATAGGTGTGAAGAGTCATGACTAAGCGTAGAGACAACTATGAATAGTCATGACTGTTCACATTAATTAACTGATTTAGTCTTTTATTAAATATGTATAAGTTTACACTTGTGCATATTAACATACTTTCCCATTAGATTATATATCCACGTATATGCATTATATAATATATATATATATATATATATATAACATTTCATATGCATATAAATATATTCTTTTCAACTATATATATATTACATTGTATATATATATATATATATACACACACACACACACACACACACATATATATATGAATAATATGATATGCATATTGTTATTGTCTCGTTCTATTAAACCCGAACGAACAATACTTTTAACACTCCCTCTTGAGAGAGAGTTTAATAGAATTTGTAGAATCTTTTCATATCATGATATCCGGCACATCCGGGACAATCCCTTCCGGGAGTCAATCATGATAAGTGTCAAGATATACGGCACATCCGGGACAGTCCCTTTCTGGAGTCGATCTTGACAAGTTATTACACATCCAGTAATAACATAAGCAACAAGATATCCGGCACATCCGGGACAGTCCCTTTCGGGAGTCAATCTTGAAGCCTGGATAACTATTTTCAAGATCGTCACCTTGAAATAGTAACCCAACACACATGAAAGATCGTCACCTTTCATAATATAACACAAAATGAATGGGCCCATAAAGTCTACCATGACTTCCGACACTTCGGGACACACAATTTAATGTAGTCTCGTCATGATAGTAGACTTCAATATCATGATGTCCGGCACAGTCCGGGACACACATAGCGAGTCAATCATGATATGGTTTCGTTATTACACAACAAGCAATAACAAGAGTCAAGATATCCGCATAGTTCAGGACACACACTTAAGTAGTCAATCTTGACACTTTGGTTCACTATTATCAAGTGAGGAAGGCTTCCACCTTAAACTTGTCTATCAAAGACAAGAATCATTTAAGATACAAAATGATAGATCACTAAGGCTGAAAACCTCTTTTCAGCTAAGACTTTATTCCTCAACATCAGGAATACTTCCTCTGAATTAATATGACCACGATCCTGGGTTGCCATCTTAATTTGATCTTCTAGCTTCTCCCACTGACATGAAAGCATAGCCTTCTCACATGGTAATTCATCATAATTCTCTGCTACAGTTTCTTGATCACTAGGTAACCAACAAAACATGGTCTACTCCCTCTGAATCAAGATCTTCGAATGTCCACTGATGCAGATCCTTTCGCTTCCTCTTCTGTCACGAAGGCATACCCTGTTTATATGCTCATCTCAGTGTTACTGCAGGATGTGACTCCATACCTTTCTTCCTGAGAGAATCGATGTCTCATACATGAATAATCTGAATAGACATAAGGTTGCTGACTCACATTGACTAGCATAGGATGCATTTTGATCTTTTTCAAGGCCACAACATTAACACTCCCTCTTGGACTTGAGGGAAGATAATAAAGACCTCTAGTATGATGTTCATCTCAATGAACTATAGTCTCAAGATGTATGAATTACTTCAATCAGAGATTCTATCCATGTGCATCTCATCTGTAATTCTATCCACGAGTTTCCACTTCTATAGCCTTAGAATTGTTTCACCTTCAGCAGTGATCTCCCTCTCAATCAATATGGTCAATTTTGTCACAAGTTGACTGAATCATCTGGGTGCTGAGTATCCATCCCGTTTACAACCAGTGTTCATCTTATCGCCTGCCCATCCTGAGATTTGTCAAGTGCAGGATTGAACATGATGTTTCCTTATTTTACTTACTGATCTGTATAAATATATATTCTCTATAGGTTAGGCTCTGATACCATGTTGAGCAAATTGGATCGTCCGATAGAGATAATATATACGAGTGTGGTATTGTAGAATACAATTGCCTTCGTTATTGATTGATTCTACAATATGCAATGATGATATATATAAATACCAAAAGGTATAGGTGTGAAGAGTCATGACTAAGCGTAGAGACAACTATGAATAGTCATGACTGTTCACATTAATTAACTGATTTAGTCTCAGATTAATTAACTGATTTAGTCTTTTATTATATATGTATAAGTTTACACTTATGCATATTAACATACTTTCCCATTAGATTATATATCCACGTATATGCATTATATAATATATATATATATATATATATATAACATTTCATATGCATATAAATATATTCTTTTCAACTATATATATATTACATTGTATATATATATATATATATATATATATATATATATATGTACACACACACACACACACACACACACACACATATATATATATATATGAATAATATGATATGCATATTGTTATTGTCTCGTTCTATTAAACCCGAACGAACAATACTTTTAACACTTAGATCATAGAGAAAAATCATAAAATAACATAAAGATGAAGTGAAATTGGTAACTAGGACGATCATTATCATCATCTCTTACACCCATGCCTTTTGTATGGATTGTACTGGTAGGAGCTCCCAAGATATTATTTTCTTTATGTTCTTCCTTTCAAATGGGTAGACAGAGAGGGGATGGCCTATTGGAGTTGGGTCTTGTTGTCTCTGCTGTAAAGACCACAACTTAAGCCCTTGACCAAGACCTGATGGACTCATTCCTTTTTTGTTTTTACATCTTTTTCATGGAGAGGAGGCAACATATAAATAGAGTCACAATATTTTGGTCCTTACCTGGGATTTGCCACATCTCTTTTGCCTGCTTATTTTCCGTGGCTTCATCCCTCTCTTTAACTGTGAAGATCCTGCTTGCTTTGCCCTCATGAATGATTAGACTTTTGAGATGCTCAAGTTCAATTTAATTTTCTTTGCCTTGTTCTGAATCTGCATGCCAAAGGCGACCACAATGATATGTTAGCTAATTTAAGATGCAACAGAAGGCAGTAAATTAAAACTTCATTATTTTGTACCTTACATATTTGAAATTTTGGCAGCTTCTTGTTATGGCTAGAGGATCACAATCATTTAAATATGCTTTTCCTGTCTCTACGAAATGATGCCCTTTCGCACACTTTTAAACTTTATTGGAAATTTTGACACCTTGTCATGGCTCAAGGATCCTAATGATGTAGATATGCTTCTTCTGTCTTGGCAAAATGACCTTTCACACACTTTCCCTAGCAACTATGGGAGGCTTAGGGTATCCTCCTATTAAACATTTTTTAGTTCTCCTCCTTGTATCTCATCTTTGCCTCAACCCTAACATGAAAAAATACAGAAGCAGAATTGGTAGATGCCATTTAGCCCCTTACCTTCAGAAACACGTGTGACAGAACATAATATTGCCTTTCACACTTGAGCTTGATAGATAGAATAATAAATAAATATAAACTGGCAGAATAGTGTTTGTATTTCTAGACGCACATAAATCTGTTACCTCTTGAACAACTCCACTAAGTGCAAATGGTGCTGTTGCTCGCTTTCTTAGTTTCTTGAAATGCTGCATAGCCAGTTGGATATGCTGCTGATGTCTTTTGTAGAACTTAGTCCAAGTGAATAAGCAACAAAAAGGAGGAAATAGTGACTTTTTAGATCATGACCTGGACAGCACACCACTCTGGCAAATGGGAGCCCTCCTAAATTTCAACCTCATGACCAATCCTGGTACTAAAATTAACATTGCCTATGCACAGCTACTTCTATATCCTGAAATGTTGATATTGCTTCACATTTAGGACCAGCAAATGTCTTCTTTTTCAGCAAACACTCCTATTAAAGGTATCATAATGTCCGTTAGATTGACAAGATGTTGCATGTTTGGACCCCATGTAGCCTTTCATAGGCAGGGAACACAGGAGCATATGATGCTTAAAAACTATATTAAGATGTGTCCATGCTTTAGCTATCATGCCTTGCTTGTGGAGCTCAGAATTATCTCTTATAAAAAGTTTGTGCATAAGCCAAACATAATTTACATTGTGGAATAAACTCCATACCTTTAGGCTGGGTCATTTAATGCATGAAGCCCAGGAATAGTTATAACTATATGGAGATGGTGCACAGGTATCAGGTTCAAATTGTCCATAAAGGAGCTCTTTATAAATATTCTTAGTAATACAAACTTATTAAAGTGCACACACAAAATAAATTTCACGATGTTCAAAACAATTCATGGTTCCTGCATGATAAGAAGCTGTACGTACAATTCATAAAACCAAAACAAAAAGGGCTATCTGTATAACATGATGTGATCCTTTGAACATGATTTACCTCAGCCCTGTACTTGATGATGATAATGCTTTGATCTGAATTTCATCTTTGGTTATTTGTAGTATTCCATGGGGATGCGCCCCCCCTTTCCAAACCCTAGCGTTCTCAGAATGGGGATGTCCCCGGGATGTGGAGATGTCATCCCAAAGTCCCCAGCCGTGCCTCTCGTCAACCACCGTTCACTGCCAGCACATGAAGACGTCCCAGCATACTCAGGACGTCGAAGGTGACGCTTGAGCGCCCCTCCAGCATCTCGGGGACATCTGGGCGTCCCTTGTCGGTGGCCACTTTTTTGCATGTATATTTTTCAATTGCGTTTTTGGTTCTATTCAAACCCTAAGTGGATGTGGGCCCCATCTAAGGCCTTCCAAGCCTACAAAAGGCCCTCCAAGCTTCATTTTAATTCACATTGTCATTTCTAATTGTTTGCTACAGCAAGAAGAAGTGAAGAGCTGAGAAAAGAGTGATTAGAGGAGTGAAAGGACTGATTGCAAGTAAAAAAGGAGTGAGGAGCAAGAAGAGAAAGATTTTCTCCTTGTTGAAGAGATTTTTCAAGCACAAGGTAGGGTTTTTAACTGATTTTTTATTTTATTTTCTGATTTTCAATGTTATTTCATTTCTTGTTTCATTTTCTTATCTCATTTCTTCTTGTTTCAATTTTTAAATTAATTTAGGTTTTGTTTTACAATTTGAAATATGTTGAAAAAATAAAAATATAGAGTTTTAGTTTTTTTTTAAATTTTAAAGTAGGGCCTAGGCTGAAATATGTGCTTATTGTTTTTTTTTTCATTTTGTGAAATGGGGTGTCAAAATAAGCTCACATAGTCATGATATGATTGGGGATGAGATGAAAATTCATTCTAATAGTGCAAGTCAATCAAAATATGAACCTGAGCATGAGGATGAGCCCAATGAGTGGGGTGAGCATGGGCCAAATCCGGAAGGGCAAATTAGTTCCATGGCTAGTGCACCACTTGCTATTGATTGCACCTCCCAGCTTTTGGCAAAGTGGGCTAGGGGTCCTTATGATCCCAAATCTCCTCTCAGATAGTTTGCAACAAGAATAACAGCCTCAATGCCAACAGGTGGTGGCAAAAGAAAATGGAAATGCAACATGTGGTATAGAATGGTTTGGGAGCATCACTAGAGTTAATGTACAATTCCTCTTTTTGTAAGGGCAGCCACATATTTCTATTCATGCATTGCATCAAAGAGCAGGAACAATGTCAGGGTCAGCCTCAAGACCTTCAAGACCTTCATCCACTCATAGTGCTATGGCTGAATCACAACAGGGCAAGGGGAAATGCAAGATGCAAAGTAACCCCATAGCTAATTTGTTCAATGTACACCTGAGGGATTGGATAGATGATTCCATTAGCAAGTTTTTTGCCAATGGCATCCCATTTCATGTAGCTTGATCTCCTTATTATAAGGAGATGATGTCGATGGTGGCGAAGGGAGGAGCATTGTATGTGCTACTAGGTAAGGACAAATTGAGGACCACAATCTTGGATAACAACTAACAACTATGCCAAGATCAGTGCATTGATGGAGATGATGGGGGCATGTTGGGAGGAGTCTGGATGCAACATAGTGATGGATGGGTGGATGTACATTAGACATTGTCCACTCATCAATATCATAGTTACATGCTTAGAGGGCCCGTTCTTTCTCAAAGTGGTTTGATTGGTCAGGGCATCGAAAAGATGTTAATTTTTAGTTTGACATCCTTCAGACAGCTATTGAGGAGATTGGGACACAAATTGTGGTCCAAATATTTGATAGACACAACACATGTGTGCATAGTTGCACGAAAGCTTATTGAGGCAGCATACAGATATATTTGGTGGTCTCCATGTTGTGTGCATGCCATGAACAATCCACTCAAGGACACGGGGAAGATTGAGAGGATTAGAGGAGTGGTCAGCGACGTGAGGGATGTGCAAATATTTATTTGCAACCACCACACTTCACATGCACTCTTCAGGAGCTTTGCGAAGGAGTTCTTGAAACTAGTTGATACCTAATATGTATCCTATTTCATTCTTTTGGAGAGAATGATTGAGTTGCAGGAGCCATTGCAACTCATGGTTATTGTTGGTGCCTTCAAATTTCAAACAAATTTTAAGTGCACATGTTCAAATTGTGGCTAAGTCCTATCTTTGTCTGATTTCAATGAGTTAATTTTGCCAAGTCTTCAAGTTGGTTGGAGTTTTGAACCTATTCCGGAACTTGACAAGTCAAATTGAACTAGCTGGAACTCCTGTCGAAGTCCGACAACCTATTCTGAACCAAAGGGAGAAAGTGTTTTAAAGCTTTAAGGCTGGTTCAAGTTCCATCTCCTGTGTTAGACTCCGATGGCCTTGGTGGAACTTTCACTTGCAAGGAAGAAAGAGAAAGATAAGGGAGAGAATGAAGTGATTGAGTGTCACCATTTTCGTCAGGTTCTAGAACCTATTTTGGAACCCAACGGGACATTTGTAACCACACAAACCAAAGGTGCCCAAAGCGTCAGAACATCAAGGCAGTTCTAGAACCACCATTGGGTTCCAACATTATGTTTGGAACACACTATAAAGTTAAAGGAAGCGATTCAACATTTGGTGACAGGTGGGTCTGCTTGTTGGCTCATCAGGATGTTTTATCTCCTCCAACAAGTTGTCGAGTTCTCAAATGACATACAGGTGTGCATCCATGTGGTTGAGATCTAATGGGAGATAGCAACTCGGTAGCTCGATGAGGTCTCTAAAGTGTTCCAGTGTGTTGACGAGCGCTAAATCGAGATGATGTGTATGGTGGGCCCAAGGTGTTAGCATTATTTCACGTGGTGCCTCATTGGAGTTTCCTTTGATTTCTACTGAGTTGACAAGCTAATTGAGATTCGGGTATTCGACGGATTGGAGGTCCATGTAAGTAGGGGTGATATTCAAAGTGTACACGGTGACTTGTCATGATCTTCAAAATGCTATGTCGAGTTGATGAGTTAGAGAGATGCTTATGTGGTGGGCTAGGAATGAAGATGGTTGGCTCGTTATCTCACTAGGGCTATCCATTTGAACCAATGTGGGGCCGACTTGTCTGACATGGAAACTCTAATGACGCATGGGGTAATTAACAGACAGCTCAAGTGCTCACTAAGCTCTTCCTTGGGTTCTAACACGTTGCTGAGCTCATTGAGGACCATGATATCGACACACTATGGCAAGACATGTCAGGTATATTGTCGTTGGCTCACTAGGATCTCTCTCGCGCCTTGTCTAGCCTCTATGTTCCTCAGTGGCGTTCGATGTGGCTTATGTTATAATGTGCTCATTGGCTCGTTGGAGATTCCTTCGAGTTCCACCAAGTTGATGAGTGATCAAATGGTCAACTGGTCAAATGTGACCCCACCATGTTTGCCTTGTCATGCAACTCAGCCAATCTTTTTTTGCCATGTGTTTATGCTATTCGTTGGCGTGTTAGGAGATTTCTTTCGTTCCAACGAGTAGGCAAGGTCTTCAATGCTAACCGTCCAATCCAAAGGCTAATCTCATCGACGGCTATGTTTTAATTGCTTATTGGGGGTTTTCTCAGTGGCTCTTGTCCATCCAATTGCACGCCAGGTTCTTCGTCGATGGCCATAATTTAAACTTGGCATTAGTTCTTTTAGTTTTCATTGGTCAGCAAGGGTTTCACCATGATAGAGAGTTGATTTAATTGTTCCAACTACCCCAGCAACTCTCCTACTTCCAACGACGCCATAACTGCTATTCTCTAGGTCTTTGCACATGCCACTCAAGTGTAGCCATACCCATTTATTGCTGTGGGTGACTTCTAGTGTCATTTCTTCTAACAAAGGACAAATCATTGCATACCTATGGGGCATGGGCCATTCTTTTTTGCTGGAGAGTCGTGGATTTCCTCCTCTGGGTCACTTTATAAATTAAAATGTACACGCAAGATCAAATCTTGTTTGATCTCTGATTTTCTACAATTATTATAGCCTAACCATGGTCAACTTAGGGTTTCAACTCAAGTGTTTAATCGCAGTTATGCCTGCACTATGAAGGTGATTTTTGTAAATTTTGCTTAGGTTCTGAAGCTTTGGGATTTTGCACTGGGAAGGCAAATAGGTTTGTACAACGGTCTCATTTTTTATGAATTGTAAGTTGCATTTTGAAAGAATTAATGAAAATACCACCATGTGTTGTCTCCTGTAGTTTTCTCCCTTAATTGTATGAATTTATTTGTTCAAGATAGATAAATTTGTTTTCATGAATTCCTCGTGAATGTGTAATGCACAACTTTGTTTTCTTTCAAGAAAGAATTAAAATACTTATTGTGGGTTGCAACATTTATTTGTTAAAGCTATGATATGTGGTGTGAACAATTGAATGCTTGAGTAAGGCCTAAGTATTTAGAAGACCATATGCAATCTTGTCGTGATTCATTAGGCATCAGACTTTATCCCAATGGTCCTAAGCATTGGTCATAGTCTTGTTAGTTTCTACAACCATCAAATCATCAAAATCATTTTCCATTTCTGTTAATAGGAGTAGAGTTAGAATAGTGTTTTTACTCTCAGGTATGCACAAATGATGTATACCAGAATAGAGCCAATTTTGGAATAGATTCATATGCATTTTGGTCCAACAAACTGAGAGTTATCTTCTTAATGTGTAATACTTGTTTAAATCTTGTCAATATCTAGAAGTATTACAAGGGAGACCTACTTGGGTTTTGGAGAGCCCGAATAGGAAATATTCCTTATTGCTAAGGAATTCACAAGCAGTTGGCCACTGAATTGGTATAGTTAATCATAGGAGGCTTCTCCCAAACATCAACTCGAGGCACCAACGTTTATGATGCAAGATTGGAATCAGTGGGATGGGGCTAGGATAAAGTAGGGGAGGAGGGTGAAGGAGATAGTGAAGAGAGATGGATTTTGGAGTGATGCAAAATACATAGTCTCTTTCATCACTCCAATTTTCTAGGTCATCA
This sequence comes from Chamaecyparis obtusa, assembly GCA_027943335.1. Taxonomy (NCBI): domain Eukaryota; kingdom Viridiplantae; phylum Streptophyta; class Pinopsida; order Cupressales; family Cupressaceae; genus Chamaecyparis; species Chamaecyparis obtusa. The sequence goes on from BSBK01013101.1 coordinate 1,304,601, forward strand.
AATATGGGGATGGGGATGCACGTACCCTTGGAGAGGTGTATAAGTGCATCGATTCTATGGTTGGCCAAATGAGGGCAATTGTGCGAGGACCCCACTTTAGCATTCTACAATGAGAGCATTCAGCCTATTATTCAGTGTAGATGGGAGAACCTAAACACACCCTTGCACGTGGCTGCTTATGCATTGAATCTAAAGTGGTACATGCCTAGCTTGGTAGAGTTACACCGATTTAGGATGATGAGGTGAAGGAAGGGTTCTTTAGGTGCATTGATAGGATGTATGATGCTGAAACTGCTGGCTAGATTCACAATGAGTGGACAAAATTTGCTACTCTTAGGGGTTATAAGGCCGCGACAAAGGAGGATATAAGAACTATGGCATAGGAGGACTCGATTTTGTGGTGGACTTGTCATGGACCAAAATTAGCAACTACCACACTAGCCATTTGTTTGCTATCTCAGGTTTCTAGTTCTTCAACTGCTGAGAGGAACTGGTCTACTTATAGCTTCATGCACTCTCTTAAGAGGAACAAACTTACCTCTAGGAGAGCAGAGAAGCTAGTGGTTGTACATAGTGCCTTGCGTATCACTGACCGCAAGACACGTGTGTACAAGGAGAGCCCAACAACACTATGGGATGTAGAGCCAGTGGAGCCATCACAAATCGATGAGGATGAGGATGCAGCAATTTCAGTTGGAGGGCTGGTTGGTGTTCCTTTGGCAGATCTTAACCTTGAGGAGTCCAATAGTTTCAGTGACGAGGAGTTTGCCTTGAGGCCCAACCTCCCGAGGGATGATTAAAGGGTCCCCTTCACTACATTTTGACATTTTGTACTTGTTTTGATATCGCACTACTCATTGTAATCATCTTTATGATATTTTTGATGTAATAGAAATCTTCCATTTGCCAATTTGACAATTTGAAATTTTATTTAGTATTTAGTATTCTAATTTCTAATTAGTGATTTGATATTCGAAACTTCAATGTTCAAGTATTTACTATTTAGCATTTGGCATTTGCGATTTTGCTATTTTACTTCTTAACAGCCTTATACATCTTTTCATAACTATCATTTAATCACTTTTATTATCAAAATATAATTAGAACATATGATAGTATGTTTGCAGGATTGAGTAATAACCCCAGTAGGAAACCAGGATTTTCCGTCATTCAATTGAAGGCTCCACTATTTTGAAATTTCCACATCAACTTACCAGCATTTGTTTCCTCTTGAGTCTTCACTCTTGATGCTCAAACTGTGGCTTCCTTTTCAATGTAAGATCATTTTCTTCAACGAGTGTGCTCTCAGGAATAACTCAGGAGAATTAGTTTCATAAAGAACAAACACCATTTTCTGTTCCGGCAACTTTATTGTTTGCTCTGGCATTACTGCACATGGTCAGAAACATTTCTTTACATATCCCTTTGATACAGCATATCTTCCAAGCAATTAAAAATAGAAAATGACAGTTCATTGGGAGAACGTAGCATATGCTTCTCGGTTGAGCATTGAAAGAGACATTATACACCAGCCTTCTCTTGGCGGGCAACTTCTTGTTCCATGTCTTTACCAAAGTTACCACATAAGTAGCATTTCCTTTGACTTAGAAGAATACTGAAGATATGTGCATTTACAATGTGGCTCTTTATGGAGCAGATTATGAACTCCCAAGTGTATTACTCTTCTGGTGAAGGTTATTTGAGCATTTTCATGTTGAAAAGCTGCTTTTCACCTCTTCTGCTGCATACAACTATGGGATTTAAAAAAGGGCTTCGTTGAACTGTGCACAAGTCTCGATCTTTGCTACAGCCTTTGGAAAACCTCAAAATGGGATCATCATTTAGTTCAAGGTTTTCTATGAAGGGGATTATAAGTAAATCTTATTACCTTTTCATACAAAATTTTCTGACCCATATTCTCAACATAATTTATGGATATATTAAATGTAGACTAAACTTGAACAAAGGGCCACATTCAGAGGCTTCAAAATTTTGTAATTCCAGCAAGATACCTTATATTCTTGCTATTGGAAAGCTTATCTATAAGCAATTTTAACTTTGATTTCTTTAATGTTCTTTGTAGGTTACAAACATGGAAAATTTCACTCCTTTTACTTTAACAGTAACCATTGCTGCAGTGTAAGCACTTCTTAATTTCCAAGCAACTCTTTCCAAGATTAGCTTGCTGGGGTTGAATACACACAGGCCACTCTGAGCTAATTTTCATGAGGACTCTTTGCCTTCCAGCTTTAGAGGAGTCGCATTTTTTGAGCATGAATGGGCTTTGCATGTTGAAGTTCAAATCAAGAACCCGTGCAAAGATGTTGAATCTTTGTCTCTTGTAATGAGGGTAATAAACTAGCCTTTCTGCCCTATTTTAGGGAGACTGTGTAACCATCTTGTAAGATCTGTGGAATTATTTACAAGATCACCTTCACACTCTTACAACCCCCCCAAAGGAAAAATTGGTATTATTAGATTCAATCAATTTTGGAGACTTTTAAACAGTAATTGGCTGGAACTCAATTCAATATAGCAGGACAAGGGCATGTAGTGAAACTGGCACTGATGCCAATTAACTGTTGTCTCGTAGAACCGGATGATCCAACACCAAGTTTGTAACAACACAGATTTTGGATAAATGGATGAAGAATTTAGACATTTGAGATAATCCAACACTGAAGGATTTGAGTATTCTAAAATCAAACATTCAAACTAAAATTACCAACAGAGAAAAATAGAAACAAAAGAACTTTGTTATTATAAAAATATTTTATTATTATTGAAACCCATATAAAAAATCTCTCTCAACATAAGCTATCTAGAGAAGACAAAACAAACCTGATCAATAGATTTTTAAATGAAGATGATTACACAACGCTTGAGCAATGTTTTCTAAAAAGTCCTTACAGACAGATTTCTAAACAAGTTAACATTTTGATGTCTTTCATACTAAGTTAGCTTAAAAGAAGTTAACTATCATCTTGACTGATAATATATTGTAATTTAGATTAGGATCTTTGTCTCAGTTGAATGGTATAATGAAAACACCTTTTCTTATTGACAGTTAGATTGATTGTGACAATGACGATGTACAGAGTGCTGTTGATTATGGTTTCTAGGTTGTTTGCAACAAAAAATATTCAAGGTTGTGGTGATCATAAATCTTTCTAATAATGATGACATTAAGAAGTTTGTAATTGTGGTAATAATGGGAAGGATGATAGCTATAAGAAAGAAGACAGAAAGAATATTTTATCAGCACAATTCTGTCTAAACATTAATTTGTTGTGTGTCTAGAGGTATTCAAAAGGTCTTAGGTGCTAATTATGACGCTTGTTTTTGGTTATGCGTAAGACTTATATTGTAACACCTACAAAATGTTATTGACAAAGCCTAACAAATTTTTTTTAACAATCAATTATTTGAATGCTAATATAAAGGAAGGGGATGCACAAAGAACATGTGTTGTTGTGAAACACAAACAATCCTTGGTGTCCACCCGAACTAGGAAGAGTCAAAAGGCAGATTGCAAAAGCATCTGGACAAGTCTATAATAAATCAAATTCTAGACTAGAACATCTTCATTAGAATAAACATAATAAGAGACACTAAAAATACCTTTTGTTAGCAACATTGTGGAACAAACGTGGGATTGTTGTAGGATTGCCATAGGATTGTTGCAAGACTGCTACGGAATTGTTGTGGGAATACTGGATGTCTACTAGGGGGTTGTTGTAGGATTGGGGCTATTGGAGGACTATTATGGGACTGTTGTGGGAAAACTGTAGGACTGCTATAGGGCTACTTGGGATTGAGCTATTGTAGGACTCCTAAAAGACTGTTACAAGATATTTGTGAAGCAAGATGAGGTGAAGGATAACCAATCTTGAAACTGGAAATGATGAGACTAATGGACCAACTAGTGGAAATGGGTAATTGGTGGCACATACATCTGTGCAGCAGACCCAACCCACAATAGCAAATGGTTTTCTCAATGTTCTGATGGATGGGATAGTCTCTTGGGTCCAACTCAGGGCAGGTTTCAAGCTACAACTAGTAATTGCTTGTAATGCCCTGCCAAGGAACCCTTGGAACAAAGTGGTTAAATATGCACTCAACATTTTTTTTTTTTGAAAAATGGAATAAACATCATGTAAAAATGTGTATCACATAACCATAAACGTCTGCAAGATACAACATGCAAGAGAATACACCATGATCGTCACATGATCATACACGAGCAGAAGACTAACAAGCACTTCCAAAGGTTCCAAGACAATTCAATCACATACACAGAACAAAGAACGCATGCTCACGAGACTGCCCTACAAGGATTTAGACAACATCCTCGAATCACAAGAGGCTAAGCCAGCAAGAACCCACAGCTATACAAAGAGGAGACTAATCCATCATTGAAATCCATCTCACTGACATTCATTTTAATCCCAAAGCAAATGTTCCTAATATGGTTAAACATACATGTTAATTACCAACTAACCATAAGCACACACAATAAGACAAGCAAGGATCCTCAAACGATCGCGCACAAGTGGAAGACTCATCAAGAAAGGAAAGACACAATCAAGTCGCCACATAAGAACCATGCTGAAGGAAATATGTTGATTCTTGAAATTTGACTAATTCTTGAATTTCGTAAAAAGTCTCAAAATCTAGAATCTTTAATATAACTCCTATGAATCTGAAACCACACTCAAACATCCTGAAAATATTATATAAAATGTAACTTCAAGTATAAGAAACTTATACTGCCTTAGAGATGAAATCGGGTTGAGAATGCATGAAAGACATCTAAGAACCCTCAAGAAACAAATCCAAAAGTATAAACATTTGATTCAGCTTCAAAAACTTATTGGGAAACCAAGCTGAGTGTAGACGCTAAAGGCAAGCGGAAACGCTTGTTTAGGTGCAGACGTCAGTTCACTCAAACGTCAATTCTGAGACGGAAAAAGTCTCAAACCAGTGAGTTGGAAATGTTGATTCAAGCTGTAGAAATGTTAATCCACCTAAATGTTGAATCAAGCAAAGATGTTGATTCGTGAAATTGGCCAAAAATACAAAGGGACAAAAGCCAAAACCTAAGTCGACACCAACGTATGGCTAGTAAACATCTAGCTCCACATTTACTCATCAATTGCACAATGCAACTACTAGAATCATTACCGAGGAGGATTTACAATTCAATGCATATTTAAATTAAATCAATGCTAGCCTACATAAATGTCATTAACAACTTGTAGTTCTTTTCACGCACAACACAAGATTTTCTCATAATTTAAATAAAACAACATTCTAATTACTATCTTTACATTTAATAGCAAACACAATATGGTATGTTCTCTAGGATGTTCTCTCCCGCACATACTATCAGAGGTCTACATCGAACATGATACAATCACACTATACACAAATAGGCTAGCAGTGCCAAACATTTAGAATAGTCACCAAGAAACTGAAAAAGAAAAATCCAAATGGGGGAATCATCAATTCCAATAGTGAATCCCAAAAATGAGCTTATTTCAACAATAAATCAAACATGACAAATGTCACAAATAGATAAATAGAGAAGTTTTGTGTGACTAGTCCAAGCATAAGAAATAACAAAAATTCAATGCTAGCCCACACAACACGTGGAAAGATCCACCAAGAAATAAAATAAATCACCAATCATGAAATGCATTCACGTGACATTGTGACTAATATCAGTCACATCAGAGGGAGTAACCACCACACGATACTAGGGAATACAACATCCTAGCAACATTAGAGAACGTACCCAGACACACCAAGGAATGAATCATATAGGATTCTAACAATATGCATCACTTGAAACACTAGTAACTGCAACAAATTCCTTATCAATTCACATCCCTTTATATTTTCCATGCAATGCGATTATTTCATTATGCATGGTTCAATCAGGAGATGGTTTAAGCTCACAACATATACCAAATGCACAAAGCAAGATCAATATGGTGTCATCGTTGCACTCAATGCAAGTTTAATACAATGCTACACAACCATAAGACATAAGAATACTCAAGGGATCAAAGCAACCATGCAATCTGGGGACATAAGTCCTTAACTCAAATGATCTACTACATATATGCAAATTTTCTATTCTTCACTAATGAATATTCTCCTTTTGAATGCAATGGTCCATAACTATCACTTTCCAAAGTGGAATGCATCTACAATGCAATTACAAAAATGCTAATATAATAAACATGAATCAATTCATTTACTCTCACATTAATGCAATAATCACTATAATACAGTGCACCACACTCCATCAGGAATCGATCATAGGTACTCACGACCGAGCATGGACACCAATTAGTTATTCTAACCAAGGAGGATCACACAAGAAAATGAGCCACTTATGGGCAACCAAATACTTAAAGCAATCAAGGAAATGCCTAGTTTCCATACCTAGGCATTTCCTAGTTTCCATACCTTGCCTTTGTGCTTCTCTCATAGGAAAATCATCCAACCATACATGTTGGAAACTAATGTAAACATTCAAGCTCATGTATGCTTCTCTAAGCATACATGTTGGAAACTAATATACGCTAGTGAGCTTGATTGAGCTTAGTGAGTAAACATTCAAGCTCAACATGTAAACTAGTGTGCTTATGTATGCTTCTCTCTATGGTTATGGTTGTGCTTCTCTTTTTCACACCCAACCATCCAAATTAGGAAATGCCAAGCAAGGAAGCACTCAGGATCTCAAATTCACAACATGGGAGCAAACTAGAATTTCACTAAGCATACATGTTGGAAACTAATGTAAACACTCAAGCTCAACCATAACCATGTGAAATGTACCTTAATATTAACATAAAATGGCATATATCGTGTTTCTAACTAATGCACAAATAGAGGTCTACCGAAAATCAACTATCCATCTCTTAACAATTGATAAAGAGTAGGAGACTAGAAGAATGGCAATCCCAATTCCACTACTTATCCAACCTTTGACTTGGCTCGGTAGCTTGTTAGATGTGCTCGATTACCGCTTGGTAGTGTATTGTCTCCATTTGGCGGTGCGTTTCACTGAGTAACTTTGTTGCCTCCTCAATTCAACTATCACCCATACAGTCATAAGATTTGTGTTCCAAGCGAGTGACAAGACCGACTCCTCCTTAAGGTACCTTAGATTGGTCCATTGACCAGGTCTGAATGCTTCTTTTCACAATTTGTTGCACACTACACCAAACCAACCTATCTAGCTAGTAGCCCTAAGGACTCGATTTCTTCCAACAAATTTGGACTTTTCCAAAGGTATTCCCAAACAAATTATATTTTTTAATACCCTTTATGGTTCTTGGTCAAACTCCAAAAGGTCAGATTTTGACCTTGCTCCTGCAACCCCAAACACTCAACAAAGTACACATACCTAATAGGCCTAATTATGATTGGTTTCCAAAGGAGGTCCTAAGAAATGGGTTCACCGAGTCATTACAACCACTTGGATATGCTCTACTATCTCCAATTACACTATTTTCATCATTTATTTGATTTGTACCACTCCTTTGGTATGATTGTCTCTCACTTCTTCACAGTTCTAGACTAAACACATGGGCTTGTTTAGTCTAGGGCTTGGTGGAAAAATCACTAACCCGTACACCCTGATCATGCCCTTCAGGATTCTTAAAGTACATTCCCCTAACTTGCATTTCACCAAGATTCATGGATTTTCCACGGTCGGAGTGCAAGTTAGTGCAAGTTAGGGCTCCATCTTTGACTGGTCCCTATAAACAAGGGTTTCCTAGACAATTTCCACAAATCTAAACACAACTCTCGCCAATCTCCAACAAATTGGTTCAAACCAATTACATTTGGACCAAAACACACAACACTACACAATTCTCTCAAATGTGCATGAATTCCAATCACCAATCAGATCGTATAGTACGAAAATCAAATACTTTTACACAAAATTGGGGTTTCTTATTCAAAATTCCACCAAACTTCGTACATCAATCAACTTCTATCGACTTCTATCAACCTCTGATCATGTATGATCAAAAGGGACCCAAATAGATCCTTCCTAATGGTTACAATTGTTTTCCAAATGGTTGTGACTGTTGGTGACCAAATTACAACTTTTCTAGCAACTTTTAAAAGTTGCTTTACATCTTTTTAACCACTTTGCTAATTCATGTCTTAAGACTCTCTTTATGCCTAAACCTATCTCCAAATCACCTAAAGACCTTATTACAACCCTTAAAATACCCCTTGGCCTAATGAGACTCTCGGTTTATAAAAAACCTTAGGGCCTATTAGCCTTACAAATGGGTCATTTACATCATTGATTTCATTAGGGATGGTCCCATTGGATCTAATCCATTATTCCTTTCTACCAACCCCTTGATTAGGGTTTCATGGTGACCCCTGTAGCCATGGTGCCCCTGCACCATACTCCGAGGGCCATAAAAACTCAAGTCCCTTGAGTTGGAAACATTAAGACTTTAACTCTAGTTTGTACAATAGCTTCAACAGTCCTCTTGGAAAGCCTACAAAAAAAACATGTTAGGAAAAAAAAAATCTTCATGTTGAATCTTGGTTTGCCCCCTATGGGAAAAATATGGACCACATGCTCATTGTTTCCCATCATCTTCATCATCAGTAGTTTTTCTTCACACACTTGCAACCTAAATGCCCTCAGTACACAAAGGCATATCTCCACCTTCTCAACCACTTCATACCAAAATTTAGGAGCCTTCTCATGACTCACAAACTCATATTCATCCTTAGTCATTTTATCAACCAACATAAGGGTACCCTGTTGTCTTGTACCCTCAAAAGGAAACAACATTTCCCCTACTTGGATTATTCCACTACTCTCAAGCTCTTTATGATTTGAATCCTTGTTGTCCCCATCAGCAACTAATCATGCAACTTCTTTATCTGCATCAAGATCCTTTTCATTACAAGGTTCATTAGCAGTGACCTGCTACTCACACTCTTCATCAACATCTATTTGCTGCTCTTCTCCTTCCAAAGGACAACTCACATTACCTTCTTCAACTAAGATATATGTCACATTTGCTTCTTGTTCATCTACTTCTTGGGTTGAAATCATCTCTATCAAGGCTTGATTTTTCTCTTCCATCCTCTTTACCGTCATCATCAAGTTAATTAATTCTTCCTCTATCTCTTTCCTCTCTTCTTTTCTCTTCCTTCTTTCTTCCTTTTTACTCATCTTTTCTTCTTCCCATTTTATTTGTGCATCTCCATAGATCTTCCAAGCTTCCCACAATTCTCTCTTAGATTTTGTAAAAACCATCTTCAACTTAATCACCAGATCTTCTTGCTTTGATACCACCTGATGCAGAGTAGGCAACTACAAGAATGGAAATCCCAATTCCACTACTTATCCAATCTTTGACTTGGATCGATAGCTTGTTAGATGTGCTCGGTTATCACTCGGTAGTGTATTGTCTCCATTCGGTGGTGCCTTTCACTGAGTAACTTTGTTGCATCCTCAATTCAACTATCACCCATACAGTCATAAGATTTGTGTTCCAAGGGAGTGACAAGACCAACTCCTCCTTAAGATACCTTAGATTGGTCCACTGACCAAGTCTGAATGTTTCTTTTCACAATTTTCTTCACACTACACCAAACCGACCTATCTGGCTAGTAGCCCTAAGGAGTCAGTTTCTTCCAACCAATTTGAAAATTTTCAAAGATATTCCCAAACAAATTATATTTTCGAATACCCTTTATGGTTCTTGGTCAAAATTCAAAAGGTCAGATTCTAACTTTGTTCATGCACCCCCAAACACTCAACAAAGGACATAGACCTAATAGGCCTAATTAGGACTAGTTTCCAAAGGAGGTCCTAAGAAATGGGTTCATTGAGTCATTGCAACCACTTGGATATGCTCTACTATCTCCAATTACACTATTTACATCATTTATTTGATTCTTACCACTCCTTTGGTATGACTGTCTCTCACTTCTTCACAGTTCTAGACTAAACATGCAGGCTTGTTAGTCTAGGGCTTGGTGGAAAAATCACCAACTCGTACACCCTGATCCTTCCCTTCAAGATTCTTAAAGTACATTCACCTAACTTGCATTTTGCCATGATTCATGGATTTTCCATAGTCGAAGTGCAAGTTAGGGCTCCATCTTTGACTGGTCCCTATAAACAAGGGTTTCCTAGACTATTTCCACAAATCTAAACATAACTCTCTCCAATCTCCACCAAATTGGTTCAAACCAATTGCATATGGACACAACACACAACACTACACAAATCCCTCAAATGTGCATCAATTCCAATCACCAATCAAATCGTACAATACGAAAATCAAACAATTTTACACAAAAATTAGGTTTCTTCATTCAAAATTCAACCAAACTTTGTACATCAATCAACTTCTATCTACTTATATCAACCTCTTATCATGTATGATCAAAAGGGACCCAAATAGATACTTCCCAATGGTTTCAATTGTTTTCCAAATGGTTGTGACCGTTGGTGACCGAATTACAACTTTTCGAGCAATTTTTAAGTGTTTCTTTACATCTTTTTAACCACTTTGCTAATTCATGTCTTAGGACTCTCTTTATGTGTAGACCTATCTCCAAATCACCTAAAGACCTTATTACAACCCTTAAAATACCCCTTGGCCTAATGAGACTCTCAGTTTATAAAACACCTTAGGTCCTATTAGCCTTACAAATGGGTCATTTACATTATTGATTTCATTAGGAATGATCCCATTGGATCCAATCCATTATAACTTTCTACCAACCCCTTGATTACATTAGGGTTTCATGGTGACCTATGTAGCCATGGTGCTCTTGCACCTACAATTTACAAAGAGGATGATGAAATTTCTAATCTCATCAACATGGTACACATAAAGGAAACTAAGCTAAAGATCATAACATCATTGCACATACATATACATATATCTCAGTATCAAGATGAAGGAAATATATTGATCCATCAATGCTCAGAATCTGTCTTTGGAAGAGTTCACCATTTGTAAACTAGTCCTCAACAGTGGTAAAGTGCAACACCACCCTACCATGTGGAACCCTTAGGCCACCCCACCATGCTCGCAGAGATAGTAACCCAACCTCAAACACAAGACATACACGCAAGAAAGGAGTGGCTAACACACACACGTGCCAAGAAAATGCATAATCTCATAAGAAGGTGCAGTGATCCAATGCAATACACATAGATGCAAAATACAAAGATACATGGAGAACACCCAACATGTGGACCAATGGCTAAGGTGCATACAAAGCAACACTCATGATACACTAGGGTCACTACTTAGTACTAACAAGGGTTTGGTGTAGAGACTCAAAATTGGTAGTGTCATCACATGGCATATGGTGGCCTATGCAACTTTGAGTAATCCTTCTCTCATCAAGGAAGCTCTATGGAGTCATATCAACATCTGCAAATGGAAAGGCTATCTGAACCATATCAACATTTGTAGATGGCAAGGTACGATGCCATATCAACATTCTCAAACAGCGACAAGATAAAGACATACCATATCAATGTCCTTAAATGACGACAAGACATTCACATTAATTCCTATTATTAAGTTGTAATCCCAATCATTTATTTAGTTATCACTTATTAAGAACTCTACCAAGGGATACCCTGGGACCCCTTGTGTCCCAACCCACCTTGGAGAGCCACTCCACTCCACTACTCAAACAACAAACAAGATAATCTCATTACAATAATGAGGCACAAACTACAAAGCAATACAAGAATGCAAATATGGAAAAAGCCACAAAACCCCAAAATATAACATGGGACTCAATTGGTCTCAAACCAAGAGTATGAGTCACTTAGACCTTAGCATAGGAGCATAGCTCAACTACATGTATGAATGCGGTCTCAACACCCTACATCCACATCTCACATGCGAGATCAAGCTCAAGCATGGAAGGTGTCATTAAAAAAGACAAGCAACTACAATAAAAGAAATGACAAGAGGATATCTCAACTCCCAAAACACTCAAGGCACGAAACCGAGTAAACATAAGAATGAGCCAAGCAACAAGTTTCTCAATTGGTCACTTTTCCAAGAGCACAAATTCCCATGGAATCCATCAATCATCCTGTTAGAACACGAGGAAGGATCAAAACATCCAAAAGCAATACAAAACCCAAATTCTAGCAAAATTCGGCGAAGTGTAAAATCATCATTTTATCATAAAACGGTTAAGTTTGGGTTGTGATATCAAATATTGAGAACGTCCTCAATACATTCCAATTCCAAAATCCCATTACAATGTTGGAGTGCTAAAACCTCCAATAGATCAATCACACCAAACATAGTGACATGTAGGTTTTGGGCGGCACATAAAATGAGGCGAGTACAAAAATACTAAAAAATTAAACATCATAAAATTTCACAAAATCAAAATCCATTTTCCCTTAGGCACCAAACATCACATTTCTACAATAAAATCTCATTTTCGGGCACACATAAATTTGAGCAACATAACAACTCAAAAACCCCAAATCACAAAGCTAAAAATACATAAATTCTCGTACACACCCAACCGAATAATAAATCAAGAAAGAACATGGGGAATACTAATTCTCATCCCACTCAACTAATGCAACTGATTTCATACATTTCAACGAAGTAAATTAAAAATAGTGAGATGCCCAATCTCACACCAAATGGAGAAAACCCAAAATGAAGAGCAAATGCTCAAAAATCTACGGAAATGGATAAGATATTTGGCAAAGTGGAGAAATCCTAACATGAATCCAACGAACCGCTCCTCTCGAAGATCCGACACCCGAATCAAGAGTAAAAGTGTGATTTTCTTCGAGCCAATTTGGAGCAAAATCCAAATTCTCACCAAAAACCAAAAGTGAGAAGTGAGTGAAAAGAACTCACTTTTCAACATAAAAGCACTTTTTCAAAAATGACTTTTAAAATTGGTCACTTAAATATTTTAAGTGAACTATTTACTTTACCTCGAAAATCAAATAAATCAATTCCAAATAATTGGAATCCAACTATGACAAATTAGCTGGTAAAAAAAATATTAAATTCCCCAAATGCATAAATCAACATTTTAATTAAACCTCTTATGCAACAACTGCGAGAACTCTAATGCACAAACACACAACTAGTCTACCACAAAATGCATTATGGAATCCGGATTTACCAACATGTATTGGAGGGAATAATATATCCATTATGGGTACATAGTCCATACATGGACGATATTGGCTCAAATATGAAAGGTCAGTGGAACTATCTCATATGCAACTGCCAAGGATATAGACACACTCAAATTCTACAGCTCGGGTGGAATGTGTCTGGTACCTATTCACTGAAACATGTAAACATCAATTGTAGTTTCTCACAATATAAATAGCCAAAGGATATGAACATACATGCTAGCTAACGACAAAGGAGAATAGGACTTCATGTGGACCTCATGAATGAGAAATTATGACTTTGTCTCACTTCATACAATCATATCAGACATAATTCATAACAGTTATATGAACATAGTAGTGCACATCATATCATTTAAATTAGATTACATTTAAATATAAAAAATATTAAATAATCATTTCTAGCAATATGAGTACATATCAGTGCAATTCTCCATAAAAATACCCAACAACATATAAAGCACAATATAACAAGAAATCCAATATAATCATTTTGACATATTATTCCAATATTTTTGAATGTGAAATACCTCAGATATTATTATAAAGCATCATCATGCAGGTATGATCAAAATAGTAATAACAACATAATCCAACATTTAAATCAGCAATGATATTGCTAATCAAATGCATCACACAATGCAATCACCTGATCACATCACATGGATAACCACTAGATAACAACATCATGATACAATCATAATTTAATAGCCACTGGCACATACATCAATGAAACAATCCCTCACATCATAAGACACATAATCAAATACATCTCATAAACCAAATACCATCATGACCATAGCAGTAATCTCAGAATAAACACAAGAACAAATTGAACTGAGTGCATCCTCACAATGCCAACATAAAATCATAATGTGTGAATAGTCACCGAATCACATAAATGAGTCACCAATAACACAATAAGTCCTCAAAACTCAGAATAAAGGCCTCATAAGGTCTAGCATCACAATTCAGGTATACAACCGGCCACAACACAATGGTTCTCACAACCAGGCATAAGAGCATAAATAACTTTTTGATGTTGCAACGACATAAATCAGATCATCTTGAAGGTAACAACCTCTCATGGGTCAACATGATCACGCAATACAAGCATACAAAAAGTTGAAGGCACATCCCTCAAGATATCATGTAGAATACAAATAGGAAAGGCACTACATCATCCCCCCAAGGACTAGGCTTAGTCTTAGAAGCTTGTAAGTCAAACCAAAAAGCACATCAATGTGCAGGACCCAAAGTCAATCCAAACACAAAATAGCCATATAACTCTTCCACAAGTTTGGCCAAATCACACCAATTCCTTACTATCTAACCTCACAATTGTTGAAAGGAAAATTACAGAATAAAAAGAGCAACAACAACTCTCTCAATGTCTCACAAGTGAATCACCATATGTTCTAGGGAAGACATGTCTAGCCACGATCTCTGCCAAATGAGGCATAACACTATCCACTCTACATCATCATGAGGTATCTAGCCACAAACAATGCCCTCTTGGATCTCCTCTAAGACCAAGGTACCACAAATTCTCAATCTGACACTCAAGAACAAGGAATATATCATATGAAAAGACTAAAAATCACTATCATTCTCATCTAGAGCATACTTTAATCCAACCAAATTCACACTTACTCAAGAATCTAAAAGGTGGAAATGTTCTAGCTGAAATGCACCTGTTTGAGGCATACTACATCCATCTCAGGATACCAAAGGGTACAAATTCTAAAAGGTTGCCTATCACAACCAAGAGCACTCACACTATGGAGGTTCAGCAAAACACTCCTTCCACGAGAAGGGTTGAACGACTATACAAAGAGGAGACTAATCCATCCTCAAAATCTACCTCACTGACATTCATTTTAATTCCTAATCAAATGTTTCTAATCTAAACTATTGACTTTACCGTGAAAATCAAATAAATCAATTCCAAATAATTGGAATCCAACTATGACAAATTAGTCGATAAATAAAATATTAAATTCCCCAAACACAATAAATCAACTTTTTAATTAAACCTTTTTCGCGACAACTACGAGAACTCTAATGCACAAACACATAACTCGTCTATCACAAAAAACATTATGAAATCTGAATTTACCAACACATAATAGAGGGAATAATATATCAATTACAGGTATACACCGTCCATACAGGGACAATATTGGCTCAAATATGAAAGGTCGGTGAAACTATCTCTTGTGCTACCAGTGGGGATATAGACACACTCAAATCTTGTAGCTCAGGTAAAATGTGTCTGGTACCTGTTTACTGAAACATGCAAACATCAAGTGTAGTTTCTCACAATATAAATAGTTGAAGCACATGAACATATATGTTAGAAAATAACGAAGGAGAACAAGACATTGTGTGGACCTTATAAATGAGTAACTATGACTTTGTCTCACTTTGTACAATCACATCATGCATAATCCATAACAGTTTTATGAGCATAGACATGAACATTATATCATTTAAATTAATATTACATTTAAATATAAAAATAAAAATAAAAAAATCTTTTCTAGCAATATGAGCACATATTAGTGCAATTCTCCATAAAAATACCCAACATCATATAAGACACAATATAACAAGAAATCCAATACAATTATCCTGACATATTAATCCAATATTATTGAATGTGAAATACCTCAGATATTATCATAAAGCATCATCATATAGGTATGATCAATATAGCAATAACAACATAATCTAACATTTAAATCAATAATGATACTGATAATCAATGCATCACACAATGCAATCACCCGATCACATCACATGGATAATCATTGAATAACAACATCCTGATACAATCATAATACAATAGCTAATGGCACATACATTAGTGGAACCATCCCTCACATCATAAGCCACATAATCAAATATATCTCATAAGCCAAATACCATCATGACCACAACAGTAATCTGAGAATGAACACAAGAACTGACTGGGTGCATCTCACAATGCCATCATAAAATTATAATACGAGAATAGTCATTGAATCACATAAATGAGTCAATCTCAGATCAAGTCATGAAGAACACAATGAGTCCTCAAAACTCATAATAAACACTTCAGAAGGTCTAGCATCACAATTCATGTATACAACCAGCCACAACACAATGTTTCTCACAACTAGGCATAAGGGCATAAACAACTTGTTGATGCAACGACATAAATCAGATCACCCCAAAGGTAACAATTTCTTGCAAGTCTGACATGGTCACACAACACAAGCATACATAAAGTCGAAGGCACATCCCTGAGGTTATCATGTAGAATACAAATAGGAGAGGCACTACATTGCTAGAGAAAAGTTCATTTAACTCCTCTGTCATTTTGCATGAAAAATCTGAAATTCACATGATTTAGATTAGTGTTATTAAAATATTATTCAAAAAGAATTATATTATATTGTTTAAATATAAATATTATATGTGTGTGTGTGTTAGATAACAATAACAAATATATTTATTATATTATATAATAGTACTTATATTATTTATTAGATTATATATAACAATAGTATATTCTTTTAATGATATATTCCAATAAATATAATATATTTCTTGTATTATATATAATAAGCACAGAATAAACTTGTTCATATGGTTACATTAATTATATATATATATATATATATAACTATTTTTTTCGATATCGATTATATATTACCAAAGAAAAGAAAGTTACAATATGAGTTCATTGTCCAGGTTCCGAACAATGGTACAACGAGTAATTAGTTACAATAATTAAAACCTCAAATCGAAACACAATTAAAACTTGATTGTTTTTTTCTATAGAGATCGGAATATAGTTACAACTTCAATTACATAGGACCATAATATCATAGAGACTGAGACCAACATGAAACGAAAAAGGAACCATAATACTGCCAGTTTCAAATAACAATTGATGCAAACTCAAATATTCCAGAATTCTACCTCTATCTCGTTTAAAGAAGCCAATAGAAGGATAATTCTTGGACAAATTCTTGTCATTTGATTCCAACACTTCCAAAAGTACTTTGACAAGTTTATCCTTTCCTTCTCTTGCATAGGGCCAGAACTTGAAAAATTTGATCTTTGTGCTTTTGATAATTTTGTTTGGCTACAATTATCTCAACTTCTCATTGGATATCTCTTATATAAGAGTAATTTGCATGACAATATAAAGCATGGTGACTCGTGTCTGAGAGGACTCTGTAGTATGCCTCCTCTTTTGAATAAATCTTCATTTCTCATTTTCCGCAAGGACCATAGAACCTCAATAGTAAAAGCAAACCAAATGCTATTGTAATTGACATTTTTTCATCCACATAACCAAATAAAACCTCATTCCATAAATCCATAATAGACATTTCCCAAACACCGACGTTACAAGGGAAAATACTCCTGACATCTTTGGCAAAAATGCAATCAAAGAAAAGATCCTTAACAATTTCAACACGATTATAGACTGTGCAACAATTGTTACGATCCCTAAGAAAGGAAAATTCAATGAGTCTTTTGAGAAACAAAAGCTACCTAAAACAAGATTTCTTAGCTTCAATGCAATGAGACCAATGTTTATCTTTGACCACTGAGAATGACTAATGGAAAGATTCCAACAACCATTCAAGTAATTAAAGAATTAAAGATATCCAAGAGGGAGACAAGGGAATGATAGATCTTTTTGTATTGACTTTCTCAATAGTTGTCTTGTCCCACCATTCAAGATTCTCAAAGATCTCCACATTAAAAAAAAGAGTTGAAGAGGAAGTTGAAAGATTTGACACGCTTTTTGGCATTGTAGCATAAGTCCATCTTTGAGTTTGAGGGAGATCATCTTCACAGCTAATGGTATGCCACCTTTTGAATTGATTGTCATTAAGAATGACAACAACCATAGATCCCTTTATACAAAGACTTAGCAGACCATCTTAGTTCCTCCCATTGATTACCAAAGTTACTAAGCCAAGGAGGATCATCATGCCAACTATTCACATTATTGTTCCACTGATAAATAAGAGACACCTTATTTAATAGTTTTTAAAATATATTTAATAGTGAAAATCCTATCAATACAATCCTAATTATTAAGAAGATTGGTATTCAGTTTAAAGATATTAGATCTCCTGATTCTCCCTTCCCTTGAATACATGATATCAATAGGGTGGTGGTAAGACAAAGTGCTAGTGATAACATTAATGCAATTTCCATGAATCTATTTTTTTAAGTAAAAGAAATCTTTACTATCATAGAATCTATAAAATGTACAATAGATCATGTAATATTCTCCTCTTCCTTTTCTCTTGCAATCTTGTTAATACTAACCTTTTGAGTGCATGCCAATTTGATCGTAGTGGTAATTTGGTATTACTAGTAAGCTCAGAGTGTTTAGAGGACTCATTTGACACCTTTAAATGTTATTTTCAGCTCTTGGTATGTTCTCCTAAGTCATCTAGTCAAGACCAATTATCAGCATTTGTCATCGACATCACTGTGTTATATTCAATTTGTATTTATGCATTTCAACCATTCTTTCTAATTAGGATTAATATTGAGCTATATTTAATTAAGTACACTAGGTTGCCACTTCAATTAAAATATTTTATCAAGAACCCTAGTATTATAGTTCATTCAACTTTGAGAGCATCAATTTAAATACTAAGACATTGAAAAGTGATTTTTAGTGCCATAAATGTTTCAAAAATGAATTATATCATTATAAACAGGGGTTTGTGAGCTCATTTAATGCATATAAATTATGCAGTTAGTTAATTCTAAATCTGATTGAGAAACTCTTATGGTTTGGGGGATTTAATGTGGTTCAACTATCTTTGGAGGACGAAAAACCTCTTTTGGTGGTGGAATAGATACCCTTGTTGGTAATTTGGCAGAGCCACATGGATTTCAACTTTGGTGTTGCAATTGTAGGCAAGAGACGTTACATAGATGCTTAGGTGTTGTCATTGATAGCAACCAAACTCAATTTTCACATGTGCATTGTAGAATTAGATCATACCAAAAGTTAGAATGGTCCGCAGTAAGAAATTGGCTAAGTGTGAAATGAAGAACAAGGTATTCTGCCAAGTATTCAGTATTTGGTTCAGTGAGGTTCAATTTCTTAAGATAAGTGATTGTGAATGTAAGGGAAGCATGTTAGAGGTATGCAAATGCTAATTCCAAATTTTTGAGTTTTGGTGATACTTGGTGTGAAAGATACATTTATCAATGTATCAATTTTTGTGGTTGATAGTCAAAATAGTCGATAGGGTGGAGAAATATTTTGCGAACACAGTAAATTGGTTTTGGAAGTAAAGTATTTATTCAAATAATGGAGGTAACATTTATTGAGATATATGCCTGATTATTTTGGCTCACATTGTTATTTGAATTTTGAATTTGGTAGTTTTGATCAACATGTCTCACATATCACTAGAATATTTTTGAGCCGACATGATGCGATCGGATTTAGTGTTGTGAACAAATAAGATCGATGGATAAGGGTTCAAGGAAGTTGTTTTGGCATGCAAAAAAGGTGTGGAGTCAAGGATTTTAGATAAGGGAGTCAAATCTAAGCTTTTGATCAGGGAAGAACATCGAGAAAGTGCAGTCAAAAGATAAGAGTATCAAATTTGAGTAATGAGCGTATGCAAAACTATAATCAAGCATTGTTATATGCTATTTCAATAGTTCAGAGTATTAGCTGATCATTTTAGTGATCTTGTAGGAAATGAGCCTTGTATAAAGGGTTGTAGTCGTTATTGTAATTGAGCAGTGAGCTCTAGGAAATGTGCATGAATGCATGTGCATTCTCTTTGCAATACCTTTAATAGGGTATAGTACTTTTTACATAGTGCACTATCTTGTGGGTTCCAACCCGACCATGTTTTTTCCTTTAACAGGGTTCCACAATCAAAATTCTTGTGTTATGGTGTTGTGGTTATTTTCTTTGTGTTCATGCTTGTTACTTTTCATAGTAAATGCTAAGTGGTTTGTGAATTGGGTTATTAAGGTTAAATTTTGTAGAACACTGATTCAACCCCCCCCCCCCCCCCCCCCTCTCAGTTTTCCCACCTTCCAACAACAACGTTTGAGGCATTTTGTGAAATGTTGTGAAGTCCTTGTAGAAGACAAAATTTAGAGGATTTGTAGCTTTCATTTGATATCATAAATTTGCCTTTGCTGGGCATATGGTTTCCTTTCAATCTCAGTGTGAGCATAAGGTTGGGTAGGGATACATTATTGAAGGGACTTTTAAGAAGCTCAAGCCAAAACATGGTGCTTCTATAAGGACATGAAAAAAACTTGTGGCCTCTTTAAGCCAACATAGTATTTTTTCCTAGCTAGGCATAACACTCCTACACGCTTTTGACCACATATTAGAGATTTTTTAGTAATACTAAGAGGACATGAGATATTTTCCTCGTATAGAAGAAGATGACTCATTGTTGGGAAACTACAAATATATTGGAATTTAGGTGATTTCATTAACATTTATTATACTTACCCAAACTGCAATGTGGGTCTCATTCATGGCATAGGGTTTGAGTGTTGTTTGAACTTGGAGCATTCTTTGTTGGGCAACTTAATGTATTCATGTGAGTTGGGGAATAATATCTAATAAAGAAGGTGTGCAAAGAGATGTGAGGTATTGGTATTGTTGTTGTGAGTTAGTTTTGATTACGTAAAATCAGGTTTTGAAAGGACCTAAAACCTTATACAATAGCATAAAAAGATATGTCAATACAAGACCAATACAACTATGGTGCCCCACCAAACAACCCAAATGAACAAACCAGAGTTCCTACCAAATGGACAGAAGCCCAAACCGGATACAACAAAGGGTGATCAAGATTTACGATTTTGCCCATCCTTATGTGGATGTAAGTTCATATCAAAAGGAGTGGAAGGTTTAAATTTTTTTCCCTTCAATGTTGTCCATCCATCCTCCACCTTATTAGCATTCTTCTTCCAAGCCATAGAGGATCTAGACAAGCCCACTAAAGGGCAGGTCACAAAAGAGCTCACAGCTCCAGCACTCAAGACAACAACTGGACCAAAGACAACATCACCCACTTTAGAACCAGAGACACCATCGGGAACAACAAAACCAACAGCATCTGCAAACAAGACCGCTGAACCAGAGACAACACCAGTGGTCTGGATAGGGGCAGCAGTAGCAGCGCCAGAAAGGACAACATAAACATCTTGAGCTAGAGCCACATCAGAGCCAGTACCAGCAGCATCAAAGACATCTTTAGAAACAACTAAAGCATCAATAGAAGCTCCAGCCAATGCATGATCATTCTGAATAGGACTCGAAATCGAGCCCCCTTCCTTAGAAGCTTTCCAAACTGTATAATGATGGTTAGAGGCCCCCAACCACCAAGAGGGCAATTTCTTTGATTTAATCTTATTTGAACACCATGCAACAAGATGTCTACTCTTGTGACAAATCCTACATCTGAATGGAATACCCTCATAATCTAGATTCTGAGTCCAAGAGCCCAGAGGAGAAACCAAATTAATCTGCTCAGTGAGACCCTTAGAGACATCAACCTCTTGGAAACTCTATTGGTCGTTTCTTAAAGGTGGATGAGGTTACAACAACTATGGGCATCTTTACCTTCGCTCACATTCTAGTGGAGATTGACATATCCACACCCCTTCCAAGGGATGTGGTTCTCATGGTTGGGGATAGGCCATGAACTCGATCACTAGATTATGAGGGTCTCCCCTTCTGATGTTGACAATGCTTCTCTACTGGTCATTTGGCTAATGATTGTTCTCTCTCTTGTCGTAAAGGTGGTTCCACTTGGTGGAAGTGTTAGAATAACTCAGAGGGGGGGTGAATCAGTTATCCAGTGACCCAATTAAAGATATATAATCCAAAATAATCTCTTCACTTTCTGCTCATCGATAAGCAATAATAACTCTTACTGTCTGTGCTTTTACCGATTACCAATCTAATACTTAAACTGTTTACTGATCAAATCTAACATGTAACATGCAAAGTATGATAACAAACAAATATCACAATCAACACCTAACATAAGAGATTTAACGTGGAAACCCTGTAAAGGGAAAAACCACCTGGGACCGGCAACCCAAAATTGTTCACTCTTCTGAAGTGAGGTTGGTTAAGACCCAACCCTGTTAAAGGTTACAAACACACTGTCAGGTGTGACCTTGTTAGAGGATTTTAGACTAGAAGTTATCATCCAACCAGCATTCACTATGGGGTTGACAGGATAACAATGTTCATTCTGTGAATGATACATCATAAGACTTTCAGAGTCCACTCGGTTAAGAGATTTGAACTGTATACAATGGTTAAATATGCAACAGTAAAATGACCTGCCTTAATACAACTTCAATTGCATATTACCGATCAATATTTAGTCCATAAAAATCCTTCTGATCAATATTTCACTTCAGTTTCAATACTGTATCAACTTACTGTCCGTCGATAATAGCTCTTTGTATCTCGATAATTATTCTGCAGCTCAGTTCTCACTAACCAGTATGATCAGAATGCATGAAAGCTTGTTCGCGCAAAATTCCTGCAGCTTCTTCTTCTCCTCGACATCTTACTAAAGAAATTATGTTCTCTTATATAGACGAGTAAATCATTTTCTTCTCCACCATCATATTTTGCCGCTTAATCACATTCATAGATTTTTCCGCTTAAAACTTTCTCGGTACTTGTGTCAATAACACGTTTCAATCTGCTTCGTTAGATCTTCTTTGAATTTTGTCAGCCGTTGATCTTCGTAACAAACATTAGCGGTTACCTCGATGTTATACTCTTGCCAGCTCATCATTCCTATCAGCTTAAACTAATCATTCAATTCATTATGTTCCGCTCGGTTAAAAAAGAATGCATCGGTGAACACTGCTCGGTTAATACTGTGGTTGGTATACATTACACTCTATCGGTGTATACTAACAATGCTTTATTTACCGACAACACTGTTTTGTGTCTTTCAGCTCTATACTTCATTATAGATGAATGCAACATAATAAAGTCAATATCATCAAGTCATAGACTCATCAATAAATTACTCAATGTGTTCCTTATCCTCATCTGTCATGTACATCTTTCCTCATGTAGATTTCTCTGTTCTTCATCTCTTTTCCACTTTTCTTCAGATGTCTTGGTGTAGTAACTTACAAGATAAGTGTTGTCAAACTAGTTGACATCAATGAAACATAATACTGATTTAATCATATTACATACCTAATCAGAAACTTCTCAGTGATCTTGCAATCACAGATCCTTCAATCATATTCTAAATCAGTTGTAGTCCAACAATCTCTCCCTTTGGCATTGATGGCAACTCAAGTAATATGAAATGTACCATACACATACCAAAAATACATTCTACAACTTTGTGCACAAATTTTGTAAGTTGAATAGACTTAATATGTTTAATCACTATGTTACTAAACCAGCATTAAGTAATACAGCTTTACCTTTCTGCAGTTGTGATCTTTTCAGTTCTCCAATTCCTACCTGCTTCTGTTCTTTGTAACTAATCTTCAGTACTCTGTCTCATTCAGATTGTCTCTCCCTTAGATAACTGTCGTCAGTGCTTGTTCCTTTTCATATTTGGTTTTAATCTCTCCTTTTCAGTTTATCTCACCCTTTTTCATTTCATATTGTTTATCTCTCCCTTTGACAGCAATGCCAAAGAAACAAACAAACAAACAATCAACTCTGTAGTAGCCAAGTAACTCTCTGTGGTGTTCAGTACTTCCTCTGTATCTTTGTATACTGATATCTCATCGGTTCAAGTTCTCAACTTTAATCACAACCTTGAACAAAATTCAAAGTGTGAGTTATGCTGCATCAACATGAATGATCTTCTGATAGAAGTAGGTTGATGCAACAACCAGATCACCTTAGTGACCGATAGACAGGGGATGGACCCCAAGTCTAGTCCTCAAGTATTCAAATGTGTCCTTCGGTAGGGGCTTTGTAAAAATATCTGCAAGTTGTTCTTTGGATGTAACAAATTCTAACTTAACTTGCTTCTCTTGCACTTGTTCTCTCAAGTAATGATACTTAATAGATATATGCTTTGTCTTAGAGTGCATCACAGTATTTTTTGAAATATTAATTGCACTAGTGTTGTCACAATATATAATCACCAGGTCAGTGATTACCTCATTCATTTCTTCCAACACTTGTTTGATATATGCAATGTTTGAACAGTTAGTAGCAGCAACAACATACTCTGCTTCAGCTGTAGACTGAGAAATACAAACTTTCTTTTTACTTGTCCAGGTTACAAGTCTGTCACCAAAGAAAAATGCTCCTTCGGTGGTGCTTTTTCTATCATCCACATTTCCAGCCCAATCAGCATCGGTGTAAACTTTCAGTTCAAACTTCCCTTCCTTAGGATACTATAATCCATAATTTTCTGTTTTCTTCAAGTATCTTAAGATCCTTTTTTTAGCTATCATGTGTGATTCTCTAGGATTAGCAAAAAATCTTGCAAAAATTCCTATAGCATGTGCTATATCTGGCCTACTGTGAACTACGTACATTAACTTACCAATCATGGATCGGTACAGTGTCTGATTTACCTCGGTAGTTCCATCCTCCTTTGTCAATTTCCATCCAGTAGCCATTGGTGTTCCTACAGGTTTAGCATCTTCCATGCCGAATGTCTTCAGTACTTCCTTTATGTATTTAGAGTGTGTGATGAATATCCCATGACTCTGTTGAATCACTTGTAGCCCAAGAAAGAACTTAATCTCTCCGAACATTGACATTTCAAATTCCTTTTGCATTTCATCAACAAATGTCTTGCAGACAAGATTTGAGCCTCCAAAGATAATGTCATCAACAAATATTTCAGCATTGATAATAGTATCATCAGTATCACCTTTCACATATAGATTGTTGTTTTCACTTGTCCTAACAAATCCAATACTTAACAAGTAAGTATGCAGTCTTTCATACCATGCTCTTGGTGCTTGCTTTAGTCCATATAAAGCTTTATGTAATCTACATACCATGTCTTTGTTGTCGGGATCAAAAAATCTTTCAGGTTGTTCAATGTAGACTTCTTCTTCAAGTATACCATTCAAAAATGCCGACTTCACATCCATTTGATAGACTTTCAATTTCTTATGTGTAGCATATGCAAGTAGCATTCTAACTCCTTTTAATCTAGCAACAGGTGCAAATGTCTCACCATAGTCAATGCCTTCTTCCTGTGCATATCCCTTGCATACTAATCTAGCTTTATTTCTTGTAACTTCACCATTTTCATTCAATTTGTTCCTGTATATCCACTTGGTACCGATAACATTCTTATCTTTTGGTCGGGGTACTAAGGACCAAGTTTTGTTCTTTTCGATTTGTTCTATTTCCTCCTTCATTGCATTAACCCATTCTTCATTCTCTAATGCAACTTTCACAGTCTTAGGTTCAAATTCACAAATTAAGCATGTACCTTGTCTTGTTTTTCTTCTGGTTTGCATTCCAGCATGTCTGTCTCCAATTATTTGTATTTCAGGATGATGTCTCCTGACAAAACTAGCCAAGACTTGATTTCTCCTTTCTTGTTCATCTTGCTCAGGGTCAATTTCTTGCTCAACAGCTTCTTCATGTTCATCAGTTTGTGGTGTCTGTTGTACTGCATTGATTCCCTGCTGACCGGTTGACACTGTCTGCGGTGTCGATAAATACTCTGGATATTCAATGTAAGTGAATCTACCATAGTCTTCTAGTTCCTTTGTACTTTCCTCAATGTACTTATCATCAAATTCATCAACACGAACATTAGTACTTTCAACAATCTTATTTGTAGCCTTATTCAAACATTTGTATGCTTTACTTGTAGTGGAATATCCCACAAATATCCCTTCATCTCTTTTAGAATCAAATTTTCCATTTCTTTCATCTTTCAAGATAAAGCATTTACTTCCAAAAATTTTGAAATAACTTACAGTAGGTTTGTGTCCAAACCATAGTTCATAAGGTGTTCGGTTAGAGTCCTTCAGTTGTACTCGGTTAAGAACATATATAGCTGTGCTGACAGCTTCCCTCCAATATGTCTGAGCAACATTCTTATGTATCATCAATGTTCTAGCACAGTCAATTATAGACCTATTCCTTCTTTCAGCAATGCCATTTTGCTGAGGTGTCCTCGGTGCAGATACTTGCCTCTTGATTCCATGCTCATTGCAAAAGTTAGTAAATTCATCAAAGATAAATTCACCTCCTCTATCAAATCTTAAACATTTTATTTCCTTTCCAATTTCTTTCTCTACCTTAGCTTTATACCATTTAAACATTTTGAAAGCTTCAGATTTCTCTTTCAAGAACATAACAGTCATCAATCTAGTATAATCATCAACAAAAAGAATAAAATATTTATCACCAGAACAGCTCTGAGTTCTCATAGGACCACATAGGTCGGTATGAACCAAATCAAGTATCTTCTTTGTTGAGTAGTCTTTGCTTTTGAAACTAGATTTAGTCATCTTACCTCTTTGACATTCATGGCACATAGCATGATCAGGTTTTGTTAAGTTAGGCATTCCTCTAACTCTTTTCTTTCTACTAATCTTGATCATGTTGTCAAAGTTCACATGGCATAACCTTCGGTGCCACAACCAAACATCTTCATCCTTTATTAGTAAACAAGAAAACTGATCCATATCAAGATAGAATAGATTACCTCTGGATTGTGTACCAGTTCTGACAAGTCTTCCTCCATCATTATAAATCTTCACCTTTTTGCTCTCAAAAAAGCCGATCGGTGGCCTGAATTGTTCAACTGTGCCACACTTATCATATTATAGTTCAGTCCATCTACCCAATATGCATTTTCACATTGTAATCTGTCATTGATCATTAGTGAGCCTTTACCTCTTACCATACAAGGTGCATCATTTCCCATTCTCACAGATCCTCCATTATATTCAACAAGATGATCAAACTTCTCTATATCACCTGTCATATGATGTGTGCAGCCGTTGTCTATGATCCATGTATCATTTCTGCTTACTTTAGAGATTAGGGTTGTCTCTTCATGTTTTTCTTCCTCTTTTGAGTCATCTTTCATAGCAACAAATACAACTTCTATATCATCATCAGAATTAGATTCAGTTTCAATATCTTCAGTTATGTAACATACCTTTTTGCCTTTTTTGTCTCGGTTGTCTCTGTTGTTGTGTCGGTAACCTTTGTTGACTCTTCTCCCATAGCTTCCTTCAGATCGATCTGTAGATCTATCATCATCTTTCTTCTGAGGACATCTAGCAGCAATGTGACCGACTTCTTTATGGTTAAAGCATGCTAAAGGTAGCTTGCCTCTATACCTTCCTTTTCCTTTGGGCAATCTTCTGGCCATAAGTGCTTCAAGCTCTTCAAGTTCATCATCGGTATTGTCATCACTATCACAATTCTTACCATTCCTGCTAGACTTTCCAATCTTCAGAGAAGACATGAAAGCGGATTCAACAGAAGGAACAACACTGTTATCAAAGTTGTTTAATTCAAAGGTTGTAAGTTTACCAATCAAAGTGTCAAGAGTAAGGTTGGATGTAGCTCTTGTTTCATGAATTGCAGAAATCCTGATTGCATAAACTGGTAGCAAAGTTCTGAGAATCTTGCTTATTACTGTTTCATCATCAATTACTCCATCAGATGCTCTAATAGCATGTACCACCTCTTTGAGTCTATTTGAATATTGGACAATATTTTCACCTTCTTTCATTCTCATATCATCAAATCTGCCTCTCAGACTTTCAGCTCGGGCTCTTTTGACATTCAAATCTCCACTGTAGATTTGTGCTAACTTATCCCACATTCCTTTGGCAGTTGTGCATGTCTTGATATCTTCAAATTCAGCGTCGGTATAGGCAGCAGCAAGTTCCATCATAGTAACATTGTGTTCATGCTTATCCTTCAGTTGATCAACAGTTAGGGGACCAGTGGGCAGTTGCATGTAGCCATTTTGCATCAGATCTAGTGTTGAGTTCCCAATTCCAGATATGTGCAACTTCATTCTGCTTTGCCATACTGCGAAGTTCTCTTTATTCAATTTTGGTACTTCCCTCTTATACATCTTGAGACCTTAATGCTTAAGTCCTTAAAACTCTATTCCAAGCAACTCAGCTCTGATACCAATTGTTAGAATAACTAAGAGGGGGGGTGAATCAGTTATCCAGTGTCCCAATTCAAGATATATAATCTAAAACAATCTCTTCACTTTCTGCTCGTCGGTAAGCAATAATAACTCTTACTGTTTGTGCTTTTACCGATTACCAGTCTAATACTTAAATTGTTTACTGATCAAATCTAACATGTAACATGCAAAGTATGATAACAAACAAATATCACAATCAACACATAACACAAGAGATTTAACATGGAAACCCTGTAAAGGGAAAAACCACCTGGGACCGGCAACCCAAAATTGTTCACTCTTCTGAAGTGAGGTCGGTTAAGACCCAACCCTGTTAAAGGTTACAAACACACTGTCAGGTGTGACCTTGTTAGAGGATTTTAGACTAGAAGTTATCGTCCAACCAGCATTCACTAGGGGGTTGACAGGATAACAATGTTCATTCTATGAATGATACATCATAAGACTTTCAGAGTCCACTCGATTAAGAGATTTGAACTGTATACAATGGTTAAATATGCAACAGTAAAATGACCTGCCTTAATACAACTTCAATTGCATATTACAGATCAATATTTAGTCCATACAAATCCTTATGATCAATATTTCACTTCAGTTTCAATACTATATCAACTTACTGTCCGTCGGTAATAGCTCTTTGTAGCTCGGTAATTATTCTGCAGCTCGGTTCTCACTAACCAGTATGATCAGAATGCATGAAAGCTTGTTCACGTGAAATTCCTGCAGCTTCTTCTTCTCCTCGACATCTTACTAAAGAAATTATGTTCTCTTATATAGACGAGTAAATTGTTTTCTTCTCCACCATCAGATTTTTCCGCTTAATCACATTCATAGATTTTGCTGCATAAAACTTTCTCAGTACTTGTGTCAATAACACGTTTCAATCCACTTCGTTAGATCTTCTTTGAATTTTGTCAGCCATTGATCTTCGTAACAAACATTATCTGTTACCTCGATGTTATACTCTTGCCAGCTCATCATTCCTATTGGCTTAAACTAATCATTTAATTCATTATGTTCCTCTCGGTTAACAAAGAATGCGTCAATGAACACTGCTCGGTTAATACTGCGGTCGGTATACACTACACTCTGTTGGTGTATACTAACAATGCTTTATTTACCGACAGCACTGCTTTGTGTCTTTCAACTCTATACTTCATTATAGATGAATGCAACATAATAAAGTCAATATCATCAAGTCATAGACTCATCAATAAGTTACTCAATGTGTTCCTTATCCTCATCTATCATGTACATCTTTCCTCATGTAGATTTCTCTGTTCTTCATCTCTTTTCCACTTTTCTTTAGATGTCTCGGTGTAGTAACTTACAAGATAAGTGTTGTCAAACTAGTTGACATCAATGACAACATAATACTGATTTAATCATATTACATATCTAATCAGAAACTTCTGAGTGATCTTGCAATCACAGATCCTTCAATCAAATTCTAAATCAGTTGTAGTCCAACAGGAAGGATAATTATTGGCCTCCAATTCTTCTGATAATTCTTCACAAGCTGATGATGATTCCCCCTAGGGTGATGTTCATGTTGTTTCGACAACTTGGTGGACCCGACTCAACCTCTTGTTACTAGTGTGGTCTCCTTTGTCCACATGTACCCTCCTTTGATAGTTGTTCCTGATCTTTTCCAACCTTTGGCTATGGAGGCGCACCATTGTCAACATTTTGTTCTAGGACAGTTGTTTGTCGACTGAGGAAAAGTTGTCTGATAGTCCCTCATTCTCCCTTCCATGATTTGGGTGAGTTGTTCTGATGATATGGGTTACTTGCTATGATGCTAGTTTGTTGTTGATGGTATGTTCTAGACCTTGTATATAGCTAGTATTTTTCCTTAACGCTGGTGTTAGGGATAACACCCTTGTTTTGTTGCTTTTATTATGAAAAGTTGAGACATAAATCTACAAATAAGAGGTCAGGTTTATATGACCCATCTCTTCTATTTTTCTTTGATTCTTTATCATTTGCAGCAACTATCTATATGTTCAATAATTTTATTGCATTGAAAGTTTTCAAACAACTCCCACCATCTTTGTTCCAAAAATCAAAAGGAGGTTTAACTCTGCAGACTTAAGCCTCTCATAAATCATAACTAGCAAATTGTTTGGAAAAGTTACTTAGAGGTTAAATGTAAAAAATTGAGCAAGGATCAAGGGTGCATACTACAACCTCTTCCCATTCTTCTGACATCACACTAGTTATATCAAATACCTTTAACATCTTCACCTTTTTCCAAAGGGTGAACCAAGCTCAAATTGTTTTTCATTTTGATCCAAAAGAATTGTTCATTAACTTATAATTCATATCCAAGCCTTCAGTTTTTTCTTCGCTACTCTCTACCATATTAAAGTTACCCCTAGCACCCAAGGAATCTTTGGTAAAGATGAGAGCCATTTCCAAAGACAGTCTCTGTCATTATACTTGTTGGGAGCATAAACTGAGCAAATGCTAAATTTAAACTCATTCTTTTCTAGGATCACCTAAACACTCCTATTGCAAGGAGAGACATCAAAGTCATTAACATAACTAGCATGTTTACCATCTAGCAGGATAATAGTGCCCCATTTACCTTTGTCATGTCCACTACAAAAGTGCAAGGCCTCTTTCTTAAAAAAATTAAGACTATTTTCTAAACTTAAGCCAATAGCTTTCACTTCTTGAAGAAAAAGGAAATCCATATGTCTATTCACAACATGCTTTGTATCAAGGGACTCAAGACCCCTGATATTCCAAGTAATGCAATGCAGAATTGTCCTTAACAAAGTAGCTAGGGCCTTTAGTATTTCTACATAATCTTTGAAAATAGTTTGGAAGTTTTTCTTCCTTACCTTTCTATTTTTTTTTTTCTCATTATATTCGTGTTAATTTGCTTCCTCTTTCTCTTATCCTCTTTCTTTACTTATATTTTTAAAAAGTCTATATCTTGTTCTTCATCAAAAGAAAATATTGTGATATCAAGCTTAGGGTTTTCACTGATATCCTCAACAGAAATTTGTCTTGGCAATTCCTTCTCAATTCCATTTGGCTCTAAGGCCTCTAAGGGATTTTCTATCACAATATCATCCAAAATTTTATCTTTATCAAAGTTAATCCTTTCCCTCAATTGGTCAAGGAGCTATTTTTTAGCATTTTTCCTCCCTGGAGCTTTTTCAACCTTGAATTCAAAAGGGATATTTATCCCATCATTGGAAACTCCTTTTGGGGTTTTCTAAAACAGTCTTTGTCAAAGGCTTTCTCTGCACTAGGGAAAGGGAGCATTTCATTATCCAAAGCTTTAGAAACAATTGAATGGTTAAGATGTTTTTTTTTCCCTTAGACAATCTTCTCTCAAATGACCTTCACATTTACAGAGAAAATACACATTATGTCCACCCAAAGTTTTCAATTAATAGGGGATAACATTATGACTCAAACTAATTTCAACCCACATAAGAATAGTCAATCCAAGAGATAAAGAGACAATACCCTAGTGTGAAGGTAGGGTAGAATGACCCTAGTCTCCTCCATCTAGAGGACCTTATCCATGTTGAAAAACTTGAGGGATAAACACCAACATCATAGGTAGAAGAGTCTTAATTGTAAACCATTTGGGAATTTAACAAGCTAGAATTTCCTCTTCAAAATATTAGGTAACCAAACCATGATCTTAAACATGTTTCCAACATTCCAAAATTATTTAGCCAAAATCCTAGTTTACATTTTATGATTCTTGGAGAAAATCACAAAAAAAACCCTTTTGAGTCATTCTACAAGAAGACATGTATAGTCCTAAATTTTCATCCGTTTAAATTCCATTCATGAAAAAAACCTCAGGGAATTATCCCTAGTCATAGCCACAGAGAAACATTTTTAAGCTTATTTTCTTCTTTAGCTACTACTTCAATCATATGTTTAGGATTCAAACAAAGGGTATTCTAGGGAAGAGAGGGTAACTTACCAACCTATTTGCTAGCTTGTTTAGCTCCTTTGTACCCTTCATCTTCTCAAGCTTCAAAATTAGACTCTCATGGAACTATTTCCCATTCATCACTTTGGAGAACCTCTTGATATGACTTGTCATCAATTCTTATATTCCCCTCAATAACTTTACTACCACTTGCATAAATTCCCTTGTCCTCCCCTTCTGTCGCATTCCCTACTTCTCTCATGAGAAACCTTATACGCCACCCAAGTGTTGTTGGCAAAAGTAAAATAACCGATTCAAAATTAGAAATGAACATACACCAAAGAAAGAGAAAAAAACCAATTCTAGACCAAACCTAAAACCATCAACGCCCACAAATGAGAAAAAATAGACCAATATTCTAGGAGTGGCGAATAAAACAAAAATCGAATAAACTCCAAGTGGGAGAACATGAACAAGAAGCTAGGCCCATACACTATAGAGCTCTTACCCTAGAGCCTTTTCCTTTTCTCAATTGATTAAAAGTAAATATTTTATAAAACAAGAATGTATAATATAA
The DNA here is from genome assembly GCA_027943335.1 of Chamaecyparis obtusa. Classification (NCBI taxonomy): domain Eukaryota; kingdom Viridiplantae; phylum Streptophyta; class Pinopsida; order Cupressales; family Cupressaceae; genus Chamaecyparis; species Chamaecyparis obtusa. Next base: position 1,337,483 of record BSBK01013101.1, read on the forward strand.
TGGTTAAAATTATTGATCAAAATAAGGAATCTTTCACATGGGGAGATGTTGATCTCTCTTTTAGGAAAGGTGACTCAATTTTGCATCCTAATGTTTGTATCTATTAATTATTATATTTATTTATTATATTGTTTACACATGTGAAAGAGGGTCTCACTTTGAATTGCAGCTCTTGATCACCCATCAGATACTTCTGAAAATTAGTAAAAAGCTAAAAGAGGATCCAATGCCATTACAATGTGTAGGCGCATTTTTATGTGAATGTAACATAGGAGTTATCGTGGATTCTACAATGTACAAGAACACGATTATAAGGGAGTTACACATAAATTTTGAAAATGGGTACATGTTTGAGATGACATTTGTTTTGGATTGGATTGTGGATTTTGATCTTTTGCAATGTAGGTATTTTAGAGTTTGGAATGGATTTCCTAAGATATATGGATGTATCTAAATCAATTTCAAAGCCTATTGTGGTCCTTTTGAAGGAATGTGATTTTAAAATGTCATGTATGTCATGATAGCTTCATCATTTTAGAATATGTTGAGTGATGTGTAGTTATGTTGGTCCTAAGCAAGTGGTTTTAGTGATGTAATAAAGTTGTTGCTAGGGATAATAAGATCGATGAAGGGGTTCCTCATGATGTTGGAGCTAAATGGTTGTAGGGAAAATAGGTTGCAAGATAGAGTTATTGGTTCCCCAATTAGGTACACATGGAACAATAAAGCCATGCCACCAACAAAAATCTCATCACCATCCTAGGAAGCATTGTCATTAGCTTGGGAGGAGTCATTAGATGAAATCAAAGCCTAGACTGTAAGATCACTATTAGCATCTCTCCACCAAGTAGCAACACCTTTACAACCCAAGAGAGAAGAATTTGTAGCTAAAAGACTAGTTGAGAATCAACAACATCAAAAAGTGAGGTTCTCATAATCAAGCAATTGAATCTAGGACTTATCCCCAACATTTAGGACAACATCTGTGTGAAGAGGCTTGGAGATGTTAATATCTACCAAAATGCGAGCAAAAGAAGTGTTCATGAGAGAAGTGGAAATGTCAACCTTCAAGAAGCAAACAATAGAGTTGTTAATGGCCTCATAAAAGAAACCTTTCAAAACTAGAGTAGAAGATTAGGAATTCTAACCCACACTAAGTGCACATTGAATGGTTTAATAAGAGGGCTAAAGGAGCTCATCCAAGGTTTGCCCAAGCCTACCACTTACTCAACACCGTATTTATGTCCATGAAAGAAGCAAAGGAAACATGAAAAACCCTTGGTAGAAGGCAAAAGCATGTTATCAACAATTAGATTTAAATATAAGAAAGTAATAAAAATATAATAAATGAAATCATATGAAAAAAAATATAACAATTAAAAAACACTTAAATAAATAGTATCATTTCATTATAGACACTTACAAATGTCTATTTTAAAAAATAGGACCCAAGGATCCATTTCTTCCTACTTACACTTGGGCCACAATTTGCTCTCTCAACTTTCCAAGATATTCCCCCTTCAATATAGGAGGGGATGAAAAATACTCCAATTACCGAGAAGCGTCAACAATATAGGAAGAAAGGATGAAAAATACTCCAATTACCGAGAAGCATCAACAATATTAGGAAGAAGGGATGAAAAATACTCCAATTTGCGATAAGCATCCAAATACAATTAGTTGCTCCTGTGCTTATCGTTCATTTGTCTATGGTAGGGGCAACTAATTTCACCTAGATGCTTATCACTAATTTATGTTTAGCAATGTGTTATTTATAACAATTATCATGTGCTTAAAAGCTCATTTTTCAATGCCTATTAATTATCATGTGATGCTTATTATGATGGCTAGTACACGCTTCTAGATAATTTTCAATACTATATGTATGTGTGTTTATATCTTGTTTTATCCGTATACTACTTTATTTTGAAAGCAAACAAATTCTACTTTCACCATGCTACTTCCAATTCTAAAACTGTGATAAAAAAAAAAATATAATCAAAACAACAAACAAATTCTATATCACACCAAAATCACAAATAAATAAAAAATAAAATTTTATTTTTTTTCATTTTATAGTTTTTTTTAATTTTGTTACAGAATTTGTCACAACTCAAGGTTTGATCAATTAATTACCATATTTATTAAATGTAATTTCAATAAATAAATAAATAATTTACAACAATATATTTACCTTCAATTCTTTCTTCTTTCTAAAGATTCAAAATTTTGTGTACCAATCAATAGCAATGATTTTGCTTTTTTGAAAAAAAATGAAAAGGTTCTTTTCTTAAGCATGCGAGAACATATCCTGGACTCGATTCTTTTGGGCTTGGGGCAAGCCTACTGGCTAATTACATAGTCCTCCATATATGAAAATAGTATCTTTAAGGATACTGACGATATTATATAGGAGCTTTCAGTATATACACACAACATATACCTTAACAAAGTCGTATGTATATGTGTACACTTTTTGCATATTCTCTTTTTGCACTATAACTAATAAAATAGGTTGCTGACAGCCATAACCAGTCCTAATAAAAAATAAAATAAAATAGATTCGCTTCACACAATTTTTATAATGTTGTCTTTGGATTACTCGTATCAGTATTTCCACTACAAACTAACTTGGTAAACGATATTGAGATCTTGATTCTCTTATGCAATAACTTGGTCAAAGATTTTAGGATATTAATCGTTGTGAGACCTATGTAGACATTATACCAAACCCTGATAGGCATTAGACAAGAAAGCATTGCAACAAGAATAACACCACCCTATGAAACGATCAATAGTAGAATACCACCACATTATATTCAAATCTGTAATTGCCGATCATAATTGCTTGAAGAACTTGCTCTCTTCTTGATTGGTATAGACCAAGCAAAACTGAGCTACTTGTAAGTATCTCCATGTAAGCCTTCCCATAAGGCCCAAACCACTGGTTTGCATAGCCAATAATCCTGTTACTCCAATTATTTAATTAGTTAGATAAATTATGTCAGTAGCATCTTTTTTTGTTCTTCATTTCCCAATGTCTTCAGAATAGAAAGGTCAATTTTTGAGGCAACGTCTAAATCGTAAACTAAAACGCATATCTTACCAAGGGGGACACTTAGTTTTTTTTCAAACTTCCCTTATATATTTTACGTTTTAGTTTACAATTTATCCAATTACAATTTTTGAAGCCCAAAAGGCCCATTCAAAAATATGTTCTCACATATCGAAGAATAAACAGAGAAAGATTAAGGTGAGAAACTGCCAACTTCATTGACAAAAAAAAACAGGAAATGATCAGTTTTAGAACAGTTCCCACCACGAATTAGAAGATTCATCCTCCTCAAACCCTTTTTTAATCAAAATTTCGGTGATAACTTCGAAATATATCTTGTATATTGCTTCAATAATACAGAAATGATGATTGTCTGTTAAGTCATCTCAGATATTCTGCACCACACATCAGGTTGCCGGAGTTCATGGATAAGGACTATTAGAAGGTGTCCTATTTTTGCAAGCATGCTATGACAAAACAGATATAATATTCTTTGAGGTTTTGGAATCAAAAAAGTGTGATGACAAATGTCAAGGCACCCTCTGCTGTGCTAGGAAGTATACTCCAGGATACTGGCACCTCAAAAATGCTTTGTGCTTATCCTTCGTCTTCAATCAATACAAAATCACACACAAACAGTGGAGGAAATTATGTCTTTCTAGAAGTAAAAATGTTATGCTATTTTTGAAGAGTCATTGGACTTTTGTCTTAAACATATAACTAGTGTAGATATCTTAAATTCATCTATCCAAAAAATGCCAACAGATATCAATTCGGAACATTTTGAAAATTTAATGTTTATTATTAAATATTATTATTTTCAAGTGTAAATAAGTGAAATATTTATGGGAAATGATACAAGCTTTTTTGTTTACACGCCTGTGCCATTACACTCCACCCCTTGCGGCCATTATACAATGTCTCTCGGCATTAACAAGCCATCTTTGAGATAGATACTTCTAAAATGCCTTGCCATACAGGTTGCTATGTTAATTTTGTATTTTAATTGGGCAAGTCCACTGTTTACTTTATGATATGAAGGAGATCATTTCAGTTAAGGACTCTAATGACATTTATGAGAGAAAATTAGAACAATAAATGTAAATCAAAAATGAGAAAAATAGTTTTTTTGGACATATGGCCCCGAGAAATTTTGGAAAAGCAGCTCTCACTAAAAGTGGACTAATTAGCTAACAAGTAAATTCATTCCTAGAGGGAAGAATCTAAGTGGAAGAAAGGAAATACAGTTTGCAAGATGCACTGCTCAAGCTATCCCCTACTAGAAAATGGTAGGGAGGCAAAGAACAGTCAGACTCGTTCAGCTTACATGCCTTCAAGCAAATAATACTGAAACTCCTGGGAGTATTATGAAAAGAGTATGTGATTCAATCATCACATAGATTTTGAATCATAAAAGTAGACTAAGACTTGAGGTGACAAAAACAAACAAGCATTAATGCTAATTAAGCAAAAAAGATATCTTATCAACCAGAAAAAATCAAGATGGCATCTTATCTATCAGGGCAATTCCATCAATGATAATTGATGGCACAAAAAATTGAGCAAAAAGGCGGGGCTGCAACTTTGCCCATAAATTGTGGTAAAACTTCTCTACCTTTACCAAGAAAACATCAAAAAACGGATCTGGCTATATCCTCCCTAATGCCCCATTAAAGCAGGCTTGCAATGTTACAATTTGCAACATCTTGGCTGCAAATGAAAATCTCACTAGAAAAATATCAATGCAATATACAGACACTTTCACTGCACCTGCCTAATTTACAAGACAAAAGGCCTGTAGCTTGCAACAGTGTCACATAATAAATCAGGAAGTTGTCACAAATGTTTGCCAATGTGAACTTCTATTGTTTGAATTACCATTACTTCCTGCATTGCCAGAACTTGTCCCATGTTGCCTCGGAAAAGGAAGAGGGGGAAAATCATCTTCCGTCAAAAGAGAACTCGATGATGCTTCCCTGAGAGTTCAAAATAATATTTTCTTTGGTAAAGAAAATGTAACCATAAATAATAGCAACCAGGAATAGAAACCTAATGACTACCAAAGATAACATAGAATTTTCATATCTCCTTAAAAATAGTAAGAAAAAATAAAACAATATTTAATTGGAATCATACCTTCCATGGTTTGAAAGTGCACCTGGTTTCTGCGTTATTCTGTCATTTGATGTGTTGGTAACTTCTGAACCTGAACTACGCAACTGCCCATTCAGCTGGTCTGAATCCATATGCCTACTCTCATCTGATTTCACTGCAGCAGAAATCGCACCCAACTGTACAGGTCCTAATGAACCAAACTCGAGTTGTTGTGAAGAAACAACTGAACCATTAGAATGAGACTGCATTAGGGAAACTGAGGAATTGGAATGTTTGGCTTTTGGGGAGATGGAAATCTTCCCATGGCCTGTCATTTTTGATGATGAATATAAATCATGAGAAGCTGATTCTAGCATTGGATTCAAATTTGAGTTACTTGTTGCATGGGAAGAACTCTTGAATAAGTTGGATACATCACCCTCCCTATCACCATATCTCACACCTACTGAATTGACATCAGAGCTCTTATTTCCAATCTGCCTGTTAAAAGGTTGGTCGAAGGTTGTTTTGTTTCGTCCATTACCACGGAATCTGTTCATTTGACTACTTACACGAGGATGGAAATCCTGAGAAGGTGGTCCCTGATACCTTCCTCTGTTTGTAGGCCTCTCTTTGTAAGGACTAATACTCTGTGAATATAAAGCATCAAAGTTAGATTGCATCACCCAAACTAAAAAAAAATTATATTGAACATGAAAAGAAACTGAAGTATACCGCGTTAGGAAAGTATGTTCCTGTCCCACTTCTTGGCTTTTGCAAATCCTCCAAGGGGAAATTTCCTGGAAAAATTACCCCATTTGGCCCTCTATAACCAGAAGTGTGCAAAAATGGAGAAACGGGGCCAACTCTGTAACCACCATGCATAAAGGGATAAATATTTGCATTTGCATGGAAGGGTCTCACAAAACCATCTGGTACATATTGCTCTTTCATATATGGAGACATCATAGGTTGCTGTAGAACAGGGTTTTGCATTCCTGACTCTAGACACCGCTTGCCAAAATTTAAGTTATTTAAGTGACTATCAAAATCAGCAGTGAGGTCAGGCTTTAGACACCTTGAAGTGTCAACTGCTACCCTTTGCATTTGAGAACCACAAAAATGACCTTTGTCACCTTGCCAATCCTTTGAGCTTTCTGGAGGTTTCTCGAACAAATACCCTGACTCCAAACTAGGCTGAGCTCCATCCAATGACTTCTCAGCACTAAATGAAACACTGACAGATTTAGAAGCAGTACTATTGGATAATCTGGATATGTCAGAGAGGTTTGAGCTGAGAGAGCATGGTGCAAGCCTTCCTGATGTGGATGGAGACTCCTCTGAGCCAGTCTTTTGATAATCTGCTTGCATGGGATGACTGTAAACAGTGTAGGCAGGCCCATTGCATCCAAAAGAATGTAAAGATGAGGCACAACTTTGTGTAGTAATGTTGCTATTACAACTGCCACCATCCATTGAACATAGAAGTAAATGCTCTGGGCATTGACATACTTCATCTTTCTGCTCTGGGTATAAAACATGACAACTGGTACGACCATCTCTATTAATCATAGTAAGAGGATTCCCAACATTAACGTAATCAAGGTTATCTCGATCAAACTTGCCATCACCAATCAAACACTCTTCACTACCCTTTGCTTGTTTGGAACTCTCAGTAACTGTAGAACTAAGATGGGATTTAAGCACTAGCAGAGGGATTTCTCCCTCTTGTATATTACCATTTTCCAAAGGCCCATTGTCAAGACAAATGCCACCAATCCTAGGTTCAAGAAGTTTAGAGTCATGAACAACCTCATCCAAATGCAATGAAGATTCCAGCAAAAGAGTATTAGGATTCTGCAAGGGAACATTCATAGGTTCTGGATGACCTACGGGCATGGATGGATAAGAAACAGATATTGCAGCGACAGGAGCAGGCAGAATTAATTCTGACTGGGAGGAATGAACAAGAGATTTTGGATTGTGTACATGTGATGACAAAAAATCTCTTTGTGAAGTATTTGGCATCATGTTTATAGGGTTTGTAGCCGTGCATCCTTGTTGAATAGAAGCAGAGTTAATTGATAGTTTTTCTATGCAACTAGCTGATTGGCAATCATAATCCTCACAAGGGCAGTCCATGCAAGAGTTTAAAGTGCCTTCATGGTTTGCTCTGTTCCTTGCATCTTTACAGATCAAATGTCCTTGACAATGAGATGCAAATGATTTTGAGTCTTTTGACAAAGAAACTGTTACAGCTTTGTTTTTCCCATTCTCTGAAGACTTGCAATAACAGCAATCTCTTGAAATTCCATTCTCTGATAAAATGCATGGTGATTTGCTTTTAAAACAACTATAATCTAAGTGGTTACGGACAGGCTCTTTCACGTCCCCTGACATCCAACTTCCACTGACCAGATTTTCTCTACTAGCCAGTTCATTATTAATTTCAGGCAAGCAATTGGAGAGTGTACTACAAGCACAAGACGATTGCATGCTTTGTCCTGTTTTATTTCCCACAAATTGCCTTGAAGCATAGACTGCATCAGGAACAAAACCTGTAATTTCAGATAATTCAGTAGAATGCCCATCTCTTTCGCTAGTCTTTATTTGCTGAGTAAACACATTGTTATCAGGTTTCTTGTGTTCAATATTTTCAGTTGAATCTGGAACATCTGGACGCTGTCCCTTGCCATGCCTCTTCAAAGTATTATGGAAAAACTTGTCCAGTTCTTCAGCAATTTTTTCCTCAGAAGCAAGAAGTACTTTACCGAGCATCCGAGCACCATATCCAAATGCACTACGTATACGGAAGAAATTCCCTATGGAGGTACATAAGCTTATACATCAAATCCTAACTCAAACAATATCCATGAGAAATAAGTGAACAATTGCAAGAAATGCCCTATATTAATAACAGTTTAACAAAACAGTTGAAATGAAGAAAACACCCACAAACAAACCAGTTCAAGGTACACCCTTTTTTCAAAAAAATCTTTGCAAAGATAAGAATGTTTCTGAAAACAAGCCATCTCACAGCATGGCTTGCTTGTATATAGACAAAGTAGTTGACAATGGCAAATTCATGCAGTGTGACCTTAATCTATTTTGCTTAAAAACAACTGTTTCCCAGCTAACCTGTGAAAGCTCATAAGAAATACACTAAAGCTCCCAAAAATGCACTGTATACCTTTGCTCACACTTCGACCTAGATTGTTATTTTCTCGCAGTGGATCAATAATATTAAGGGACTTTGGGGTCAATGATCTATTTTGATTATCATGGCTCTTGGGAAGAGCAGAGTACAAATCACTGCATGACTTGAGGAATTCCTCATTGAGCAACAGCTCAGCTCCATCCGTTTCAGGGGGCTCAGCTATAAAAATAAGAAACACAATTAACATTAAGCTGGCTGCTAAAATAACATAAAATAAAGCACTAGAAGAAAAATGAGTCTCTAACAATAAATTTTATTTAAGTAAATGACCTACCGACAATAACAGGAAGAGCCGAGATGGATACAGGCCCCTGTAAGCTGACACAATAATTTTCCCAATCAAACTTGCTAAAATAATCCAAGAACCTGTACAAAACCTGCATACTGACTGCTACTTCAGTACATAAAGTAGTAGTCCTTTACACTAGCATATTTTAGCATGTTTGTCAACTATTTGCACTTTATTTTTCTGTTCCTTGGATTACATATATTTGTCAATTAAGCATGCACCAACCTCCAATGGACCATGTAGTAATGCATGGAAATGATTGAAAATATACAAGACCAACGTCTCTAAAGCATATGTAGATATAAGTGCATGGTGCGCTCCTAAGAGACGGCTTTCATAATAACACCATGCTTTCACTAGTATGATACTGCGCTTGAATAAATGGTCTTTTCCAATAAGCTGATCAACCTGAAAAAGTGGCTCAGTTCTGTCAACTTCTATTACAAAGCATATAATTTGAGAGATAGCAAGACGGATAAAAATGATGTAATGTAGAGTTTACCTTCTCAAGGAAGCAAAGGGTAGACAACCCACCAAGCTGATTGAAGGAGATATCTACTACAATGTTCTCAACAAGGCACTTGACAAGTTTAACCTGTTACCATAAAGTAATTCCATAGGTTATCCCCATTGCTCACATTATGATGGATGCAGTAAAATATGAATGAAACTAGGCATTTGGCTATCACTTGATTAAACAATAGAGAATAAAGAGAGCTGCAATTGCAATTTCCAGCTGAAAATTTTGGTGGAGCTGAATCAATGTCTGAAGCTCCTAATGGAATAACAAAACTAAGCGAAAGCATTGACTCCCTTAAGCAGGCAACCCGTAATGGTCATCATGGAGCCTTTAGTCTCAGACTCTCAGCCCATGAATGCAAGCATTTTTCTAATTCAGTTCCACTTCTGGCACTTCCTCAAGTGCCATCAATATCAACGTGTTGGGTAAGCCAACAACATAAGGTGCAGACTGGAACTTTGAAGGAGACAGACAAGATGATTGCAAAGGACAATGGAAATCCTGCAACCAAGAGTTAAATCTGCCTTTCCATAGGCATAGAATGAACCTATGGGTATCTGTCCTCTGTCTCAGATATTTGTACAGCTGAATTTTCTACTGCTCACTTTCATAATTATCAGAAAAATTCTTTTAAAAAAATCATTATTATCTTGTATAGCAGCACAACACTAGATGACAACTACAATCTCCATTTATTTTCTCACCTATGATCATCCACCTGTCGCTATTTATTTACTTAGCCTTTTATGTTTGCAAATTAAATATAGAAATAAAGAACAGAGTGAAAGGTTTTCATCAGAAATAAAAAGTTAACAAGCACTAGTGACAAAATCAGAAGGATGGTCTTCAGTCCAAAAGAGAGAAATAAATATTGCTTCTGTACCATAAATTCTCTCAAATATTTAAGCATTCAAATTAATAAATTTTGAAATTAACTTTGGAAGTTTTTAATTTCAATTCTGAAATTGCTACAAGCAAATTTTATAATGTTATATGGAAGAGTTGGCTTGAAATATAAAGGAAATTAGGAGTAAGCTCGATAGACAGATTTAAGCATTAAAGTGTATGTACCCAGTAATTTGCCAATTAAAATCATGCTAACTCTGTGCTCACAGTATTGTTTAAACATTCTAATTATTGGTAACTAACAGAACAAGGGCAACAGACAGCTCTGGGAAAACTGTAAAAGAAATGTCTTTTTGTCATGCATTTATAAGTAATTCGGGATCAATATAATATGCCAGGCTATTGATGAAACCATGACCCACTTAAACTGAAATTTTTAAAGGAAGAAAGTTTGACCTAACAGAAGCTAAAGCGTATTCACGTGAATCTGATTTCTCCAATAATTGCCAAAAGAATTACTATTTTATATAAATATATCATTTGTAAATTTAATGACAAATTAACAACTATCACAACATTGTCAAAAAGCATCAAGTTTGCAAGCTTTAGAAACTGACCTCAGCCTTGATATAATGAACTTCTCTCACCCTGAATTCAGCAGTCTTGCTACACTCTTCCCCTTCAAGGACAGTACGCACTTCATTTGCCCATTTATCTTCAATATTTAAAAAACTGCTAAAAGTGGTCAAGTCAACATCTCCATCAGGAAGATAGGTTTTCAGTGGCACCGAACCAAATGGGAAGACCTGCAGTAGCTCCCAAAACAAAATGATATTAAAATTCTACATCTATAATTACCAAGAGTTCTATAAACATAGAGGATCCTTGATCTAAAAATTCCCCTCATGCAATAGTACAATGAAGAATACCTTTCTCAGCCTTTTGGGTAAGATCAAGTGTAATAGTACAACAAAGAATAAGCAGAAACTTGGATAAATACAAGTCACATAAGAATGAACATTAGCACATTATCAATTTATAATAAAAAAGAGTGCCACAATCAAAATATTTAAAATACACACCCACAAATTTATATTGGGATTTCCATTTCGGAAAAAAATGCTCAAGCTCCAAGGAATAGATTTTACAGGAAAAATCACCCCTCTACTGAAAATATCAACAAGAAACACAGCCAAAATAGAGGTTCTACTTATTCAAAGATAAGATTTTCTAAATGGTGATTTAACTTGTAAAATTATTGAGCTATTCTATTACATAAAATCAAATTCATGTCATTGAATACAGTACCAGGACCATATCCAAGTTCTACCTTGCTCATACCTAATGGCTAATTGTCAATATGCATACTAGAGGTTTTACCTAATGTTGATGTTTGTAGCATCACTCAGATAAATAATATTGACTATATGATTATTATGAGAAATTATTTATTATATATATATATAATAATTGATATTACTATATACATTGATATATATGTATATATAAAGTTAGATTATAATTATCCTCATAATAACTAAATAGTTAAATTGATAAAATATATATTATTATTATTATGTAAATATTAGAGAAATTAATATAATACTCAAGAGATATTATATATATATATATGTATATGTGTGTATATATATATATATATTTAATCATAATTGTCATTATATTAATTATATAATAATGAATAGACATGTCCCATGAAGGGACATGTCTCTTCTTGGCTCATTCTTAATATAAATGCAAGAGATTGTTGCATTTGGAAAACACATACAATGAGATAGTGCTATTACATTTGCAATGATCCTAAAATCTCAACATGGTATCAGAGCCAAGTTGCAAATGTAAGAGAGTAATTTATTGATGGTGAATGTGTGACTGTCTCAGAAAATACAGTCTCGGTACGAGGACCATATCTCACAAATGCACCGTTGGATTTTGCTAAATTTCGGATATGTTTGTGAAAACCACATTTAGAAGAATCTCACCGAAGCGATTGGAAAGAAAGTGTCTGGTTCAAAAGTTATGACTGGATGTGTATGGGTCTATGCAAAAATCTGTAAAAGAGCGAGGTTCCTTCTTTAAAAGCCTAACTGCTTGAAGGGAGATCTAATAAGATTGAAGGCTGTGACAGTGTATAGAACCTTTGGATATTCAAGATATGTCATGTGAAGAATTATGGACAGAAGCACAAGATAATTGCATTCAATGGAAAAAGACTTGATGATTGCAAATGGATTGATGATTGAGACTAGATGCAAAGGGAATGTGACATTTCAAAAGAGGTCAAGAAGTTGATAAACTTGAGCTTCAGAGGGAGAAGATGGTTTAGTCAACTTGTAACAATCTTGATCATATTGATTGAGAGGGAGTTCACTATTGAAGGTGAAACACTTCTGAGGTAAACTCGATATAATTGATTATTATACTAATGAATCATGAATGTTTTTAATGGGCCTTCCCCTTGTGTAAATCATGAGGAAGTGACGACTTCCAAATGATTATCACTTGTATTTGTAAAAGTTATTGGAAGGTAACGATCTTACAATAACTTGACCTTCTATTGTGATAGACATCTTGTGATGGCTGAAACAAATCATAATAGATAAAACTTGTGGATAGAATCGCCGATTGAGGCAATCCACCCGGGAACTTGTGGATAGAATCGCAAATAGAAGCAATCCACACTAAAGCTCGTGAGTTTGTGGATAGAATCGCCGATGGAGGCAATCCACATATTGAGACTAGGTTTCTATTGATTATATCATGAGGATGATGCCTTTATTGCTTACATCATATGATTGATGTTGTCAAGTGTCATAAGTGTTGACATTGGATTGATTTATCCTCCCTAGCTAAGAGGGAGTGTTGATGTTTGTAGCATCGCTCAGATAAATAATATTGACTATATGATTATTATGAGAAATTATTTATTATATATATATATATATATAATAATTGATATTACTATATACATTGATATATATGTATATATAAAGTTAGATTATAATTATTCTCTTAATAACTAAATAGTTAAATTGATAAAATATATATTATTATTATTATGTAAATATTAGAGAAATTAATATAATACTCAAGAGATATTTTATATATATATATATATATATATATGTATATGTATATGTATATGTATATGTGTATATATATATATATATATATATATATATATAATCATAATTGTCATTATATTAATTATATAATAATGAATAGACATGTCCCATGAAGGGACATGTCTCTTCTTGGCTCATTCTTAATATAAATGCAAGAGATTGTTGCATTTGGAAAACACATACAATGAGATAGTGCTATTACATTTGCAATGATCCTAAAACCTCAACACTTAAAGAGCATCATATGGCTTTAGAACTTTGAAGGTATAATAATATCTCGTTCATAATTGATTGCATCAACATTTTCAAGAATTTCTCAAGCGTTTGATCCCATCAAGGCACATGATGATCAACGGCCAATCCATTCATCCTGCAAGTCATGGTCTTTAAGATGGGCATAAATATATTATGTATCGGGATTCTCATGTTGCATTTACAGTTAAAGTTTAGCATTCCATTGTTCTAACTCAAAAAATTGTCTTAGGTCTTGTGTAATTGTATTATGTAATTTTAGTGAGGAATACTTTAGTAGTTTAGTGTCAAGGTGCTGATAGTGACTTTACAGCCCTATGGGTAAGGCATATTAGTCTTAAAACAAGAATCTTTTAGTATTTGCATGCATATCTCTGAATTATTACATTATTGAAATGATTCCAATTTAACATGCAAATATTAATGGGTCAAAGGAATAATCTATCATTTATGTGGTCCCATTATTATGTTAGTTACACCTTTCAATAGTACAAGATTTTAATGGATTAATTCATATTAAGATGGAACATGTCTCAATGCCCTTCATGATGCTATCCACCAAACAGATGCCAATTTGGCTGCCATATCTGAAAATAGATCAGAAGACGTACTCCATTTATAGTTTGCAGTGAGTAAGCCTTAGCTTGTATTATGTTAAGTTACATTTAAAATAAAAAGAAACAAATCAAGTTCTCAATTTCATTTTTCCCTATTGTTGAAACTCAAGGCTTTGAGCTAAAAAAATGCAAATGCCCTTTCCTAGGGTTGGGCAAGAAGTACAAACCCGATTATGCACTCAAACCAAGTGCCTGACCATTCTATACTACTGGTTCTAGTATTAGCCAAGACGTTCATCAATTTATCACTCCGGTACAACTCTCGAAATTGAACAGTTCCATCAAAGCACTAGTTGGGCAAGATAGACACAAGAGTAGACAAAGAAAGCCAAGGAAACCTTTTGGTGCTATTAAATCTTGTTCTTCAGCATTCCAAGACCTCCATTATCAATATTGGAAATTTATGGTTGATCCTTGGTATTTGTAGAGAGAATTTCAAAGCACCAACCTCTAAGTGTGGACATATTGAATGAAGCTATTAATAATGTCAAATTAGTTAATAAGCATTGTGCCTGTGTTGCACACTTAGCTTGCAGGAGTGTATAATGTGCAATTCAATTATATAAATAAAACAATGTTGGATTTCCTCTATTTCATCATCGCTTGATGATTCAAACAACATAGAGGTGTCTAATTGCCTTGGGATGTGTTATTTTTAATGATTCAACCAGGAATGAAGCCAAGTTACTGGGCACACCCTTATGTGTCCCACACTCGTCATAGCCAAAGGCTCTAAGTGCCAAAAGGTAACAAAAAAGACATTTTTGACTTGTTTTTCATCCAAAAACTCTGAAATGACCCTTAAAGTATCATTTCGCCCAATACAAAGATCATTTTGATCTATTCACTCTCTCTTTTCTCATTTTCTCTATGAAAAATGGCGGATGCCCCCCTTTCAGCCCTTGAGGAAACAATTCTATTGTTGGGTTTTTCACAAATCTAACACCTTGTGCAGCTTATCATTGCTGCCCCTCAAACCCATTAGGGTCTCCACTCCCAAACCCCCACTAGTTAGTGAGATTTCTTTTTTATATAAGAAATTTGATTACAATAAGGGGGTTCGGGAGTGGAGACCAAAATCAAGAACTTAGACAACTAAAATTATTGCTATTAAATGCCAATTGATAAAGATGAATATCCGTGAAACCCGGGGACGCCCACCCGGCCCAAAACCATGGAGTACCCGATGCGGGGACGTCCTCGGGACAAGTACTTGGAGTACCCAAGTACCCCTGTCACCGCCCAAGCATCGTCGTACCCGCCACCGCACCACTTGGGTGCTTGGGTACTTGGGTGATTGGGGATGTTAGGGGTACTTGGGGACATCAAGGGTACTTGGGTGCTTTGGGTGCTTGGGTGCTTCATCCACTCTGTTAAGAGGAACAAACTTACCTCTAAGAGAGCAGAGAAGTGCATGTAGAAAGAGAGCCCAACAACACAATGGGATGTAGAGCCAGAGGATCCATCTCAAATTGATGAGAACAAGATTGCAACAGAAACAAATGTAGGGTTGGTTGGTGTTCCTTTGGCGAAACTTGAGAGTGAGGAGTCCAAAAGTTCCGGTGATGAGGAATTCGTCTTGGGGGACGATTAGAGTCCTCCCATCACTACATTTTGTCATTTTGACATGATTTTGTACTCATTTTGATATTGATCATGATTCGTATCATGCATGATGCTATTCGTTGTAATCATCTTTATGATATAATTGATATTTGATAGAACTAATATAAATCCTATTTGCTGATAATTTGAATTTCTATTTGAATTTTGATTTTTGAATGTTACTATATTGAATTTTCAATGGTTCTGGTTCGTGTTGCAATTTTGCTATGTTCAAGTATTACAATTTGGTATGTTATATTGAAACATCATTTCATAACTAGCATTCAAGTTCTATATGTATAGTATGCAGCACCCCTCCCCCCCCGGCCCCCGCCGCCGTCCCCAAATTTAGGCCCTTTTTTTCCCCGCCCTGGAAACTTGTCTTGGCATCCCCCCATCCCGACATCCCCACGCGCTGGTGTTACACTGATAAATATTAAATATTTAACTATCAATTGCCCTGTGCCATTTAATATTTATCTTTATCACTACCATTTGGGCATTTGGCATTAATTGAAGATGCAAGAATCATACTATCAAATGTATTTAGTTTTACAATTTTGTATATTTCTTTAACCTTTTTTTGTGTGTCTAGACACACACACTTATACATATACACGCGTACCCAAACCCACAAGGCTAAAAAAAATTGCCCATAACAACATACCCAGTTCTTGTACCTGTACCCATACCGGCAACTTAGGAATGAAGGTTTTGAATGTTGTATAAATAGTTAAAAATAATCCTTCAAATATTTGTCCACTAAGGACTTTTACATCACTAATTTTCAGCACTCTATGGGACACCTCCCAAGAAGGCTAAGTGATGTCTTGGGGACTCAAAGACTTGGAGAGGCCAAACACCCTAATGACTTGGGACATAGAGGGGGCGTCACTTTTTTCCAAGAATGGACAGCCTGCTCCATTTAGTGCATAAAAATAAAAAGGTAACTTTCTAAACAAAGTGATGCTAAAAGCCTCTAAAAAGCCAAAAGGGAGAGGATTGTAAATAAAAACTCAACGCATTGCACTTAATTTTAAGCTGCTTCTAATCCATTTAAGCTGTTTTAATAGCTATGGCCACACTGCCCCCGTAGTTTGGGAAAAACTTTGCTGTCCCCAAAACTGCACTCCCACATCCCTACATCCACCTATCCCAGAAATTTGGAGAAATACTGCCATTTTTTAAGCTCCTTGTCCAGTATATTTACTGCCACATTAACAAATGTGCAGAAATGATATAAGTTTTTGGAAAATTTGAATAGGTGAAATCAATTGTAGTAAAAGTGTTCTCTACAACCAAGCATACGTACTGCCATATTAACAATAATCTTCACATAAGAAGGTGTAAGGAAGGAGTGTTGAACATCCGGGATACTAAGGGGAGGGATGAATCAGTATACCCTTGAAAGATTTAAAACATTTAAGCAGCTGCCACATAACATAATTCAAACTTGCAACAAATGAAAGAACTGAAAGGAAATAATGCAACACCAGATTTTTTTCGTGGAAACCCCAGATGGGAAAAACCACGGAGAGGATTAACTCTCAAGTATCAGGTAACCAGTTACAAAATATAGGGGTGGCTCACTGTCGGTTGGTCTCATTGCCCTAAATACAAAAACAACAATAGTAGCTGATAGTATAAAATAAAAAATTTGAACTGTTATGAATGCATCAGTATATGCAAAGAGTACAGTTCCGCTGAAGTACAAACGTCCTATACCGCCACTAAATTACACACAACAAATTGCTATATACAACAATAGTTTGCATGTACAAATTATAATACATCTATCAAATCATCATAGACATGTATCTCATATACTGAGGTTGCTTCCATTATATACCGTCATCAATTTACCTTCTTTCCATGTCAATTGTAACTTATTATGTCAGCTGAGACCAAAAGATAAAACTTTGTGAGCAACTGAAACGTGCTGGTGCAGTCAGCCATAACAAAAATGTTCTTTATGCTTGATCACTATCGGTCTGGACCAAAACAACCTTATGCTATGGTAGAGTTAAATATTTATGTCATTAATGCCGTTGTCGGTGAGAGTTGAACTGGATTGAAAGATGTAACCGTTAAAGACTTGTACTGGAATGTCTAGAAAGATGACATCAATGACAACCGAAAAACGAGGTAACCTAATCATCTCCCCCTTTGTCATTGATGGCAAACCAAAATTCCTGGAATGCCCAAAACTCCAAAAACTGCAAAACTTGGAAACTCCCCCTATGAGGGATAACCTTGTTTTTCTTTTTCAAAATCTTTTCTTAAACCATTTTTGTTTTCCTGCTTATTACTCCCCCTTTTGGCATCAATGAAAAAGGGTGTCCACTATCAAAAACTATGTACGTCTTCAAAAACAATTCAAGAACATAGCGAAGATCAGGAACTTCACAAGAGGAGGAGCAACAACCTTGAGAGCAGAGCCAAAGGGACTACCAATAGAACTTTGAGTGATTCTTTTAAGAACAGAGAATTATTCTTTTGAAAGTCCTCCTTGTTCCTTGATATTATTTATGTTTGTCAACCTTCCTTTTGATATCCTTCACAACTTTTTGTCCGTGTATCTCAATGTTCTTCTCTTCACCAATACCAAACCTCTTCTTGGAGGTATCTACCAAACATGCCAAGAGCACCTTAGCATAATTTTCAACCAACTCTTCAAAAACTTCATAACTAAGTGTTGGTATCCATTGTGTCCTTGGTTCAACAGCTTGCATTATACATTTGTCCATAGTGATGATGAAAGAGATATCATTCTTGTATTTTTCAGCTTAGGGATCCTATCCCTATTATGCATCTTAAACTGTAATCCAGAGAAAAACTAAGTAAATTGTACATCTCTATCAAGATCATCTTTGTACCTTCTCATTCATTGAGCAATTTGGTGCGCCACCAGTATGTGGGGAGACCAGAGAATGTTTGTTTGACCGAGTAGAGAATTTGAAAAATAGAAAAGTAAGCATAGTGCTAGGGTTCCAAATCGGAACACAACATTCTTCTTACTTGATTTGGCATAAATTTTCAACTAGCGGCTCCTTAATGAGCTCACAGAGGTCATGATCGACACCGTTGACAACCATATCATGTTGCGAATATTGCCATAGCAAAAATTGAAGTTTCCATGTTTGAATAGTAAACATTGTTTCCAATTACTTGAGTAGCATACCTTAATGCAGGGTCTGGAATAGGATTAATTGCCAGAGACCTTCCATCATCCACAACCTGGGTAATATCTTCAACTTCCTTGGTCTTCATAGCCTTTATCTTTGGTAGAATGTCGATATTGTTGAGACCCATCACTATCTTCATTACTTCCTTAGTTATCAAGTGGCAGTCACCTAACCACATAAAAGTATTATGAAAACGGCTCATTGCCATTCTAACTCATTTGTCTTCAACAATAAAGTTCGGAAAGTAATTCCAAACATCCAACTTCTCAACCAAAACCCTATATTTAAGGTTGACCTTTAAGTCTTTGCTAGATAACTCTTTAATCCACAAATCCATCAACTTAGAGTGATCAAACTCATCCAATCTGTAGTGTAAATGGATTCACACATCTTTGGCAGAGACAACACCATGAGAGATCAGAGACAAACATCTCGTTAAATCATTTTCGGTGGAAATGTTCGGGCAAGGTTTGAAAACAAGATGTGGTTCAGTGGAGTCATCAACCAAAATGAGAGTAGATGGACCAGCCATTGCAAAAGGACGTGAATGAAAAATGCTAGGAAAATACCTTTGATTCAAGCTAAAAACCTTCATTCATTAAGGCACTTCTTTCACCTTAGCTCTTCTCAAAATTCTTTTTTCTTTGTGCAGAAAATGACTTGTCTAAATCGTATTTAAAGTATAACCTCGAAATAAATGCCCTTAAATCGCATTTAATGCACCATAGTCCCACTACAACCACTTTTACCGAATGCAAATATATTCTTGATTTTTCTTTTACCACAGGCTCCCTAATGGAGTAGATCTAATGTGTTTGTAATTGTTCCATTTTTCAGGATGGGAGACAATCACTGAAACATTTCTCCCACTGAAAAAACAGTCGAAAGGCTACTAGTTACCGGAACAAATCTCTATACTGGAATCAGAGCAACTGTCTTCCTTCTTTCTCTAGATCTTTTTCATCTTTGCCTTAACTTCCTCCTTGTTTATCTTCTTTACTGGTTCGTAAGGTTTGACTTCAATAGATTTGCAGAACCTTGTTGTGTCCAAACTTGTTGCATTTGAAGCACCAGTTGGTATTCCTCTCTTGTCTTGCCCTGCACTGGTTAGCCTTACGTCTATATGCGTAACAAGTATAACAATAACCAGAAAATTGATTCCTTTTACTAGGTTTCTTTCTTACATTGACTTGCCTTGTGACCATAAATACTGCAATTAAAACTTCTAGAGGAATAAGATCTACTATTCTGATTTGATCTATTTCTATAATTTATCACTGTATGTCCTAATTTATTGCAATTGAAACAATTACCAGTAAAAGAATGGGGTTTCATAATTACTTGGGGGTTTACCGGAACCTTACCTTTATCCTTTTAATCAGATGCAGTCTTATCTTCGCGTACCAGATTCGGTTCTTTTTCTCCAGATTTGTTATGAGAGCATTCACCAGTTTGGCAACCGAGTCTTTTCTTATGTGTCGGAGATCTTTGAATATTCAATATTTCATTGAGCTTCTCCAAATTGGATTTGATTGTCTTTGCTTTTCTTGGACTCCTCTAGATTTGTCTTGAGAGATTTAACTTCTTGTTCCAGCTTTTTGCATTCATCAAATTTGCTCTCGATCATGTTATTCAAATGCTTCTTGGTCTTTTCATCTTCTTCACTTTTGGCTCTTTGATCAGTGATAGTTTCATTTGCTAGCTAGAGTTCATTGTTGACCTCTTTATGTCTTGTCTTGAATTTTCGGATCTGCTCTTTTAATTTCCGAATGCAATTCATTGGTCGTTTGAAGATTTTACAATAGTTCCTTGTTCTCATCTTCAATAGATTCAAAATTTCATACACTGACATAATCTCATTTTCATCCATGGTGGAACTAGGTAAGTATGTTCAACCTTTAGGATCTCCTTTGAGCTGTTAGACTCTTCCCAAGGAACTAGCTTTGATATCAATTGTTGAACATCCGGTATACTAAGAGGGGAGGGGTGAATTAGTATACCCTTGAAAATTTTAAAATATTTAAGCAGTTGCTCACATAACATAATTCAAACTTGCAGTAAATGAAAGAACTGAAAGTAAATAATGCAACACCACATAACACCAAATTTTTATCGTGGAAATTTGAGATGGAAAAAACCACGGAGAGGGTTAACTCTCAAGTATTAGGTAACCGGTTACAAAATACAGGGGTGGCTCACTGTCGGTTGGGCTCACTGCACTAAATAAATACAAAATTTGAACTGTTATGAATGCATCAGTATATGTACAGAGTACAGTTCTCGCTGAAAAACAGATGTCCTATATCGTCAATAAATTCGTACAACAGACTGCTATATACAACAATAGTTCGCATGTACAAATTATAATACATCTATCAGATCATCATAGACATGTATCTCATATACAGAGGTCGCTTCCATTATATACCGTCGTCAGTTACCTTCTTTCCATGTCAGTTGTAAATTATTATGTCGGTTGAGACCAAAAGATAAGACTTTGTGAGCAATCAAAACGTGCTAGTGCAGTTAGTCGTAACAAAAATGTTCCTTATGCTTGATCACTATCGATCTAGACCAAAACAACCATACACTACGGTAGAGTTAAATATTTATGTCGTTAATGTCGTTGTTGGCGAAAGAGTTGAACTGGACCAAAAGATGTAACCGTTAGAGAGCTATACCGGAATGTCTAGAAAGATGACACCAATGACAATCGAAAAACAGGGTAACCTAAAAAGGTGGTTTTCTTGGAGGGAAATGAGGTTGTCTAGCCTACATATTGCTTCCCAACAAATTTCACTTCTTGATAGCCAAAATTTCGTGATCAAAGGGAAATTTTCAAATAATGTTTGTCAGATGAAAATTGTAAAAGACCTTTGCAAGAAAATAAATCATATGCAGAGGGAAATAATATTGTCCTTTTCTTATTGCTTCCCAAAAAATTATATTTATTAAAAGCCAAAAACTTTGTGATCAAAGAGAGAATTGTGAAGGATGTTTATCATACGGAAACTGTAATAGACCTCTGCAGAAAAACAAATCACATCTATGATGTGGAATGTGTGTTAGAGGAATACTTTTTGGAGCACAATAGATGACAAAAATCTCAAAGGCATACCTTGAAGTAATTTACTTTGCTCACTGAGTATATTTATGGCAGCTCAAGTTGAGGCATGGAACCCATTTGAGAAATATATAGGGCCATATAAAAGAAATGTGCTCCTCTAACAAACATTATAACAGGTGGAAAGATTACCTTTAACTCAATTTCCAATGAGCAAGGGAGACAAAGGTCCTACAAATTTGTTTAATGGTGTTCTAGATGAAGTTGACCATGAGAAAACTCTCTTGCATCTCCAAAGTAAAAGACAACTTATGGTGTGTTCGAATATAAAAGTCAGTCCCTCAAATGAAGCTTCATCAAATGTATTTTTTGAGCTTACAACTAAGATACCAAGTTCGCGCATTTGCCTTGGCCCACATCCACCAAGTTCACTTGAGCATGGGTTCACTCGGGGGTCTGCCCAAGTGTGCTGAAGGTACGCTCCAAGCACCCCAAGTACGTTGTGGGTGTGTGCCCTTGTGGTGCCCCTATGATACACCCCAAGGCATACCTAGGGTGCTTTGGAGTACCCTAGGAGGTTGGGCACATCCAGTGAACCCACAGGAAACTCGTGAGGAAAAACACCTATGTTAATGAAAAAGCAAAAAGAACTTAAAAGGCATTTTTTTACCTTTTTTGCCTAAGAGGCATCATTTCCCCCTAGGCAAAGCACATTTTGTTTCCCCACACCCTTCTATTGTTGGTTTTTTCTCACCTCTAACACCTTGTGCAGCTTATCATTGCTGTCCCTCAAACCTATTAGGGTCTCCACTCCCAAAACCCCACTAGTTAGTGGATTCTCTTGTCATATAAGAAATTTGAATACAATGAGGGGCTTTGGGAGTGGATACCAAAATCAAGAACTTAGACAACTAAGATTATCACTATTAATGCCAATAGATAAAGATAAATATTATATATTAAATATGTAACTATCAGTTGGCATTTTAAATTTATCTTTATCAATACCATTTCAGGATCATATCACATTGTCGGAATATAATTATACATACTTTCAAGGATCAATTTTTTGTCAATTTAGCAAAAAACATTTAAGTGCAAGTATAATCTACATGTAAGTTGGCAAGACTTTGGTGGCCAACCTCACACTTGGAAAGAATTAAACATTAACTGCCACTATTTGGGGCACATAATTGGAATATTCTTGAGTGCACACTCCAAGAAATGCTAGAGTTGAGGGCAGGGAAGGTGAATTATTGTTTGTGCAATGTGGACCATGACCTCTAGATTCACAATGCACTTGGAAGTATATAGACCTTTAATTGGATGAGGTTAACCCAAAATCGAATTTAATAACATGAGAGAATTATCGGACAGAACAAGGTCAGTGGAAAGTGTTTTCCAAGTAAATCAGGAAATTAGTAAGAGGAGCCTCTAGTAGAAGCAATAATTGTTATCTTGTTTGATTCTTTTAATTCAAATCTTCCCATGAATATCATGACTCGTGAAATTAGAAACATTGTACATTCAGAAAGACAAGTATGCAAATTTTTCAAAAGAAAATTTCTATTAAATGGCAA
Source organism: Chamaecyparis obtusa (assembly GCA_027943335.1). NCBI lineage: Eukaryota > Viridiplantae > Streptophyta > Pinopsida > Cupressales > Cupressaceae > Chamaecyparis > Chamaecyparis obtusa. The sequence continues at coordinate 1,360,950 of BSBK01013101.1, forward strand.
AAATTCAAACTTGGCAATTCATAAAATTTATAAAAATTTAATCATTTTGTCATTTCCCAGGATTTTACTCTATTTTTTAACTCCTCATTCTAGTGCTTTTGTTTTGTTTGAAGCTTTGCCAATTTATATCTGATCACGATATTGATAACACTTGGATACAATGATCCAACTCTCATAGTATGGCTACTCTTCCAAAAAGCATATTTGCTTAAGTCTTCAATAGAGTTTTTTTGTCGTGATAAAGTTGAAATCAAAATCAAGCCTGGACAGTTTATAATACTTAACATCTTGATGAATATGCAAACTACTTGATTAAAGGATACAGAAGTGTTCTCTACCTCAATCCTTCTATTAAAAAAATTGTCGTCTGTGATCCAAAGCCTATTGCATTGAGAATCAAATATAAGTGGAGACTAGACATTGAGACTAGCATGATAGAGACAATCAATCTCAAACTGGATTTCAGTTAGTTGCTTGGTCCCTTTAAAAGCTTCTTCACCACTTAGATTCCTTTACCAACTCGTCCCTTTATAAGCTTCTGACCCCGTTAGATTCCTCTACCCAACTCTTCAAAGTATTCCATCCAGACAATATCTAGCTTCAACCCTCTTTGTGTCACATCATTATCATCATCTCAAGTCTCTACATGTTTGCCATTTTTTAAAAATTAAGAGAATCAAGTACTGAAAAATCATTTATAGGTCACAGATAAAAGAAAGTGAGTGTAATTATATCCATTTCACCTCATCCATAATATGTCATGTACTCTATGAACTCAACAATAATGGCTCTCACATTGATTGTTACATAGCATACTGATTTTGGACACTTGGCAAAATGGAACATAAGGAATTTTAATATTAATATTGAATAGATGAAGTCAAGGCTCTAAGAGGAACTTACGGCTTTATTAGGACTCCTGGTTTTGCATACATGGATTTCTCCCACTTACTTTAACATCTCTAATCTTCCCACATTTGCTGCAGTTATTTAGCCAAGGTTGTAGCCCCAACTATAGTTAGGTAGTCAAATTTACAGGTTACAAAATAAAAGCATGGAAGCCATGGCACCCAATAAAAGGCATGAAACTTATCCCACGTATTCTGTGAGATATGGCCTCCGTAGTTGTGATATCTTCTGGGTAATATTTTTCTTCCTGTTATAAGCTCATTGATAATTATATTAGTACTTTTATTTGGAGAATTTCCTTATGATAGTGTTTCACTCTCTGGTTAGGAAGATCTGAGCAGACCATACATGCAGAGTACTTCAAATCCGTAGCCTCACTTTAAGGTTTTTCTTTCTATATTTTGATAAAACTAATCATCAGTGTGAAGTTTATGGCCTCTTGAGATAATTGTGACTGTGTTTATTTTGTTTGCCTCAATGTTGCTGATTATGGATCAAAGACACTGATAAAATAAGGCGATCCAAACAAACTAAATACAGTAGTTTTGAAAAGCCATCTGACTCATACTTATGAACTGTGAACATATCATGTTTGTCAAGCCTAATGATACCCTTATGCTTTCATGAAAAGTCAGTCAAGGTTAAGTCATGAAACCCTTGTAATTTAGAACCTATGGTCACAAGATTCCTGAGATCTGAACCTGTTTAGTGTTATTGTCCCATGGTCCACCTTGTCATATTTCTTTGCTCAACCCATTAGAGACCTTATTTACCATGAACCCATTTAGCGCTTTTGACTCATGCCCTGACACGGAGACATGTATGGCAAAAGCTCAAGGACTAGCTAGCTTCAGCATTCAATTGACATTCAAGGTGGAGATAAATTTTCACACAAGGGTACTTTACATTATTTCAAAATCATTATTTTGGTGGCAAAGCCTGGACTAAAAGATTAAAATTTCCATTTAAACAAGCCTGATGCCCCATTGAAGATCGAGAATGTGAAGTTTCAATCAGCGTTTAATAAGAGATGGCATGAGGCATGACTTCAATTCCCCTATTTTTTTTGTTAAACTGTTGAATGTATATCTTAGAGCTAATATTCAAGAAAGCATCATTTTACCATTGATTTATAAATGCTGTTGCATATGCCATCGAATTTTGTGTTAACTTCTTGATATTTCTTCACAAGTATAAAATCCATGAGACAAAATTTCAGAATACCACTTCCGATTTGGATAATACTCAAGATGATGAGTGTATATAAAAAGGAATAATATTACAAAACTCAAAATGCAGATCACAAGTATCTGATTGGGATGTGTTTAAAATGTTAAAACCTTTGAAAGGTCAAAGATGATCATACAAGTAATACAGCATTGCTATATTAACCAATGATGCTAGAAGTTGCATACTTAAATCCATGAACCATAACTACAGTGCATTAGAGGAAACACAGCTTAAAAAATAGCAAGTTACATATATTTCCAAATATTTGTCCTGTTGACCCAGCAGTTCTGTTTGCCATGATAAGAGCCAATCATTGGCCTTCCTTAAACATGCCAAGTCCATACCATAGTCGGTCCTTCCCCTTGTCCACCTTGTAAAGTATTCCAGTACTCAGTAGGGGCTCAATGACACTTAAATTGAAGTTCTTGCTGCTTGATGAACTTGGGTAGCATGTTCCTGGAATTCTTGAGCATCCACTGAGTAGTTTCTCATCATCTTTTCATTGTTCATACTCCTCTCAATTGCTTCAGAACTGTTGAGAATGCTTTGTCAGTGGTGCCTGAGAATAAAAAATCCTTTCTCTTGTTCGTTAAGGCAGCTGATAGTTGCCTTTTGATTATCCTCTATTCCTTATATATTGTTGATCATATCAAATTGAAAAATTCATGATGGTTTTTTTGATCCATATTTGTAACATCCATGACTTTGATGAGGCTTTGAAGTGAATAACTAATCTTGGCTAGAGCAAAATGGATTATAGTTTCATTGACTTCGGGTTGTTTTCTACAACTCTCGTCCTTGTTAAGACTTGTAGAGCCACCATTGTGTGCTAAGGTGGGAATTTCTAGTGGAGGTATCTGGTCATGCAGCATAAGGTTGTGGTTGCTGGCTCTTAATGGTGTATGACGGCAAATGGTTGCTTCTACAGATGGAAAGATGGAAAGAAAAGAGTGGACCCTTTGTGGACAATGAAATTGGTGTTGCATGGTTTCCTAGAAGCGAATTTAGAAGCAGAGGTCAGTTTCAAAGAATGGACACATACTAATTTAAAATAGAAGTCAATGAGTATAAGCCCTGGTAACCCGGGGACGCGTCCACGCACCGGGGTCAAGGGGACGACGTTCTGGCGTCCCCGAGTGCCACCATCCCGTCGCCGTTCCCAAGGAGACGTGGGGACGTCCCGACGCCTCCATTGGGGACTTGGGGACACCCAGGTGACCCTCAACCCCTGAGGGGACGCCCCAAAGTCCCCCGTCACAGCAAGCCAAAAAATACAAGTTTTTAATCTTTTTTAGTTCAGGGGCGGGAGGATTTATACAAATATAACATTTAAGTATAAGAAAATTTAATTTCTTATACTTTAAATTATATTTGTATAAATACTTTCAGGATGTTTGAGATAGGTTCCAGCTTCATAGGAGTTAAGATGCAAATTCTAGATTTTGGGGGTTTTCGAAAAATTTCAGACTTAGCCAAATTTTAGGATTCAGCAAGCCTTCAACAGGGTTACCTCCAACAATCCATCATGGCTTTCTAAGGTCAAACTTAAGCTAGCAAAAGGATTCTCAAAGGGTTTTAACTCATTTTATCTCAAATCACTTGGTTTCAACCCCATCTCTATGACAGACTTAGCTTAGCTCTCGCCCAAACCCCAGACATACATGACTTCCCAACAGGCCAAAATCACTCAAACCTCATTTGCCGGACCAAGGGACTTGAAAACAGCCACCAACAAAGATATAAATGTTAGATATTGGTCTTTTTGTGTTGGATATACATGTTAGATATAACTTATATCTAACATTTATATCCAACACAAAAGGACCAATACTTCAACACAATATTTTTACATCTTTATGTCTTATATTGTTATACATCTTTTCATAACTAGCATTTTAAGTACCACATGTATAGTATATACTATATACACTCCCTCAACAAGTCAGTGATCCTTTCTAATTTTGCTTTCTGTTCTCCTCTACATGCATTTCTTGTGCCTTTAGCAGTAGCGTATTCCTCATTCTGTTATAATTTGAGGTGATATGCTGCAAACTTTTAGGCATTTGCAGTAACTATAGGGAATGGAGCCATATATAGTTTTAGCAAGAAGTATTAAACTTCATCATGGCAGTAAGTTTGGTTCCCCAAGGGAGGCCATCAATTCTAAAAGGCCTCTTACAGATGTATGATTACCTAGGACCTGTTAAAGAATTAGATTGATGTTAGTTATAATTCTTTTATAAATGCCATTCGATGAGTGTGCCACTTGCTGAAAATCTACTGTATTGATTACTGGATGCAGTGTTTTGCATCCTATTTTGACAATACACATAATCAAATTGTCCTCTTTTCAATCTGCTGTGATCCACAACACCATTATGGATTGAGTGAGATGATCATTGATTGGGTTGAATCATGATTGAAAGTGAAGAGCGCAAAGAAAATACTGAGAGGAAGGCCGGGGGCAGAATTGAATCAATATTTTGAACTTTCAAAAACATGAATCCACATAAAACATAGAGAGAGCAAACATCAAGACGCAAACACCAAATTTCTCATGGAAAGCCCTTTCAGGTAAAAACCACGGCACAACAATAGCTTTCATTTAAAAATGGGCACCAACCCAGATTAGATAAGTGAGCACCAACTCTCCTCGAAGCACCCACTTCAGTTTGAGCACCAACTCAATTGCACAACTCAAACATAGAACATGCACAGATTCTTCAATCCCATTTGACTCAGAAGAATACCATGCTTGACTCAAGAAAAATATCATACATTTTCAAATCATACATATCAAAAACATATCCACCATTGTAGAAGACTATTCCTGTATATACTCAACAGCATAATTCCACATCAAAAGAAAACCATTATTATATCATCCAATCCAAACTGACTCGGCTCCTTTATTGCCTTGCATTCAAAAACCATTCCATTTGTTCTATTTCACTTCCCAAACAAAGAAGTGATCATCACTATACCAAAAAAACAACATTCTAGTTTTTCCTGCTCAACTCTATCACAGCTCAAGTCAAGAGCTTTAATCTTTTCTTTTGAAACTGTAGCCGCCCAGTCATCCCCCAAATTGACTCTGCACTGCATGTAGCACCAATATGAGACCATGCATTCACTACTGTTTTTCTTACACAAACACTAAAGACGACTCCTTCCTTCATGAAACGCATGACTAAATCCTCAAGCTCGTCTCTCCCAAAAAGGATATCATTCCACTCCAAATACATGCTCAAACTTTTCTATTATCAGCATTGACTCCTCTTACAATTCCTTCCAGTCATACTCAATCCATAACCGCACACCCAGCAAAATTCAGAAGAATCATCTTCCACATGCCATGTAGGAAGAATCAGTGATTTCAATGCATTTACATGTTCCTGCCAAAACCGAATGACTCCATATTTATCATCTACATCCATCTTAAAAATATATTCATTTCAAATACTGTCCTGGCCTCCAATAATATCCACAATTCCAAACGTGCCAAAACAAATATGAGCAGCACGTAATGCCAAATGAGGTGCTCCTCCAAATTGACTCTCGATGATTAAGCTAAATATTCAAGGAGATAAAGTGCATCAATCCTAAGTTTGGAAACGAATACGACTGCTTATTAATAAACCGCAAGGCGTTATAGAGATTTGAAGCCGCCTCCACTCATGTGCGCTCAAGTCAATATTTAAATTGAGGCGTTACAAAAATCTGACACAGCAACCACATAATTATTAAATTCTGAAGCCATCCACATGAATTACAATCGCACCAAATAAATATTAATTCGATTTCACTTGTTTAATTAAATTGTGTTTTTGGAATATTCAACTGGTGGTATAGTAGGTGACATGGCAATCTGACCTGCCTAAGAGGTAGACAAGCAGGCAGATGATGTAGACAAGAAGCCTGCTTAAGCAGACAGCCACGCAGCTCAAGCACACAACGAAGTAGATCAAGTAGGAACCCAAGCAGCTCAACCAGACAAGCCAAGCACCTAAAGCATGCAACCAAGTAGCTTAACCACACAACCAAGCAGACAACCAGAGAGCTCATTCCAATTCTCTATTGCTTTGAGTAATCCTCTGAAATTTATACGACCTTGATCATCTACCTTTGACATCAATGACAACATATTCAACAGGAAGGCAGTGGCATTCAAGAATGAAGAGTTGCCCCTGATAGGAGTTATGTTGCCATATCCATGAAATGCAATCTATGCCAATTGCAGGTTACCTAAAATCCTAAACCATCGCTTCCAGCTGTGCCTTTCAATCCCTTAAAATTTGACAGAAAAGTCATGATGAATTATATAAAGTGAATAAAAGCCATGTGTTTGATGCAGCCCAAACATTGACTTTCTTCTTTAGTGTTAAAGGCCACCTTAGGGTTGATTTTAATTGTGAGTCCCTTAATCATCGTGGAGGGTGTCTATGCTGTTAAAAATTATGTGTCAAGAATTGCTTGGGTTGACTTTGCATATATTCGCAATTCTGTCTGTCTTTTGCAATTCTCCTTGCCAAATTTGATGTCACTAGTGGTCAAAATATGAGTTCAACATGGAAGTGAGCTGGAATGCTGCTCCCAGATTTGGACAAAATGACAATGTTTTTGGGAAAAAGAAAACAAAAAATGATTGCTGATTTGGATAAAAAGGTGATATTTTTCATTGCCATTCCTAATGGCAACTTGAGATGTCTCACATCCCTGAATCAAGGCTCAATGCCCCAATATGCATTCCTACTCCTTTAGCAACATGCCAATGAACGCAATTTTTTGCATTGAACATGGTATACATCCTTGGAACATTGTTGGGTGTAAATTGCACTCACTTCTTGTTGAGGGGACGTGGGAGGTGTCAAATTTTCCAAACAAAGCTAAACTATTGAATGCATGTTGGAGAATGCAAAAATTCCTTCAAGATCTGGAAATTTTGAGTTAGCGGATTTTCATTGTGATGAGGGCCATACAATGCAGCTGGCCCTACACCTACTAATATAAGGGGTGTGTGGGCAATCATTATAACCCCTCTTCACGGGCAATAGATATAACCCTCTTCACCGGCAATAGATATAACCTTCCCAGGAGGGTTACAGGGCGGGTTTCTAATTTCTACTATATTGTGTGAGGGTATGTATATTTCTGGGAGGTAGATTAATTGTGGGAAGTGATAAGATGAATCCAAAACCAAATGGCGGTGGTGTTGTTGTCCCCACCCAAGTTCAAACCTCCGCTAGGCCATTGTGATCGAGGGCTTGTGCCTTCGCTGATCCAATGTGCTCATGAAATTGGGCCGCAGTTGTGTAATAAAGGGTGAGGTCCCCAATTTGTGGCCTCACTGGTTCATAGCTCCAGATCAAAAGAATTTCACGTGGAGCCAGAGGGCATGTCATGCCAGTGTCACTGGTCACGTTAAAAAGTTTACGAGGCATTTTTTAAAAAAAAGCTTTCAAATTCTCAAAAATGTAGCCAAGGCTATTCATCCATTTATTTTTTTGTGTATTTGCCTGCAGAGCTGTTATCTCTGCTTACTATTGGCAGTACAGGCACTATATTTCCTAGCAACTAATATAATTTATTCGATTTTGGTCATAGTCCATGATTCTTTAGTCCATAGATTAACATCTCATGTTCCAATTCATTAGCAGAAGTAAGATAGATGTTTAATATCATAGCCACAATTGGAATGCATGGGAAAGAAAATGCAGAAATGCAAAACAATATATTCCCCAAATAGATTAATATGCCTTGACCTATCACAAACACCTTCTATGAACAATGTATAATCTAATACAAACTTCATTTGGATCCCAAAATAAAAACTGGAAAGATGAAAGTGAAATTTTCAAAATCAGAAGAAAAGAATATTGTGTATTCATGAAAAGTGCCAAAAATACAGAAAAGTGAGCATGCAGCCAATGTATGTGAGCAATAATTGCTTATAATTAACTTAGGAGCTCTTCCAGATGTATGAAGCCTGCTTGGAATCTGGATGATCTAATTAATCTGCAGGATTTCTAGATTAGGGAAGAAATGAAATCCATCTTTCCTGGATTGGCAGCTGAAATCAGAAATGATACCCTTTAATTTAGGATCACCTCAACAACTATAACCGGGGTCGCAACATCTGACAGAGAACATCTTCAAAAATAGGAACAAGCAAAATTAACCTGCTAGAGAAGCATGAAAGTGTTAGCAGCAGTTGCCAACAAGAAACTAGTTTTATAGGAGTTTATTTTAAGGATTTGATGCAAGACTTTTATGAATTGATGTGTATCTAGGAAAAGAATGTATATCTACAGTGGGTTTTACTCTTTGGAATCATTTGGTTAAAAAGCCAGTTTGTATATTTATGAAGCTGAGATGTATGTAAGACGGTAGCACAGGAGAAAGAAGGATGTGTACATTAAATGCAATGTCTCCCACCTTTTATATCATTAAATCAAGAGATTCATTTGTAATATTCCATTTTATGCTAATATCTTTCTACAGTGTCTCTTGAGACTGACACATATTGGTGTTCTCTGTTTGGCTTGTGGGGATTTATTATTTGTTCAATTAAGGGCCTGTGTCATTAGCTCACAAATGTAAACCCAAATCTGACATGAATCATATTCCAGATATTTTGCAGTTGAAAGTTCTTTTCAGATCTCAACATAGAATTTGGTATCTATAAGTTTGAAAAGAAAAAAGATGTGTGGTGGAAAAGTTACACAAAAAGATGTATGGAGAGGGGAATGTGTAGAACTTATTAGGGCTGTGAAGAACAAGTACTGACCATGACATGATGAGTTGGTAATGAATTATTTTGAAATGTATAACAGCTTGAGCACTTTAAGGAAATTCTCAAAGGGTGTTCAATAATGGTTAACACTACTTAACGTATAACAGATTCCAAAATGAATTGAAAATTCCTTATCTGAAAAGGAAATAAAGTTATAATCATATGAAATTTGGAAGAAGCAATCAAAATGGCATTAAATGTAGATACAGAAAAGCAAGACAATTAAGGAGGTAACAGTGGATAAGACAAAAGGAACAACAAAGCCAACATAGTAATCTTGAAGATAGAAGACATCGTTCTCAAAACCAAAACATGAAAATAGTAGAAGGTAAGAAGTATATGGTTGATGACATGGAGGAAGCAGACCAATAATTTGTTGCCAACAGAGGGTGATGATCACAAATCATGGAAATGTCCAGTGGAAACTGAGGGCTAATAATAGGCAATATGAAGAGCAAACCAACTTTCTACAAGTTAATAAAAAACAACAACAGAGGTCAAAAAGTAGATAGGTCTGAAAATGAGGAAGTGAAAAAAAGGAGGCATTGTTGGAAGAATTTTCTGAAAAGAATATGCCATGTGTTTAAGATTGAAACAAATAATCTAAGTTACCAATTATATGAAAAGAAATGAAGGAAATATACAAAAAAAAATCATTTGATAGTATGATACTTCACCATTGATCAAGATTCAAGATATTTCATATTTGATAGTTCAACTTAAAACTTCATAGACACAAATATTCAAATTGAAATAAGTTCAATAACTAATTACTCATGTTCAAGATTCCAATGCAATTTGAACTACAAAATCAGAACTTAGTTCATGATTCAAAGTTCATCAATCAAGAGTCAAGACTCAAGATTCACTAATCAGATTCAGAATCATAAGGATTCTCAAGAAAATTCGCATTCTCATCATCTCCAACTGTTGCATGGCCTCTTTTAGGGCTGTTCTAGGGTTTAGGAGCTAAAAAAAATAGAATAAAAAAATGTTATTTGCACATGTTAAATGCATTTTAAGTGGCAAAAATCATTAAAAAAAATCATTTTTTCTGGGCGAGGGCCCGCGGATGCCTCCGGATGCGCCCAGAAGGCATCCAAATGCGCGTGGATGCCTCTAGGAGACATCCATGCGCATCCGGATGCCTCGGATGAGCTTCCAACAGGCACCCACAAGGCACCAGCCTCCGGATCTGCATCTGCAGGCACCAGCATCCGCCTCCAGGCCAAAACAGGATGCATTGGTATCTTAGCAACTAATTTGATATTGTTAAACTCGGAGGGTTTAAAACTTTAATGTGGGACCATTTTGGAAAATGAAGATAATAGCTGTTTAGAAAAAGAAATTAGGCAAACAGTTGATTTGGGAACTCATAGTAAGAACTTGCAAATAGATTGTAACATGAAAAAATTATGATGATCTAAGGTTGGGAGTTTTATTTGCAAAGAGTATTTTTCAATGTAACATGGGTCCTAGGGGACGGCGGGACTAGTTTTCGGGACTGGGGAAAAAGGGCTTCAATTTGGGGACGCTGGGGTGATGGCGGCAGGGGGGTGGTGCCGTATATACTATATACTATACATATAGTGCTTGAAATGCTTGTTATGAAAAGATGTATAATAGTATAAGAAGTAAAATAGCAAACTTGCAAATGCCAAATTAGAATACTAAATACTATTAGAAATTACTAAATACATTGAATATCGAATTAGTAAGTACTATTAGAAATTAGAATACTACATAAAATTGGCAAATTGGCAAATGGAAGATTTATATTATATCAAAAATATGACAGTAGCAACACATGAATGGCAAACATAGAAACACCAACATAGAAACCCCAGTTCTGGTGTTTATTTAGGGTGGTCAGCATAACTAGCAATAGTGTATGCAATAGCAGCTACAAACCCTCATAAACTGCCCATATTATGTTTGCAAATGATCTGGAAACGTCCTTCAATCAGCCAAAAATATATTTATATATCTGGCTGCCCCCACATTCCGGAAGAGGTTGAGCAGCGATGGGGGGACGCCAAGTCCCTGTCCCCAAGCCTCCGGGACGTCCCCATACCGGAAACTCGGGGGTATAGGGGGGTACGCATCCCCGTGTTTCATTGGTATTTTAAATTTTTCTTTTTCAGTGCAACTTTTAGATCAACATTATGAAGCTCAAATTGTATAAGTACAGTAGACAGGAAAATAAGCTGAGACAACATATGTTTCTTAATGAACAATTTTTTATTGAGAAATTATTGTCTCTGTGCAATTGATTCAGATAATGTGTCTTAATTGATAAGTAGAAGATATTTTCCAAAGCAAGTGAAATTGGGATATATTGCTACCAAGATCAACTGTGTAGCTTTTGGGTCAAACTCATTGACCCATGTTTTATGAATAGTGGTTCACAAGAACCCATCTCTCATGAGAATGAATGGAACAATTAGCACTCATTGCATCTAGGTGATGCTCATAGAGGTGAAGCACCGGGACTTCCCAGGAAGTCACCCATCCCAGTACTACTCCAGCTCAAGTGTGCTTTACCACAGAGGTTCAAGCAAAGTGGGCTTAACCTTTGAGGACACTCTGTGGTTAAGCGTGCTTGAGCTGGAGTAGTATTGGGATGGGTGACCTCCCAGGAAGTCCCAGAGCTTCACCTCTGTGAGCATCGCCTAGATGCAATGAGTGCTAAGTGTTCCATTCATTCTCATGAGAGATGGGTTCTTGTGAACCATACTCATGAAACATGGGTCAATGTGTTTGACTCAACTACACAGTTGAATCCTGATAGCAATATCACAATGTGTTTAAACTACATGATTGATTGTGCTCATTGAATTCATGGTTGTTGTATGTTTTTGCATCAAACATTATGTTTGTAGACAAACCCATGGTCAAATGATGCATCCATTTTTAAGTACTGCAAATTCTATAATTTTCAGGTAAGTCATTTGAGCCCTAAGACACTGTTTAGAAGTTGGTCGAGTTTTGACTTCTTTTTATAAATCAGAGCTCATCACTGGACTCTAACTTTCAAATAGACTTGGAAAAATAACTTGCATCTATTACTCAACACTACAAACATTTATAACACAAAAGTTATGAGACTCACCAGTGGCATTTCCTATTTTTTTAACAGAACAAACATATCACATACACCAGAGCTCTGAGGTTCAACAATGATTTTGGGTATTGTAATTATGGTGAACTCCGATTAAGGTTAATTTATTTTTAGTTACAATCAACATTAAAACAATTGATTCAAACGCCATACCTTCACTCATATGCCTGAATAGGCTTAAGAAACAACAAAAACGCTAAACACCGTAGCAATGTCTGAAACGTATACTTTGATGATCCACTGGGTTTTGTTCTAATCATAAGAATGGGTGGGGATTTTGTTGAAACGAGGTTTGAGTGCTCAAATAGTTTTGAGCCCTACTTAAATTCATTCATTTTAGATCAAAAAACTAAAATAAGAATAATGTTAAGAGTATGTTATCAATTTTTCCCATCAAGCTAATAGTTAGGCACTGAGATGAAGTACATAATTAACTTTGGTACAGGCTTGCAAAATTTACTGGCATCCATTATTCAACACAAAAAATACATATAACCCAAAATTCTCAACCTCAATGTTGGCATTTGCTATTTAACAGAACAAACATGCCACAAACACCAGAGCTCTGAGGTTCAACACTGATCTTAAGTCTTGTCATAATCTTGAACTCTGATTCAGTTTGTTTTGTTTATATCTACAATAATTTATAAACATAAAAAATTCATAACTTCAAAGTTTTCTTAAATTTGTTTTTAACACTAACATCATATCTTCGCTAATATGCTATGTGCGATACTGTGTCCCACGTTAGTGAATTAGCTTAGATAACAACACAAATGCTAAACACCATAACTAGAGTAAGTCTGAAGACAAATACTTCCACACTTTAATGATCCATTAGGTTCCATTCTAGTGGTAAGAACAGAACAATTATTTACAACAGCAAAGACTGAGGTTCAAATTCAAGTTAAGTGCCTTCCATGTTGATATGACTTGTAGATGTACCTCAGGGATTGGCTTTCAATCAATACTCAACAGAGAGGTGGTATGTCATAGTATTTGGCTTCTCAACTTTAAAAAACAAACATTCTTCATTAAAACAAAGAATGTATTTAAGTTAATGGATGTCTATTTCTATAAAAAAAAAAAATCATCAACTCCAATGCTGTGATGATAATTCAGACAAAAGTAATTAATTGATCAAGTTTTAGCTTGCACCCACTGTTGCAATGGTCTTAAGTTTAACATTAAATGAAATGCTTTGGTGGTAGTAAATGATAACATTTAATCTAAATCTATTTCTACAAACACGTTAAGCTTAAAAGCCAATGCTTTCGGGATGGTTCAAAAAATCAAAATAGGTGAAAAAATTTAAACTCAAAGCAATTCCTCCAACCCTCAGTGAAAGTTCAGACAAAAATACATTATTAATAAGATATGATCCAAGACCAATTCCTGCTTACATATTAAGCCTAAACCCAATGCTCTGATGGCATTTCAGACGGGATGAAATAAACAACAAAATTCAATCCTAAACCGATCTGCACAATTCAGGCAAAAGACAATAAATTTAAAAAATTAAACCTAAACCCATGTCCATAGACAGTTCAAGCTTAAAACTTCATGTTTTAGATTCCTAAGCTTGTTTCTATAAGCCTAAAACCCAAATACATAACAAAATTCAATCCTCAACACACTTCAACATACCGTTAAGGCCTAAAACCTAATAAAATGAACAACAAATTTAAGCTTACACCTATTTTTACAAACAGTTATTAACTTTACACCCAGTGACTATTTACCAAATTTGGCACCAAAAACTTATTTTAAAAAATCTTAAAAATCAAAACCAAAAATCACTAACCTGGCAACCAATACGCCCCTGAATAAGCCGTTGGACATAGTCAATAACTTCGTTCCTCCTTTGCTCAGATTTTACAGTCGGATGTACGCACAAAATAATCTCAGAAGCCCTTTCTTCCAATAAAGCCCACAATTTTCCGTCAATTGATGAGGGATTAGGGTTAGCTGAAGATGAAGTTTCCTTCTCGTCTGTCCCGTTGCCGTTTGGCTGAGGCCAACCTTGGAGATCGCCCATGCAAACAACTGCTATATTATCGCTGGATTAAATAGGATCCCTATCTACGCAATCCAACGCTCCAATCGCCCCTGCATAATAATCTAATGTCCCTCAAATTTAGCGGCATTAAGGGTTGAATGTACAGTAAAGCCGATCTCCACCAAATTCAGAGAGACAACCAGAACTAAATAAAATACTGTAGAACAGGCTCCTCAAGCAATCAAATTTCACAGTAAAAATTGGTGCCGATCAAAAAATGACGGGAAAATGGTACGGGAAGAACGGAGAAATACTATTGAGTATTATTTACGCCAAATACCTTTGTTTTCACGGGTTTACAGGATTTATTTGACTGATTTACTGTGCGCAGACGGTGTTTTTTCATACAACGGAACGGTATTTTACGCTGTGAAAATCTTTAACTGTTTCATCTTTCCGTTTCGACACTATATGTGCTTTCAACTCTTTTCGTTTGTGCTGGGCCCACCTTCGCCTGTGATTTTAATGGTTTTCTGCTTCTCCTCTTAAGTTTCGGAATATTCTCGCCGGATATTTAAATTCCAATTTAGGGCATTTTAACCTTAGAAAGCACGTTTGAATCAAATACAAATCCTCTCTATTGACTTTTTGAAGGTTAATGGCTCTCTTCATAAATGTAGTTAGTGGTTTTGGGTCAATTTTATTAGTACTTGTCCGTAAATTTAAAACTGGTGATTAAAATAATGTATATGGATCAATTAAATTAAGATATTTATTTTTTATATATATTTTATATTTTTTTATAGTGAAATTGAAATTTTGTAGGTTAATAGTTCTCTTCATAAATGCAGTTTTGGTTTTCATCAATTTTATTAGTACTTGTCCGTAAATTTAAAAGTGGTGATTAAAATAATGTATATGGATCAATTAGAAATTAAGATATTTGTGAAATTGGAAAATTTTTAAATAAAAAAAATACTATGAAAAAAACTAATTGTAATTTTTGTCATTAAGATAAATTATTATATTATTATTATAATAGAAATTATAATAATATTATTATATTTATAATTATTATACATTCTAAAATATATTATATTATAATTATTATATATACAATAATATTAATCATATGTAATAAAAAATATATATCAATAAAATAAAATTAGCACTATTGTTATATTTATAAATAAAATTAAAATAAAAGTTTAAATTAATTATAATTTACAATCAATAATTGTCTATATAATTATAATTAAAAAATTATTTATTGCTACTATTATCATTATATATAAAAAATATAATTTTATAATTTTATAATTAATTAAAATATCTTATATACTATGATAAATTTATTAAAATTAAAATTAAATTTATATTAAAGACAAAACTTAAAATTAATCACAAAACTAAAGGTAAGTACTGGCCACTAGGTGGCACTTGCTTAAATTGACATACTTTCATTTCTATTTAGGTCAATTTTATTTAAGTTATTTATTTTTGTGTTAAGGTTATTATTTTCAATGAGTTTAGTAGGAATCATGTTCATAATTTGACAAAATCTAAATGGATACCCCTTAGTCCTTGGCTTTTAGGTGAAGAGATGTGCCCTATGTTGGGTAGCTAAACTACTTTGTGGATGTAAGACCTCTATTAAAAGAATTTATTTATTTTTAAATTGTATTAAGAGTGTGTTAAAGTTGAGCTTAGGAATTGGAGAAAGTAAAGTTATGCCATATTTTTTTTAAATATAATATTTCTATTATATATAAGCATGTATATCTTTAGAGAAATATATGTGGAGTATGTCAAGAGATATCTCTATTTAAACCTAATTTTTATGGCTCATCTGCATTGGGTAACGAAAAGGACTTTATCCATATAAAATTTCAATAAAAAATATATTTTTAAATTATACTTAGGAATATGTTAAAGTTGAATTTAGGAATTTGAGAAAGTAAAATTGTGCTATATTCTTTTAAAAAAATATAATGTTTCTATTAAATATAAGCATATATATCTTTAGAGAAATACATGTGTAGTCAAGAGATATCTTTATTGAAACCTAATTTTTATTAAAATATAATTGTTATGACTTAAAGACATTAGTTGTTCGAGAGGTGCAGCCTCATGCTTATCTTATTCGGTAGCTAAAATGACTTTGTGGATGTATAACTTTCATTAATAAATTATTCTTTATTTTTAAATTGTATTTAAAAATATGTTAAAGTTCAGTTTAGGGATTTGAGAAAGTAAAGTTATGTGGTATTGTTTAAAAATATAATGTTTATATTAAATATAAACTTACTTATTTTTAGAGAAATACATGTGGAATATGTCAAGATATATCTTTATAAACCTAATTTTTATTGAAATATAACTATGATCTAAATCCATTGGTTGTTTGTTTCCAAAATAAGTATAAAATTGTTATAAAGATAACATTATGATTTTTCTCCTTTCACCGAGGTTGGAAGTTGTATTTTTGTGTTGCTCTTATGGTTACTAGAGGTGTGGTGGGTCGTATTTTGGTTGATGGGAATGTGATGCTCTAGATATTGTTGGGGCTTGAGAAATACTTATGGATCTTCATGGCTTACACGCCTTTCTTTGAACTTGAAGATGATGCCTACCATGGTTTCTATCGGGGGGGTAGTGGCTCTTCAGTATTATGGAGAGTTGGAGTTGAGACTGGTTGGCATGCTACTTGCAGTCTAGGTGTCATAGCAGTTTTAGTGGAGTGACATTTATTTTGGATACCATTCTTAAGATTGGTGGATTTGGATTAAACAGTGATGGTATTTTCCTTTAGTTTTATTTTTATCTTTTCATTTGGACTATCCATTTTAGTTGGTAAGGATAGTGGTCTCATTTTATATTGTGGCCAGTCATTTGTTGATAGTTTTCAAAGGCTTGCACTCTGGCCTTTTATTTTTGGATGAGGATTGTAGCAGGTTTTGGGGTTATTTTTGACCTTAAGGAGGAGGAGGGTGTTTTTTTATTTAGGAGGTGGGCTTAGTACTTTGGGTTTTCTTCTTCTTCTTCTTTCATGGTTCCTATGGAGGTGGAAGCATCACTTATGGATGTGGAAGCTTGCTTCATGAAAGAGGAGAATCATAACTCTATGTGGCTTCCCTTTTATGGCTATTTGGACATGAGTTGGTTTAACGATGTGCTCCTTGTGTTGATGATCTACTCCTCTGCTCCTATAGAAGTGGGCTCCTTTGCTATTGAGTTGGAAAGGAGTTTTGCAAAAGGGGGTGGATTTTTAGATGGAGTGTTGTTGTTTGCCACTGGATGGTCTTGGACACCTTTATGTTTTCCAAGGGGAAGGCTTGGGGAGCCTTTCAAAATCCCTTTATTATATTACCCCACCCTCTGGGTTGTTGGTTATGTGTTGTTAAAGGCCTTTTCGACCTCTATTGTAAGCGACTAATTGTGGCCTCTTATTCTCCAAATGACATATCTAAAGAAGACAAGTTAGTTTGTTGACAGTGTCTTGTTTGTGGCTTTAAATTGTAATATTCAACACCCTTTTATTATGTTGTTTATTTGATAGCCCTTTGGTTGTGGTGGTGTAAGGGCAACCACCTTGTTTAGTTGCTTAATTAATCAAAAATATAATTATAATAAAATTTTCTAATATTATAATTATATAATTTAGGTGTAGTTTTCATAAATTAAAGAAAAGAGAGAGACTGTTTGCTAAGTAGATTATATTTGATTTGACTACTAAATCCTAGTTTTTGGAAATAATTTTTTTTGGAAGCTTTGCCAGGTAGATTACACTTGATTTGACTACTAAATTCTAGTTTTTGGAAATAAAAAATTTTAAAAACTTTACTATGTAGAATACACTTGATTTGACTATTAAATCCTAGTTTTTGAAAATAAATTTTTTGAAACGCTTTATTAAGCAGAACACAATTGATTTGAGTACTAAATTATAGTTTTTGAAAAAAAATACGCTTTACTAAGTAAGTAGTAAATTTGTTAAAAACTTGACAATGTTTTTCAATTTTTTCTAAATGATGTCTCTACAACTGTTTCTAGGTCCCTAGCTAGGTGAAAAGTCCTTTAAAAATTCATAAAACTAGCTGTTGCAGGCATAAAACCCTAAGTGACCCTAGCCTTCATTCTATTTTCGAGTTACTTTATCAGCCACTTAAAATCCTTAAATACCCATGTGCGCTTTAATTCTATTGGCTAGTCGCCAGTTCTCTAAGTCTTTCGGCAGTTACCCTTTTCTTTCGGTGAACTGGCGACTGCAGTGACTCTCTTAGTCGCTTAATGTTTGGCGGTTAAGTCTCAACCGTCATTTCATGCGAGGGTCCCAGTTAGGAAGATCTGACGATTGTCATGAGTTCGCGAAGGATACTTCTGACACTTGTGATCTTGCGATAGCTGTCGATCTCCCCTTTCGTGAAGCACTGCAGTGTGTCAGTGGGTCCGATGCCACATCGTCCTATGTGGAAGCTTTTCATTGGTCAGTTGGTGATGATTTGGAGGTTTGTCAGAGCGGGCCCAAAGGACTACATAGCTTTTAATCCAACGATTGGCGCATGATCTCATGGGTTGTGTTAGAGCCATGAGATTACGCGCCAGCCGTCGATCTTGATTTGATTGTCAGAGCTTTGTTCGGTGGGTCCTCCTTTGTTGATGTGCTCATGTTTGATTGGTCCACATAGCGACAGATGGAATTTGTCAGTGGGGCCGTGTCAGGGTCTCTGCAGGGATGTCAGAGGGATGAAGATCTATGGTTGACGTACCTACGCATAGCCCTTTTCTGACACATGCGATCTTATGTCGACCGTCAGATTTGCCAAATGTTCAACTTTGTCAAGTGGGTCTAGTGCCAAGTCAAGATGACATGACGTCTTCTCATTGGTCAAAGTAAAGAGAAAGTCTATGGGACCATGTTGCCAGGTGTGCTGATGTGCTCAAATTTAATTGGTTGCCAAGTGCTGATGGAGATTTCCAGGTGGGTCTATTTGTCAGAAGGGGTTCCGGCTTAAATAGATCAATAGCTGATGCATGATCTAAAAGAATATTCTAGGGCCATGAGATCATGCACCGCCGTTAGATTGGAATCTCAGTTTGAGTGGGTCCGTTGTTAGAGCTTGCTAAGGTGTATGCCTACAAAGCAGTCAAGGGCGAATAAAAGATTGCCAAGCGGTGAATGGGCCTAGGATTAGAAAGTACTCCATGAATCAGTGACTAAAGAGCTTCTCAGGTTCGCCAGACTTAATCGGGGTCAACTAAAGGTTTGAACGACTCTGCAACTGAAGGGAAAGGTAACCCGAGGTGGACTTGGGGTTAATCCTGCAAACGAACGGTTCCCGGGTAAATAAGAGGATCTAACGGTCACATTTTAAAAGAAGATTGAGGTTTAAACGTCGACCATCGATAGAAGAAAAATTTTATCGCCACCCGATTAGCCGTTAATATTTAAATTTTAAATATTTCTCTGCAGGGTTTTTGCTAGGTTTTGATCCAATGGTCGGTTGTGACAAAATGGGTAGCTAAAAATTTATGTTTCAAGGATGTTTGTAGTTGAGGAAGATGATGATAGGGGTTTGGGCAGCCGTCTTTGGTCATTTCTTATTTTTTGAGAGTACCAAATCAGTGCATTCATGGCGAGACTTTGTGCAAAGAGGTAGATGAGTCTGGGTTGCTTGTCTGTAGGCTGATTGTAAAGTACAGGGAGGGGCACTCAAAGAATATCTGATCGGCTATGATGTTGCAAGGAATTATTTATGATCAAACTTGACAGAGCTAGGGTTTATCATTATTAAAAATTCTCTAACCCTAGTTAGAGTTTTGACCCTTGCTTGCGTGCAAGGAAGGATGTATATATTG
Organism: Chamaecyparis obtusa; assembly: GCA_027943335.1. Taxonomy (NCBI): domain Eukaryota; kingdom Viridiplantae; phylum Streptophyta; class Pinopsida; order Cupressales; family Cupressaceae; genus Chamaecyparis; species Chamaecyparis obtusa. The sequence continues at coordinate 1,380,861 of BSBK01013101.1, forward strand.
TATTTTTGGAGCTTTTGAGCTCAGAGTTGGACAATTGTAAAAAGAAATTAACTTTTCTTAAGAGTTATCTATGGCATTTTTTCTACCCTCTAGCTCCTACAGTTGTAAATCTTTCATTGATGATTCAGATATTGCAGAGGTATTTTGTGACAATCCTTCATGTCCCTATGCTTCCTTGTCTAAATTATCTCTTATTGAATCAAAGTGTATGATGTTTTCAGTGATATCTTAGGGTTCCTGATCCCTCTTATTTTATGTAACTGTGTGTTGCTATGTTTGATCTGATTTAGATGTTTTTCTGGGTATACTTCAGCCCCCTAATAGTCTTGTCTCATTCCTACACCGAGTTGCAGAAGTGAATGTCTGTTTGCAGGTCATTGGTTGTGTCTTATGTTCAGGCCCTCTTATGAAACACTTATGCAAGCCTATTCAGTAAGTTGTGACCTACTAGACCTAAGCCTTTCATTGATTATATTCCTCTATACTGAGATCCAAACCCTAATTTTGGTGTATCACCTAGTAGGTAGTTTGCTTTCAGTCATTTCCCTTCCCAAGCATCCCTCCTATCCATTTCCCTCCAAAAGTTTTACTTTCATTTGTAGAAGAAAATTAAGGTGATTATCCAAGAGGAACCAGCCTATAACCTGGAGGTCTCATCTCAGTTAGCATAGGTCCCACAACCTAGAGATGAGTCCCATGTTATACTAGGTTATCAAGACTACGAGAGCTTGAAACAAGGGTGCAAACTTAGTGTATAACAATTCTGGCATGCCCGGTGGGACTCCAAAAGAAGTTTATTGTTTGAAGATTATGTTATCTCTGATATACAGATTGCATGATACAGGCATTTAGAGGTTGTTCTATCAAGTATATCTGGTGACTCCATTGATTTTGAAGATCCGAGCTAACCTTGTTTAAGGTTTATGAGAAAGATTGAGACCAAAAGCTCAAAGCCCACTAAGTTTTTAGAGTTGGCCTCAAAAAGAAGTCACAAAGGTAGGTCAACTCAAAGAACATCCCCTATAAGGAGAGTTCAATCAAAACCTCCTAATACCTCAGAAGGGAGACCTTTTCCCTTTCATTCCAGAAGAAGAGGCAAGTCTCTAACTAGAGATCTAGAAGAGGATTCAAATCTAACACCAAATATAGCTCATTTAGTTGTCAATCTTCAGATTCCAACTCCTACAATGGCTAGGCCGTTTGCCTTTGCACCTTTCAACCAAGGGAGTCCATTAACATTTTCTCAACATCATGATGTGCCCTTGGTGGCACTAAAGAGTATACCTAATTTCACTGGTGAAGGGCAGACAACTACTTTTGAACACATAAGAGATGTGACCACCATCTGTAGCATACACAATATTACTCAAGAAGATGTGACCACAAAATTATTAGCAGCCTCTCTAAAAGGTAAGGCTCTTGAATGGTTTAGAACTTTAACTGTTGGTTCTATTACTTCATGGGATGAGTTAGGGGATGCATTAAGTAAGCATTTTGAGGATAAATCAGATAACTTGTCTCTAGTTGAGCAATTAACAACTATTAAGAGAGACCCCCAAGAGCAAATGACAGATTACAATAGTAGATTCCTCAAAACATGGAATAGAATTCCAGTCTTAGTGAGACCATCAACTGACCATGTTTTCCTCTACTACTTGCAAAGCTTGAATGGTCAAATTTCTATCATGATCCAGTCCATGGGTGGTACTTCTTTACCCTAAGCTTTCGACATAGCTGTCAGGGCTAAAAATTGTTTAATCCAAGTAGGCATGATTGCTAGAAGGCCTCCAATGCCCATTTTTCCTAGCCTTCAACCCATTGCACCTGCACAAGTACCCCCATTTACCCCTATTCCCACCATATTAGCACCTTAGGCCAGTACCAGTGGTCAAGAGCTAACAACTAATTTCTCTCAAGACCTGCAAGAAATGAAGAATAGCCAACAAAGAAGTCAGCAAGAAATGACCAACTTGTTGCAGACCTTGACTAAAGAGGTCACAAATTTGAAGAAACAAGGTCAAGGAATCAGACCGCCATTTCAGCCACAAGGCCAAGGTTCTAATCAGCAATATCAAAATCAAGGACAACCTTATCAACAAAATAGGCCACTATACCAAGGAGGCTATCAAGGACAAAGACAAAGCTTCAACCAAAGACCATTCCAACCATATAACCTTGCACCTCTAAATTCTGCAACTCCAGTGAGGGATATGGTTCCTAGTCAAAACATTGTGGCTATGGATAATGAATGGTGTTTTCCTTGTAATCAGCCTCACAATCATGTAACATGTTCAAATGGATGGATGAACCAGGCCCTAATGGTTCAAAATGCCTCACAAGCTCAATCAGAGGCTTCATCCAGTGGGTCAGTGCCTCAACAAGAATCACAAGAGCATCAGACTACTCTTTTTAATTGGGAACAACCAAACTTCAATGGAGTCAATGATGAAGTTGCTTTTGTTGCCTATACAAGAGCAAAAAGAAGAGCTCAAGACATGGAAAGGGCAAATTCTAATGCTAAAGCTACTACATCTACAAAACCACTACAACAAGTTACTCCCATCATACCTAAGGAGGTTCCTGTCATTACAAGCAAAGAAGGACAACATTCTAAAGAGGTGGAGCCCATCATAGTGAAGGCACAATAGAGAGTACACACTATGACACCATTTAATATTGTAGACAACATGAAGAAGGTGAACGTCACCATGTCCATGTGGGACTCTTTGGCTCTTCCAGGACAGCCTGAAATTTTGAAGAAGGCCATGACAAAGGTAACAACTCCTCAACCTGCAAAAGAAGCTACAAAGCCAATGTTGGTTAACACTGATCAAGAAAAGGAGGCTCCAAGTAGCAACCCTAAAGGCAATGCCACACAAGGTAGGAAATCAAAGCCACCTCCCTTTTATGTATCTTTAATCATTGGAAAATCTTTAGTGCATAATTGTATGGTAGATAGTGGGGCTACTAGCACTATAATGCCCAGGAAGGTAGCTGACCAATTAGGACTAAAATATGAGCCCTTCCAAAAGAAGGTTACCCAACTTGATGGATCCTTAGTTAATACTATAGGTGTGGCTAAGGATACCAGTTTAATCCTACATGCTAGTCCTAACTTCTCCATCCTCCTTGATATATACATCATAGATCTCCCTGCATTATTTGCTATATGTCTTTCAAGGGAGTTTACAGCCAAGATAGGAGGCTACCTATCTTCTAATTGGTCTCACATGTTGTTTCATACAAGGTATGGGACCAAGGTCACCATTAAGTCAGAACCATTGGTAGCACACCATATAGAGCCATATGTGTCCAATGCCATCAATGTAAATTGCCCTATATTTGATGACAGTGACTTCCAAACCACTAGTGAAGTAAGCACAAAGATAGGAAGTATCCCTGATATTTTACTGGATGAAAGAACTTCAGAGGCCCAAGAAAGTCTTGTTTGGATTTTGTTTTGGGAAGTTATTTAATACAGGAGAGTGGAGCCATATAACCAAGCCTTCTCAAGGAAGACACTGATTCAGAGGATCAGAATAATCAGGTTTGGGAGCTATCTTTGATGGAGCTAGAAGTAGACATGGTTCTGGTGGTGGTGCTATGTTAGTGTCCCCAAAAGGAGAAAGGTACTATACTACCTTTAGATTTAGTTTCTCCTGCACTAGCAATACTGCAGATTATGAAAGTCTAGTCAATGGACTAGAGTGGGCTAGAAAAAGAGGGCTTAAGGCCTTAAAAGTTTATGGTGACAGTGAGTTAGTTGTCAGCCAAGTAAGAGGGATAAGTGCAACAAAAAATGACATCCTGAAAGCATAAAAACATAGAGTTTTGGATATAATTGAAGATTTTTATGCTTTCAATATTGTTGCTATCCCTAGGAAGCTAAATCAAAATGCAGATAGGTTAGCTGTTGTTGGATCCTAGTATGATATTCCAAATAGCATTTCGAAAGAAATAGATCAATAACATATCAAGGTGATTGTCAGACCATCTATTCCTGATAATGATGTCAATTGGCAAGTGTTTGACAATGATGAACAAATTCTGCAATTCTTGTTTGAAGAAGATGTCTTTTCAGAGCATAATCAAGATAGGCTATCACAAAACTATGGTGATTAGGTGATACAACTTAAGTCTAATAGGATGCCTAGAGGTCTTGTTACATTGGAGGCTGTCTTCAACAAGGATGATGAATTCAAAAAAAAACAAAGCTGGCCTGGTAATCCAACAAGAACATTGTGTTGAATTAGAGTTGGAACCAGGAAGGAGCCTACAATTTGGAAAAGTAAACACTGCATTAGAAAAGAAAACTTACACTCAGTTATTCAAAGAATTCAGTGATGTTTTTGCATGGCAATATGAAGACCTCAAGGGTTTTGATCCTACCCTTTCCCAACACACTATTGAATTAGAACCTAATGCCAAACCAGTGAGGCAAAAGCAAAGGCCTGTTAATCCCAAGCTTGAGCCATTCATGCATAAAGAAGTGCTCAAACTAATAGAAGGTGGTATCATCTACCCCATTAAGCATACTAGTTGGGTTTCCAACCTTATTCCTGTCAGGAAGAAGAATGGGGAGTTGAGGTTATGTGTTGACTTCAAGGATCTTAACAGGGCCTCTCTAAAGGATCACCATCCACTACCCTCCATGGAACAAATCTTACAATGTGTCTCTGGATATGAGAGATTTTCATTATTGGATGGCTATTCAGGATACAATCAGATCCTAGTGAATGAAGAGGATCAATATAAGACTGCATTTACAACCAAGTGGGGAACCATGGCTTATCAGAAGATGCCCTTTGGTTTGTCAAATGCAGGTGCTACATTTCAAAAGGCAATGGATATGGCCTTTAAGAGCCTAATGTACAATTTTGTGTTGGTCTACTTAGATGACATAACTGTCTATTCAAAGCATGTAGTAGATCACATCAAACATTTAAGAAATATTTTTGAAAGGTGTAGAGAATTTGGGATATCTCTTAATCCCAAGAAATGTGTGTTTGCAGTTCATGAAGGAAAATTATTGGGATATGTAGTATCCAAGGAAGGAATTACAGTGGATCCTAAAAGAATTGCAGCTATCCTAGAGCTACCCCTACCACATCACAAGAAAATTCTCCAATCTTTCATAGGAAAGATTAATTTTGTTAGGAGGTTCTTGCCTAACATTGTAGATTTACTCAAGCCCTTAACAACCATGTTGAAGAAGAGTTCAGCTTTTAGTTGGACCAAAGAAGGGAAAGTCAATTTCCAAGCTATCAAAGAGGCCTTAGCAGAAGCCCTTGCTCTCCTAAACCCAAATTTCAGTAAGGATTTTATCCTTTATGCTTATGGGGGTCATGATGCCATATCTGCAATGCTGACCCAAGAAAATTCAGATGGATTGGAGCAGCTTGTTGCTTTCTTTAGCAAAGGTTTAGAGGAGTATGAACAGAGATACTCTTTTGTAGAGAAACATGTACTTGTTGTGGTGAAGAGCCTTAAAAAGTTCATATATTTGTTAACCCATAGCAAGGTACATTTAAAAGTTACTCATCCAAGTGTCAAAGAGTTTTTGCTTTCCAAAGACCTAAATGAGAAAAGAGCTAGTTGGATCACCAAGGTGATGGAATATGACATAGACATTCAAACTACCAAGCTAGTTAGAGGAAGAGGTCTTTGTGAGCATTTGGCAGAGGATGAAAGTTCAAAGAAATCAGAAAAAATAGATGCATCTTTGGTGGTGCATTCTACAAAAGAACAAGCCAAGGCAACAAGCTGGTTGCCTAATATGATCAATTATTTGAAGACAGGACAATGCCCTGCAGATTTGGATTCAGCAAAAAGAAGGTATTATAGATTACAATCTGTTCCTTTTGTGCTGATAGATGAATTTCTTTTCAGAAAGGATCGTAGTGGTGTCCTCTTAAGATGCATAGATTCAGAAAAGGTAGCAAATGTCCTATTTGAGTTTCATGATGGACCTTCTGGAGGTCATTTCTCTCCTAGGACTACTCCTTTTAAAATCATGAGGGATGGATACTACTGGCCATCTATCTTCAAGGATAGCCACGATTATGTGAGAAAATGCATCAAGTGTGCCATGTTTGTAGGAAAAGAAAGGCTTGCAACCTTGCCCCTACAACCCGTCAGAACAGAGCAACCTTTCATGAAGTGGGGTATAGATTTCATTGGTATGATCAATCCTCCATCTAGTGCAGGCCATAAGTGGATAATCACTACAACAGATTACTTCACCAGATGGACAAAAGCTATTGCATTAAAAGAGGCCAATGAGAGTGTTGTCTTAGGTTTTTATGATGACATAGTTCATAGATTTGGCATTCCAGATTCAATAATTTCAGATAATGCATTGGCATTCACAGGTCTCAAAGTCTCAGAGTGGGAAGTCAAGAATGGCATCTATCTGAATACCAGTTCTAATTATTACCCTCAAGGCAATGGTTTGGCAGAATCAACAAACAAGAATTTGATTAGGATAATCAAGAAGACTCTGCAAGATAATTAGAGGGATTGGCATACCAAACTAAAGTCTAACTTATGGTTAGACAAAATTACCCCAAAGAAGATTATTGGTAATTCTCCTTATATGCTAGTGTATGGCAGAGAGGCTAAGTTGTCCATTTCAACTGAATTTCCAGCTCTAGACTTGGCTACTCAGTATGTCCTATTTGAAGAGGAGGACCCCTTACAGATCAGATATACTCAGTTGATGGATTTGGAAGAACTCAGAGACAAATCAATGCAGGATATGGAATTCCATCAGATTCAAACAAAGAAGAATTTTGACAAAAGAGCCAGGGTCAGAAATTTCAAGGTTGGGGATGTAGTCCTCGAGTGGGATGAGTTCAAATCCAAGCCTGGCAGACATACAAAATTTGACTCATTTTAGGGTGGACCATTTGTTATAATAGAGTGTAGGGGATCTAATGCTTTCTAGCTATCAAATCTTGAAGGGGTTCCCTTGCCTATCTCAGTGAATGGTTTCCACTTGAAGCCCTGCTTTGAGGTTAATCCCTCTCTGTAATTCTTGTAAATATGTATTTTTGCTTTCTTTCCCCTGCTTTCTAGATTAGTTTCCTACTTTTCAAGACGTCCTCATGCAGGTTTTCCCTCCTGTTTCAGTCCTACCTCTCTGAGAGAATTTTGAGTTTTCATGACCCCATGCGCAATGGATTCTTTTAAGGCCACTGGTTTTCAATGTCTAGCGGGCTGACATCTAGCAGAAATCGCCAAAATGTTACCCTGATTTTTCATGTCCCATGTAAAATTTGGCCAATTCCCATCTCAGAGTCTACATTTTTATCCTTCCAAGTGCTCTACAAAATTTCATGGCTTTATTTACTTCCCTCTGGTCTCTGCAACTATTTCTAGGTCCCTAGCTAGGTGAAAAGTCCTTTAAAAATTCATAAAACTAGCCGTTGCAGGCATAAAACCCTAAGTGACCCCAGCCTTCATTCTATTTTCAAGTTACTTTATTGGCCACTTAAAATCCTTAAATACCCATGTGCTCTTTAATTCTATTGGCTGGTCGCTAGTTCTCTAAGTCTTCCGATGGTTACCCTTTTCTTTCGGCGAACTGGCGACTGCAGTGACTCTCTTAGTCACTTAATATTTGGTGGTTAAGTCCCAGCGGTCAGTGACTCAGTGAATGGTTTGCTTTTCCTTTAGTCGCGTGATCACTTAAATGTTTGACGGTCATTTTGTGTGAGGGGCCCAGTCAAGAAGATTCGATGGTTGTCGTGAGTTCGCGAAGGATTCTTCTGACACTTGCAATCTTGCAATAGCCATCGATCTCCCCTTTCGTGAAGCATTGCAGTGTGTCAGTGGGTCCAATGCCATGTCGTCCTATGTGGAAGCTTGTCATTGGTTAGTTGGCAATGATTTGGAGGTTCGTCAGAGCGGGCCCAGAGGACTACATAGCTTTTAATCCAACGATTGGTGCATGATCTCATGGGTTGTGTTAGAGCCATGAGATTACGCGCCAGCCGTTGATCTTGATTTGATTGTCAGAGCTTTGTTCAGTGGGTCCTCCTTTGCTGATGTGCTCACATTTGATTGGTCCACATAGTGACAACTAGAATTTGTCAATGGGGTCGTGTCAGGGTCTCTGCAGGGATGTCAGAGGGATGAAGATCTACGGCTGGCGTACCTTCGCATAGCCCTTTTCTGACACATGTGATCTTACACCGGCCGTCAGATTTTCCAAATGTTCAACTTTGTCAGGTGGGTCCAGTGCTAGGTCAGGATGACATGCCGTCTTCTCATTGGTCAAAGTAAAGAGAAAGTCTATGGGACCGTGTTGCCAGGTGTGCTGATGTGCTCAAATTTAATTGGTTGCCAAGTGCTGATGGAGATTTCCAGGTGGGTCTATTTGTCAGAAGGGGTTCCGGCTTAAATAGATCAATGGCTGACGCATGGTCTAAAAGAATATTCTGGGGCCATGAGATCATGCGCCCACCATTAGATTGGAATCTCAGTTTGAGTGGGTCCGTTGTCAGAGCTTGCTGAGGTGTATGCCTACAAAGCAGTCAAGGGCGAATAAAAGATTGCCAAGTGGTGAATGGGCCTAGGATTAGAAAGTACTCCATGAATCACTGACTAAAGAGCTTCTCAGGTTCGCCAGACTTAACCGGGGTCAACTAAAGGTTTGAACGACTCTGCGACTGAAGGGAAAGGTAACCCGAGGTGGACTTGGGGTTAATCCTGCAGACGAACGGTTCTCGAGTAAATAAGAGGATCTAACGGTCTCATTTAAAAAGAAGATTGAGGTTTAAACATCAGCCGTCGATAGAAGAAAAATTTTGTTGCCACCTGGTTAGTTGTTAATATTTAAATTTTAAATATTTCTCTGCAGGGTTTTTGCTAGGTTTTGATCCAATGGTCGGTTGTGACAAAATGGGTAGCTAAAAATTTATGTTTCAAGGACGTTTGCAGTTGAGGAAGATGATGATAGGGATCTGGGTGGCCGTCTTTGGTCATTTCTTGTTTTTTGAGAGTACCAAATCAGTGCATTCATGGCGAGACTTTGTGCAAAGAGGTAGATGAGTCTAGGTTGCTTGTCTGCAGGCTGATTATAAAGTACAGGGAGGGGCACTCAAAGAATATCTGATCGGCCATGATGTTGCAGGGAATTATTTATGATCAAACTTGACAGAGCTAGGGTTTATCATTATTAAAAATTCTCTAACCCTAGTTAGATTTTTGACCCTTGCCTACGTGCAAGGAAGGATGTATATATTGTATTTTTGGAGCTTTTGAGCTCAGAGTTGGACAATTGTAAAAAGAAATTCACTTTTCTTAAGAGTTATCTATGGCATTTTTTCTGCGCTCTATCTCCTATAGTTGTAAATCTTTCATTGATGATTCAGATATTGCAGAGGTATTTTGTGACAATCCTTCATGTCCCTATGCTTCCTTGTCTAAATTATCTCTTATTGAATCAAAGTTTATGATGTTTTCAGTGATATCTTAGGGTTCCTGATCCCTCTTATTTTTTGTAACTATGTGTGTTGTTGTGTTTGATCTAATTTAGATGTTTTTGTGGGTATACTTCAGCCCCCTAATAGTCTTGTCTCATTCCTACACCGGGTTGCAGAAGTGAATGTCTATTTGCATGTCATTGGTTGTGTCTTATGTTCAGGCCCTCCTATGAAACACTTATGCAAGCCTATTCAGTAAGTTGTGACCTACTAGACCTAAGCCTTTCATTGATTATATTCCTCTATACTGAGATCCAAACCCTAATTTCAGTGTATCACCTAGTAGGTAGTTTGCTTTCAGTCATTTCCCTTCCCAAGCATCCCTCCTATCCCTTTCCCTCCAAAAGTTTTACTTTCATGTCTAGAAGCAAATTAAGGTGATTATCTAAGAGGAACTAGCCTAGAACCTGGAGGTCTCATCTCAGTTAGCATAGGTCCCACAACCTGGAGATGAGTCCCATGTTAGACTAGGTTATCAAGACTACGAGAGCTTGAAACAAGGGTGCAAACTTAGTGCATAATAGGAAGCATAGGTTGGGAAGATGGTAAAGAAACCAAAACAATAGGCTGAGGGTTATTCCATGTACAATAACCATGTGAAATAGAATTTTTTTTATTAAAGAAATCTGAAGGATCTTTAGGTTTACCCTTAATTGTTATTCGAGGACATCCTTTTATCGTCAACAAAGGTTTAGGATATATCATTATAGGTGTATCAATGTTGCAAATAGTGGAACATGAAGGTAACCATGCACACACCCTATGGTAAAGGTCAATTGAAGAGGTTGTGGAGGAGGGTGAAATAGGAATAGGATCAATGGAGATCTCATTCGAACAATTTTCATCCTCACTTCCTTGTACCTCATTAAGGGATCTATCCTCTTTCATAATAAAAGCCTCATCAAAGTATTCAAAACAAAAATTATACATGTTGAACACAAAGTAATTCTACAAGCATGAAAAAAGTAAATTTTTTTGTATTTTTAAAGAAATTTTGCAATTTTTTTTCTATTTTTGAAATATAAATGCAAGAGCATAAAATAAATCTACTTTTATAAGCATGTAAGATCTAACATAAAATGCAAATCTAACACCAAAAAGAAATAGTTGTCGTAAATGGACTCACCAAAATGTAAGGTGGAAAAATGTGATGGATAGGTAGGGTTTTGAACAATGCACCTAATAGAGATCCTAAACCAATATTTACCACCAAACATATAAATTGAAATGATAAGTAATGTAAATCTGGAAATGCTTGTAAAGACTATTGAAATTAGATAAGATGAAATACATACCTCATAATATAGTTGTATACTAATAAAAGTATCTTCATAGAATTAAGGTTAATCATCAATAATTGAAATAGTAACTAAATTAAACCACAAAGCAATAGAGAAAACTATAGAAAATTAATGATCAATTGAGTATCCTATGGCTCTCTAACTAAGATGTTAATGAATAAGCTCTCAGCAAGCTCTCATTAATGACAGTCCTAGAATGAGAATGATAAAGATAAACAATGCTATTGCTAACAATTATCAAAGTAAATGCTAATTAAGCTCTCAAATGCCTTTCTAAACTCAAATTGCAAGAGGTTCAATGCAATTCTCAGATGTGTGGTTGATACATTATGAAGGATTTTAGGCCTCCTTTTATAGATTTTCCAATGGTAGGGGGTGTAGTTGTGTTTGATCATGATTAAGCCTTGGTTGAGTCCTTGGTTCCACCCTTTGAAGACAATGCAAAGTTTGTGTCCTCAAAGTTTGGGACAAGTAGACAAGATCAATGGACAAGAGTCTCTTTCACTTTGAGTGATTGAGATTGAATTTGGCTTGATCCATGTGAATGCCTTTCCTCAAATCTCATTGGTTGCTTGGATTTCCTCTCCTTTTGAGTTGTTGAGAGTAATTGAGATTTATTAATTGATTTATTTTAGCCATGTACCCCTTGAATGGGTTGAATTTAATTTAATCCAAGACTATACAATTAATTGATTTAATTGTATTTTGATTTGATTACACTTGGTTAAAGTGCTCTCAATTTTGATTTATCTTGATTTAAGACTTGATTTTAATTTTGATTGGCTAATTATGCATTGTGATTCAATTGATTCAATTTTGTCCTTGATTTTCTTTCATTTAACTCGATTTACTTTGATTTGATCTTTATCCATTTTTAGGTGATTACAAATGCCCCTCTTTGAGTTGACGTGCAAAGCATGTCAATTCAAAGAATACTCTGATCTTGCTCGATGATAGGTCCTAATTCAATGATGGTCGATCCTTGATGTTCGTTTGATGTCTTTCAATGGTCGATCCTTTGATTTTTGATACGAGATTGCTGCAGATATGATTGATATGAAACTCTCTTGATTGATGTGGTTCTCTGATGATCGTTCCTGATATGATGGTTGATTTGATGATTGATCCTGGGATGATACTTGATTTGATGATTGTATTTGATATGATGCCCCTTTCGTTTGATTATGAAAAAGTTCCTGATAAAAGCTTTCGCTTTGATTTGATGATCGGTCACTTGATTTTTGATAATGTTACTATTGATATTGATCTAATTATCCGATGGTATGCCCCCTCAGAAATAAAACATATTGTTGTTTTGGTTTGATAAATTTGAATGATTTATTGATATGTTTTCAATGAAAAACACTCATGATATGCCCTGCTTCACAATTTACCCCGGTTAAATATGATAGGTTAATATAGGTTGAAGTCAAATTTTCACCTCTAAATTAGGTCAAATTAGCCAAAATAGGTTGAAAAACCTAGATTTACAATTCATTTTCACTTTTGTCTTTGGTGATTTTGCTCTGATCCTGTAGTGAATTTCAAGATGGTTGTTCCTATCCGAGAGCATTGATTCAAGAGGTGTTGGAGATATGCAAGGCCACCTGACTATAGACCTCCGGTAAGTTATTTTGAACTCCCTCATTACATTTATTGCTCATTTATTGCAAATTTTGATTTCATCGTTGCTTAGAATATTTAAAATCACGCATAGGAATATTTCATTGTCGCCTTAGCCTTTTTACTGTCGCATTTACGCATTTCACTCACGCTTTTATGTAGTTAATTGTCACCTCAGAAACTTTCATTCTCACCTGACAAAAAAACATTTACGCTTAGAGCTAGGGCAAAAATGCCAATTTTTAGTTATGTTACTGCGTAGGAAACCCTAATAATTTATTGTTGCCTAGGCCAGATTTCATTATCGCCTAGCTTAATTCATTATTGCCTATGCGTAATTTGTCACTTGAGACAAAAGTAATGTCACTTAACAACATTTTGGCATCACCTAAGAGAAATGTCACCTGGGATGATTAAAATCACGCTTGCAAACTTTTTTGCAAAATTTTCACTTGTACTTATCCTTTTTCATGAAAAATTTAATAACTCAAGATGATCAATTTGAATAATACGATTAGGTCTATTTTTTATTAAGGAAAATAGGTTTTAAAGGGGCCCTGAAACCCACATAGTTTTAAACACAAACAGAGAAATAGCAATTATAGTTTTCAAAGATACGATAGCCAAAGTAAAAAAGAAGGCCGGACACAATCCGCCAACAGGACAAACATAAAAAGCTAGAAAATAGGACACAAAAAAGCCAGGCTAGGCCAAAAAACCTAGGGGAGCAGCTCAAGAAAACTCCCTAAGGATCTTTGTCGCTTGTATCTCAAGCTCAGAAGCCTTGTCTGTCACATCCTTAAGGTCAGCTAGATCCTTGTCAGGTTCCTGCAAGTCATTCTTCATGGTATTGGACCTGGTTCTCTTCCTCGACCCTTCCTCTAGAGATTTATCTTTGCTACTATTAGGAGAATCCTCCTTGCTACTCCTATGTTCCTCAAATTTAGTGATCAAGACTTTTATATTGTCATTGGAGGCTTTGAGGATGTTGTGGCTCTACTCCACAACTTTCTATAAAGTCCCCTCCACACTTTGCATTCTCTTTTTCACTTCCTCCATTCTGCTTTCCATTTCATTCTTCTCCTTCATTAGCATGATCTTTCTGCTGTTACCCTCCCTCTCCAGCATTCCCACCTAAAATTTTAGCTCCTGAATTTCATGGAATGTCCATTTGGTGGTTCTGTAGCTATCAATGATACTATTTTTAGCGTTATTGAGCACATCCATCTGAGGATGTTCTTTAGTGATGTCACTCAGAATCACCAAGGCAGGGTCTATGATATCCTCCATTTGTATTTTGCCTTCCTTGTTTCCTTTACCAGGGTTTTCATCATTTCATGCTTTAGGCCCATCCTGACAGACATATTATGGAAGTCTCTCCAAACCACATTCTTCTCTTTATCTGTTATCTTGCATGCAAACTAGTTAGTCCCTTGATCTTCACCAGCCTACACCTGATCATCCTCTCTCCCCTAACTCTCCTCTTCATCTTCATTGTCTTTCCCCTCCTCTTGTCCTTCCTCCTTGTTCTCCTCTTCCATTTTCCTCCTTTTCCTCTACTTCCTGCCAGAATTCGTAACCTCTTCTCTGTATGCAGGCATTTTAATAATGAATTTTCTCTTCCCCTTCTTATTCTCCCTAGTTTCCTCCTCCTCCCCGATAGTATCTTCTTTTGCTTCAGAACTGTCTCCCTCAGTGTCCATGCCTTCCGCCTCCTCATCATAATCTCTGTCAAAAGAAACCTCAATGCACTGCTTTGGTTCTGGTTTCTCCTTTTTTCCCATTTTTCTTTCTTACTCTTCTTTTTCCCCTTTCTGGTGTGAGGGGAGGTGACAACATCCAAGTCTGAATGCATATCTTGGCTCTCCTCGGTGTCGAAAGGGATGTACTCTTCTTCCCTTGAGTCGAGCTCTTCATCAGTGCCCTCCTTCCCCCCTTTCCCCTGCTTTAATTCTTTACCTATGGTTTTGCCTTTGAAAACTCATAAATCAACAACAACAACCCTTCGTGAAAAGCAGGATTTCTGATGGGCTTCTCCCTATAATCATTTATATTTTCATTAATGGATGAGTAAAGATAAAAAGGGATAGAAATTTTAGTCCCAGACCTGAAATGGTTGAGGAGCATGAAGTGATAGGAACATATACAGTCGAACCTCGTGTCCAGGGATATGTATTTGATTATCACCCTCAGCACAAACCTCCACAGTGGTTTGATGGACCTTGGCAGATAGTACGTGCCTTGCTTCTTAAGGGCCTTCTTCTCCTCCTTTCCTTTGGTGAATTCCACCATCGCCTGACCAAAAATGTGGCAATCTCTGTAGAACTTCTTCCCAACAATGGGAATGCCCATCATTGCAGAAATGACCTCCTCCATCACTTTAAACTCGACCCCATCAATTTTAACACTCCCCTCATTCCAACTTTTAACCATTGTTTTAGTTACCGAGGGTTTCCATCCATGCAGTCTTTCAATGAAGGAAGTCACCTCCCCTTTGCTCAAAATGCCCCACACTTTCGAATGCCTCTGCCATTTTTCTGCCTCATCCTCATGTTCCCTTCTATGTCGCTCCCCCACCATTTTCCTTCTCGTTCTACAGCCAAATCTTCTGGTCTCAGAGCACTTCGAAATATGGAGCAAGTAGCTGGTATGAAAGAAGTTCTCGATCCTTCCCTTAACATTCCAAGAAATGAACACAAAACCAGCCCTTGACATGCAAAGGTGGTAGTTGCCCAGGTGATTCATACTTTGGCTCATGTTCTTACACATCATATATCGGCACAAATTCCTTAACACATAATCTTTCATCATTAGACTTTAATATTTCTGAATCTGCCCAGGATTCGCTCACTTTCCATTAAATCCTTGATTTCAAGTAGAATTAAACGGCCTTCCATCCATCTTTTCACCTCATTATTTCTGACAGCCCAGTTGGCCAATCTGTTAGCAACTTGGTTTGCCTCCCTGTACTCATGGGCCACGTGAATTCTTTCAAAAGACTTGAGGAGCTGGACGCTTTCATTGACTAAGTTGGCGATCGTCTAGGTCGGCATATTTTTCTCATTAAGACAGTCAATTATGTTCTTTGAGTCGCCTTCCAACCATAGATTCCTGACACCAATATCAATAGCCAGCTTAATGGTTTGATGGGCCGCAGTCACCTCCGTAACATGGTTGGTTTGCACTCCTAGAGGGGCTGAGATGGCGGCAATGCCTTTCCCATGTTCATTTCTCATGATGCCTCTGATCCCAGCCTGGCCAGGGTTGCCTTTTGCAGCCCCATCAAAGTTGGCTTTGCACCATCCCTCAGGAGGAAGGGACCATCTGCAATCCTCCCTCTTGCTACAATCCTTCTCCTTATCTTTGAGAAGCGGGTTATAGCCTTTGATTATAGTGTAGTTTTCGACCAAAGCATTGAGACTTTTATAGAAAACCACCTTAGCATTAGTTTCTTTATCTCTGAATATACGGTTGTTCTATTCTTTCCACACACCCTAGCAAAGATGAGGGAGAGACCAAGTCCATAAGCCTTGACAACCATCTCTAGCCACCCCACTTTGCCACTATTGGAAGAGCTTAGTTATGTTGCTGGGAAAAACCCAGTTCTGCTTGAAAAAAGCTAGGAGAGAAGACCATATGTTCCTAGTGAATTGGCAATGGATGAAAAGGTGGTCAACGCTTTCCAGATGCATTTTACAAAGTATACATCGATTAGGAATCTGATGACCTCTCTTGATAAGGTTGTCCACTGTCAAAATTCAGTTCTGGAGCATCAGCCAAAAGAAAATGTTGATTTTGGGAGTGAGGCCAGCAAACCAAGCATTGGCCCAGACAGGGACAGGACCACTCCTCTACATAGTATCATAGCCTGATGCCACTGTGTAGTTTCCATCCTTGGTCAGCCCCCAAACAATGTCGTCCATACTTAGAGACAAAGGAAGGAGCCAAATCATGTCCATCACCAGTCTAAGCTCCTGGGAAATCTCAGTCAAATTCACCCACTTCTCATTAACCCTATAGTCTCCCACCCTGTAGCCAAATCTTTCCATACATGGCATCACCCATCTATTGTACTACTCAAAGTTCCATAAAGGCCCCACCCCAAGCCAGTCATCAAGCCAAAAATTAACATCTTCACCATTGCCGAGTTCCCACTTCACCTTTTCAAAAGCTAAACCCTTAGTCTTTATGATACCATTCCATAAAATGGATCCCTTAGGTTCCTCATCCCTGCTGATGAACTGCTTTAAGTTGGTGTTGGCCACATACTTATTTACCATAATATCCCTCCATTCTCCCTTGGATTTGAAAATCCTCCAAATATGTTTAGCTTGCAGAGCCTTGTTGATCTGCTTTAGATTCCTAATCCCCAAACCCCCCTATTTTTTAGATTTGCAGACATTGTCCCAAGCCACAAGCGGGTACTTCTTATTACCATCTAGACCAGCCCATAGAAACTTCTTTTGGATAGACTCCAAAGTAACCTCCACTTTGGACGGAATAGAAAAAAGGCTAAGAGCATATATGGGCAAATTTTGAAGGGTAGACTTGATTAGGAGCACTTTACCTGCCTGACTCAGGATTATGCCCTTCCAGCTAGCTAGCTTTCTATTGAACCTATCAATCAAGTTATCCCAAAAGAGGTTAGGAGGTCTAGTCCCCATAGGGAGGCCTAGATAAGTGGAAGGAAGGGTCCCTATGCCACAACCCAAAATATTAGCTATTTTCCTCTGTCTACCCTCTGGAGTATTGACAAAAAAGACCGAGCTCTTGTTCCAATTGATAAGTTGACCTGTGGCATTGGAGTAAGAATTAAGGATGGCCTTCACCTATCTAACTTCCTTAACCGAAGCTTCTCCCCCAAGGATGGTGTCATCCACAAATTGCTGGTGATTGAAGACTAGGGGTCCGAAGGAAGGTTTCAAACCAACTAATTCTCCTCTACTCCTTTTTTCAAGAATAAGTCTGCCCAAGCATTCTGCCAAAATAATAAAGAGGATGGGGGAGAGGGGATCCCCTTGCCTAAGCCCTCTGGAAGATTTGAAGAAATCTATGGGAGAACCATTGATCATAACTACAAAGATGGGGGTGGAGATCAGTTGAGATATAATTTTCCTATGTTGTCATTAAAACCAAAAGCATGAAGGACCTGATCCAGGAACACCCAATCCACCCTATCATAGGCCTTAGATAGGTCAAGCTTAAGCAGGAAGCCATCCTTTTTCCCTTCCTCTAGGGAATGAATCACCTCATGAACAGCTATAATAGAGTCTAGAATTTGTCTACTGGGGACAAAACCCGTTTGTTGTGGGGAGATGATCTCTGGGAGAATTTTAATCATTCTAATGGTTAAAACTTTAGAAAAGATCTTGTAAAGAGAGTTGCAGAGGCTAATAGGCCTAAAAGAGTCAAAAGAGTCCACACCTGAAACTTTGGGAATGAGAACCAAGAAGGTGGCATTGATTTCTTTGAGTAAACTCTTGGCTCCAAAGAATTCCTGAATTGCTTTAACAAGATCAACTTTTATAATTTCCCAATACAGCTGGAAGAAGAAGGTGGGGAACCCATCTGCACCAGGAGCTTTCTTGGTAGGCAAAGAGAAGATAGCCACCTTAATTTCCTCCATATCAGGGATGGCAATGATGTCTCTATTCTGACTAGCCTTAATAACTCTGGGGATGGAATTGAGAATATCCCCTTGATCCTTAACACCCAAGTTAGTCTCTTTGGAAAGGATGGAAGAGAAAAAACTGATAGCTCCCTGGGCTATCTCCTTATCTTCTTTAAGAGAGACATCCCCCTTTTGAATCACACTAATTCTATTAGCAGCCCTATGCTTCATAGTAGAGAGGTGAAAGAATCTAGAGTTTTTGTCCCCTTCCTTAAGCCACACCAATCTAGATCTTTGCCTCCAAAACATTTCCTCCTTGCGCACAATGTTGTGAAGATCAGCCAGAATAACCTTTTTAGCATTCAATTTATCCTCGTCATATCCCACATTTTGGATCTCCTCCTGAACCCCAACAAGGTCCTCCAATATCCTATCTTTAGCCAGGAAAATGTCACCAAAATCCTTTTTGTTCCATTTTCTGATTTCCATTTTGATGTTTTTGAGTTTCTTTACCACTTTAAACATAGCCATACCTTCCACCTCAATATTCCACCAGTCTCTAATTCTATCATTTAGACTTGGGTGAGCGGTCCACATCTTCTTGAATCTGAACGGGAAGGCCTTTTTCCTATTGCATTGCTCAAGAGAGAGGGATATCGGGGAGTGGTCTGAGCCAAGTCGAACTAAAGTGGAAAGTTTCCAGTGATAAGAATTTAGCCAATCAATGGTGATCAAAGCTCTATCCAGCCTAACCTAAATGTACTCTGAACCAATTCTTCTATTAGACCAAGTGAACTTCCCACCGTCTAATTCAACATCAAGGAGAGCCAGCTCGCTAATGAACTTCGCAAGGTGTTGTCTACTATCCAAGTTCGGAGGGAGCCCGCCTAACTTCTCAGTAGCCAACAGGGGGGTGTTGAAATATCCCATAATGACACCCTTAGATCCTCCCAACAAGGGCATCAGGTTGCAAATTTTACTCCAAAAGTGCTTTTTACCATTTTTAGTGTTAGGGGCGTAGATATTCATCACAAACTAGCTTTCCTGGTCCTTAGAATTCATGAATTGAATAAGAAAAATGTTCCCTTCATTAAGGATGATGTCTATTATAAGGCTATCCTTCCATATCACTAACAGCCCTCTAGAAGCTCCCGAAGAGTCAGTAGCCGCCGACTTCATCCTTTTGCTGAAAACAATACTCTCAGTCTTCTCCTTCTTCATCTTCATTTCTTGAATCACAAAAACGTCTGGCCTATGATCCCTAATCATATTCCTAACAACCTCTTATTTGTGGATCCCATTAAGTCCATGAATATTCCAAGATATGATCTTCATATTTTCTTTTGAGGGTATGTATCCTGGATGGTTTTTTGGGTCCCATCCACTATGTTTCTTCTTGTTTCTTCCTTCCTTATTTGATGCTTGTTCCACCTACTTGGGGTGCTTACTTTACCCCCTGTATCATCTTTGGTCCTACTTCTTGTGGCAGTCAGAGACACTGGCAATGGGTCCCTACTATTCTTTTTTTTCTTGACAGATATCCAAGGACCAGCTTTCTCATCTTTGCAACTCTCGAACAGGGCTTCCATTCTAGAGATTTTCCCCAAGGAGGAGGAGGTAACCAGGTCAATGATTCTATTGACCTTTCTTGGGGAGATAAGCAAGCTCCTGCTAAGGATAGATTCCTGGGAGGGGCCTTGAACCTCCTCGGAGCCCTCCAGCTCCCGGGTCTCAGGCACTAATGAATCCTCAACGATTTCCTCCAAGATGAACTCCCCATCCTCAGGAAGGAACCTACTATCTTTTTCTCCCTCCTCAACAGTAGAATCTTGCATTTGAGGGTAGCCATCACCTTCAACCTTATCCCTATTGTTGCTTTCCTTGTGGGACTCTGGCTGAGCCCTATTGTCGAGGTTTTCCTCACTCTCCAACCTACTTTGTTCAAGAGGGGTCATTGAAGGGCCCATGGGTTTTTCCCCTTGAGGATCCACCCCTTGAAAAGTTCTCTTCGGAGCTTTCTCCTTCCACACCTTCTTGGATCCTTCATCTTGATTCGGGCCCTTTTGCTGCTTCTGGGTCTCTTTTTTCTTATCTTGCTTGATTTGGGCCTTATGAACTTTTTCCTTCTCAATGAAGATAGGGCACACTTTGGCCTTGTGGCCTACCTTTTTACAATGGAAACAGGCAAAAGGAACATTTTCATAGTCGGTCTGTTGCATCTGCCTTCCCAGCCTAGATTGAAACTCTATCACTTCAGGCATATCCTGTCCTTCGACTACCCCCACACATACTCTAGCAAACGTGAGTCTTTTTTTGGTAGTAGTGACAGGATCAATGGATAACAACTCATCTAAAGAGTTGGCAATGCTGTCAAAAACATCCTCATGTTAGTATTCCAGAGGCAACTCGGGAAGCCTAATCCAGATCGGGGCTTGGGTCAAGAAATCATTGTTTAGATCTAGATTGGAAGTCCATTTCTGGAGGATAAGCATGGATCTCCCCATCGACCAGTTGCCCGCACAAAGAATCTTAGAAAAATCTTCTGAGCAGGAGAACTCAAAAGACATGAAGCCCTTGGCCATAGCCATGACTTCAACTTGTCCTTTCAAATCCCATTTTTTCCTTGTAAAGGTTTTGACCAAATCAATATTTGGTCTTGTGCCTATGAACTTGCCAACAAGCATAGTAGCCATATTCCGAATGTTGTGATCAATAAGCTCAAAAGGCACTTCCAAAGCAACAGTACCCTTCTCTTTGTTGAAGATGTTTTTGATTTTAGGGAAGGAGGACTTACCCGAGGGTTTGACTCCAAACAAATTAGTCCAGCATCCCAACGGTCGTGAAGCAAGCCCCAATGGATCTCCTGGATCCAGCTACAAGGCCCGTGGGTCCCCTTCATCTGTTGCATCTTTCTTTCCACTATCCCTCTCTTGCATCTGGCCCGCATCCTGATCGGGCGGACACTGCTTTGCTTGTTTCCCGCTCGAATTTCCATTCAAAATTTTTTCCCCCTCTCCGCTCTCTCCGCTCGCCATCAAGATACTCCTATTCTCATAATACGATTAGGTCTATTGCATTTGAACTAAACAATTGATTAGAATATCAATATATTAATACCAATGAATGTGATTTGTCCATTTGATATGATAGGTTGATGGTTTGATATTTCACTCTCAAGATCTAGAGAGATAAAACAATGATTTTCCTTCCTCAAGATATAGAGTTAGGATATTTGAATAACTTGATTGACATTAGGTATTCCTTGATATAATATGCTGATACGATTCTTTTGTTTTGCCAAACAGGCTCACTTTCCTATATTGTATCTCTGATCGGTTGCTTCATGGGTCATTGATCTCGGGCAAGCCTTTACTCAAGTGGAGTACCGTGTCATTGAGATTTGCAGTTTGAGCTTTCTTCTCAATCTTCCCCAGTTCTAGCTGAACCGTGGGTTACTGACAGTTGTGGTGGAGCGTTGGCACTTTGAACACAATAATTTTCATCTTCCACATGGCGAGATGATGATCACACCGGAGGACATGTATTGTTTGCTACGTATCCCATGCCGAGGAGAGATAGTCTACTATGATTTTGTCTATGATTCTACTATCTGCCGATGAGTATTCGGGGAAAATACTATTGATGATGATACTATCACATGGCCATAGTTTGCTTCATTTCCTACATTGTCTGCAGTACTTGGTGCATTGATTGGTGGTTTGTTGGTTCCCGACTGATGAGGTCATGGTTTTTCTGTTGGTTGGGGTAGGATATTGGAGGATTTACTAGCGTAGCCTCAACATTTCAATTGGGGTTCCTATGTGCTAGCGTAGTTATATCGAGATCTTCATGAGGTGGTATATAGAGAGAGTTCTTCTTTATTTGCAAGTGCCTTAGTTCTTTAGTTATGAATTTGGGAGCATCTTCCTATTACCAGGCCTATTTCTGATAGGGTTCGGCCTCATGGTTTTCCATATGCTTTTCTATACACTAGTATGGTTATTCAGCATCATTTAGGTCATCTGGATTATTAACACCAGGTTATAGATGATCTTGATCAGGTTTAGTGGCGACCATACATTGGTTGTGAGGGTTGGAGAGAGGATGATGATGAGTTACTGTACATGTTCACTCCTCATTGGATGATTGGCAGGTCTGATACCACTACTAAGCGCTTCTATTTTGGCAAAGTTTCTAGACAATATGGTAGAGTGCAGGATATGCCTCTCGGTGTAGCATTATATGCTCGGGTACAGGCAGAGAGATCTATGTAGGGTTCTCTTATTGGTTATCAGTTTTCTTTGGATTAGATTGTTGGTATGGCTTACTGTAGGTGGGAGATGCTTCTTGGTATGGCAGATGCAGGTATGTATCATGAGTATGTAGATTGGTGGGCTCGTAATAGGTTTATTCATTTCACTGATCCAGCAAAGCCTATTCTAGGTCGGCGTGATGGTAGCGGTGGTGGTGGTGGTGGTGATGATGGTGGTGGTGGTGGTAGGAGACATCAAAGATATCAAGGACATAGAGATCCTCTAGTTATTGATGGTAGAGGATGAGTGAGAGATCATGCTAGAGGACATGATGATGCAGTTGATGTTCATCCTAGAGCAGCAAATAGATAGGATAGAGCTCATCGCCAGCAGAGATAGTAGAGATAGGCTCATGTTGATGCTGCTAGGTAGATTCTAGGTGGATTAGACCCTTTAGTTTAGTTGCAGAGAGTTGCCTTGGCTCAAAAGGATGATGTTTCAGTACAGTAGGTGGCTCCACAAGCTCAGCAACCACAGGATCAGGGACAGGGTTCACAGGATGTTCCCACTATGGATACTGTAGTATAGGAGGTTCAAGCTATGAGGATAGATATGTCCATTGTTGTTGAGCATTTAGATCAGGTTGTCACCTTGATGCAACAATTGATGTCTGCTATGGTGCAGAGATAGAGTAGAGCGAGCACTTCTCAGGCTCCTCCTCCACAGGATGATAGAGGTCCAGATGCATCGGGTCCTACGGGATCTTGATTGATTGATGATAGATTCACTCATTGTTGATGTCCTTTGTTTCACATTTCATGTTATTTTGATTGGTCGGAACCTTTGATGTATCACTTTGTATGACATTGTAACTTGATATATTGATTTGATGGATCATTGATGAACACTCTTTTGATGATATGTGATGATATATTCCTTCATTCTCCTTGATGAGTTGATTTATGAGATTATCTTTGTATGCATCTATATGATGTTTGTGATGCATTTATTTATGATTATGTGATGGATGCAATGTATCTTATGTTTATGATATAGCTAGATGAATGCATTGATGTATGGATTTATGGGATATTTTTCTGGTTTTTCAATGTATGGATGCAAATTATTTTATGGAAATATGGATATGGATGATCCTATGTTTTTTATTTTTCAAATGTATGCAATTCTATCTTTAAGTACATGTATGTAAATGATGTATGAGTAATGATTGTTTTTATGTTTTCTTCATATTTATGAATAATGATTAATGCTATGCATAAATGCAAAAGATAATCTCACTTTTATTGTTTGGAATTAACAATAATAATGTTTGAATTGAACCCCCTATTTCATTTTCCCCCTTGCAACTCAAGCTAAGAAAGGCAAAACACATATATAGAATGCACTTAATCTAAGATGTATGTAGCTAACTGTCATTATTCAAGATTTGGAGCTTATAATCATCATTGAGCACTTTTGGAATCCCATTTTAAGTACAACCATCACTAGTTCAACCATGATGATATGAATACTTTTTGCCTCTTTGTTTGCTTTCCCATCAGTCTCTTCAGTACAACTATCACTGATTGAAGCCAATCACGAGAGTGTGAATACCAATTTTGTCAGATTCTATGTTGCAAGTGGATGTTGGTATTATGATATGGAAGATCAAAATAGCCAAGGTATCTATTTGTGTAAACAAGTAGAAATCTCTGTTTTATCCTATGTACAAGTCCTCGATGATTCTTTGATGATCACATCCTTAGACAAATAATACATGATTTAAAACTTTGATTTTAAGACATTCATTCAGAAATCAAGAAAAATATCATCCTTTCATCATAGCTTGTCTGGTCTAACACTTTCATCGATTCGCTAGAAAGAAATGATTTCATCAATTGAGTCAACACTTAGAAAATTTTTGCAATGTTTTTCAAATCCATAGTTCAAGTGTAGTTCCATCCATTTCATACTTTTAATCCTGATAAAGGTAAGGTTATTTAAGTTCTTGGATCAATTTTTTCATTTTAGGCTCAAATATGATTGGGATGTAGATTTGATTAAGTGTTCCTCTTTCAAGTGTGATGAATTGATTCTCTGATTGAATAAAGCTTGTTGATGAATCCTTCAAGATGTAAGAATCATTGATGTATAGTTCACCTACCCACTGATTGATTTCTATCTCTATACTTGGACATCATTTAGAACCACTTGGCTAGAACTAGATGCTTGATTTGAAGTTGATTCTGTCATTGGTCCTTTATTTTTGGTAGAAGCATAGGTATGAATAACATCAATGCCCTTGTCTTGGCATGACTCATCTGAGAGGGTCTCCCATTCCCATTCATTAGAATCCTCATCACTATGAGACTCTAATTGTAATATTTGTCTATAAAGTTCGGGATGATGTTTTTGAGTGTATCCTTCCTCAAGATACCCTATTCCTGCTTTCTCCTTGTAATCTTGCCATGTACTTTCTAAGGGTTCAATAATACCTTCATTCTTTGTGCCTAAAGGTCCTTGACCTTTGTATCCCATCTTTTGCATGATTGCAAATCCTTTCCCATATTGATGTGTGGGAATGGTTATGTTTTGGATATGTTTGATGTGGGCACTTGATTCTTCATCTTTGTACAACCAGTTTAGGATCTCATTATCTTCTTCATCCATGGTGGATGATGTACTTTCCCTCATGAAGTTCTCATTATATTATGGGGTAGGTTTGAGGGTCTCCCAAAGGACTTGGGTGATAAAGGTAGGTCCATCATAGATAAGGAGTATTCACCTACTCCCTTTTGCTTGATCTTACATTGCTTATCAAAAAATTTCATCATTTGATCCATCTTTTGATAATGGGCCTCTTTGGTGTATACTTGAGTAGCTTGGATATGATCTTCTTTTGATTCTTCAATAATATTATCCTCATTAACCCTCTCTTTTCCTTTAGTCGAGGTAGTTTGGTTAATGAGTTTTGTTTTGTCTTCAATAATAACTTCTTCTTCCATCTTTGCTTTTCCTTTCAACAAAGGGATGTCCTTAGAGCTTTGACCTTGATCCATTTGCTTAGGTATAGGCCCTTCAGTATTATGTGGGACTAGGGAGTCATTGATAGGCTTGACATTATTACAATGTTGGAATGGGTTTACATTATGGAAAACTGCGGCCATGTGATAGTATCATCATCAATAGTATTGTCATTGAACACTCATCGGTAGACAATAGAATCATAGATAGAATCATAATAAACTATCTCTCCTCGGCATAGGATACATAGAAAATGATACATGTCCTCCGGTGTGATCATCATCTCGCCATGTGGAAGATGAAAAGTATTTTGGTCAGAGTGCCAACACTCTACCATAGCTGTCAATAACCCATGGTTTTGCTGGAACCGGGGAAGATCGAGAAGAAAGCTCAAATCGCAAATCTCAATGACACGGTACTCCGCTGGAGTAAGGGCCTGCCTGAGATCAATGACCCACGAAGCAACCGATCAGAGATACAATACAAGAAAGTGAGCCTGTTTGGCAAAACAAAAGAATCATATCAACATATTATATCAAGGAATACCTAACATTGATCAAGTTATTCAAATATCCTAACTCTATATCTTAAGGAAAGAAAATCATTATTTTATCTCTCTAGATCTTGAGAGTGAAATATCAAACCATCAACCTATCATATCAGATGGGCAAATCACATTCATTGGTATTACTATACTGATATTCTAATCAATTGTTTAGTTCAAATGCAACAGACCTAATTGTATTATTCAAATTGGTCATCTTGAGTTATTAAAATTTTCACGAAAAAGGACAAGTACAAGTGAAAATTTTGCAAAAAAGTTTGCAGGCGTGATTTTAATCATCCCAAGCGACATTTCTCTTAGGCGATGCAAAAATGTTGTTAAGTGACATTACTTTTGTCTCAAGTGACAAATTATGCATAGGCGACAATGAATTAAGCTAGGCGATAATGAAATTTGGCCTAGGCGATAGTAAATTGTTAGGGTTTCCTACGCGGTAACATAACTGAAAATTGGCATTTTTGCCCTAGCTCTACGCGGGAATGTTTTGTTCTTAGGCAAGAATGAAAGTGTCTTAGGTGACAATTAACTACACGAAAGTGTGAGTGAAATGTGCAAATGCGACAGTAAAAAGGCATAGGCGACAACAAAATATTCCTAGGCGTGATTTTACATATTCAAGGCAACAATGAAATGGAAAATTGTAATAAATGCTAATAAATGAGTAATAAATGCAATGAGGGAGTTCAAAATAACTTACCAAAGGTCCAAGTTAGGTGGCCTCGCATATCTCTGACACCTCTCGAATCGATGCTCTCAGATAGGGACAACCATCTCG